>CAJNDT010006201.1:0-360123 GCA_905221615.1 Symbiodinium sp. CCMP2592 | reverse complement strand
TTTTACTCCACCGTTCAAGTAAGCAGCCCCCTACTAGGGCACGCTCCTACTCCACCGTTCAAGTAAGCAGCCCCCTACTAGGGCACGCTTCTACTCCAACGGAGTAAGCAGCCCCCTACTAGGGCACGCTCCTACTCCAACGTTGGAGTAAGCAGCCCCCCACTAGGGCACGCTTCTACTCCAACGTTGGAGTAAGCAGCCCCCTACTAGGGCACGCTCCTACTCCAACGTTGGAGTAAGCAGCCCCTACTAGGGCACGCTCCTACTCCAACGTTGGAGTAAGCAGCCCCTACTAGGGCACGCTTCTACTCCAACGTTGGAGTAAGCAGCCCCCTACTAGGGCACGCTTTTACTCCACCGTTCAAGTAAGCAGCCCCCTACTAGGGCATGCTTCTACTCCAACGTTGGAGTAAGCAGCCCCCTACTAGGGCACGCTCCTACTCCAACGTTGGAGTAAGCAGCCCCCGACTAGGGCACGCTCCTACTCCAACGTTGGAGTAAGCAGCCCCCTACTAGGGCACGCTCCTACTCCAACGTTGGAGTAAGCAGCCCCCTACTAGGGCACGCTTCTACTCCAACGTTGGAGTAAGCAGCCCCCTACTAGGGCACGCTTCCACTCCAACGTTGGAGTAAGCAGCCCCCTACTAGGGCACGCTCCTACTCCAACGTTGGAGTAAGCAGCCCCCTACTAGGGCACGCTTCTACTCCAACGTTGGAGTAAGCAGCCCCATACTAGGGCACGCTCCTACTCCAACGTTGGAGTAAGCAGCCCCCTACTAGGGCACGCTCCTACTCCAACGTTGGAAGTGAGCACTAAGGCACGCTTCTACCCAACGTCCTGGAGTAAGCCAGCCCCCTACAGGGCACGCTCCTATCAACTGTGGAGTTAAGCAGCCCCCACTAGGGCACGCTCCTACTCCCAAACGTTGGAGTGTTAGAAGCCCCTGACTAGGGCAACGATTCTACTCCAAAGGTGGAGGAACGCGCCCCTTACTACTAGGGCACGCTCCTACTCCAACGTTGGAGTAAGCAGAACCCTACTAGGGCACGCTCCTACTCCAACGTTGGAGTAGGCAGCCCCCTACTAGGGCACGCTTCTACTCCAACGTTGGAGTAAGCAGCCCCTACTAGGGCACGCTTCTACTCCAACGTTGGAGTAAGCAGCCCCCTAACTAGGGCACGCTCCTACTCCAACGTTGGAGTAAGCAGCCCCCTACTAGGGCACGCTTCTACTCCAACGTTGGAGTAAGCAGCCCCCTACTAGGGCACGCTCCTACTTCAAAGTGGAGTAAGCAGACCCCTTATAGGGCACGCTCCTACTCCAACGTTGGGGTAAGCAGCCCCCTACTAGGGCACGCTTCTACTCCAACGTTGGAGTAAGCAGCCCCGTACTAGGGCACGCTCCTACTCCAACGTTGGAGTAAGCAGCCCCCGGCACGCTTCGACTCCACCGTTGGAGTAAGCAGCCCCCTACTAGGGCACGCTTCTACTCCACCGTTGGAGTAAGCAGCCCCCTACTAGGGCACGCTCCTACTCCAACGTTGGAGTAAGCAGCCCCCTACTAGGGCACGCTCCTACTCCAACGTTGGAGTAAGCAGCCCCCTACTAGGGCACGCTACGGTTAGGGCACGCTTCTACTCCAACGTTGGAGTAAGCAGCCCCCTACTAGGGCACGCTCCTACTCCAACGTTGGAGTAAGCAGCCCCCTACTAGGGCACGCTCCTACTCCAACGTTGGAGTAAGCAGCCCCCTACTAGGGCACGCTCCTACTCCAACGTTGGAGTAAGCAGCCCCCTACTAGGGCACGCTTCTACTCCAACGTTGGAGTAAGCAGCCCCCTACTAGGGCACGCTTCTACTCCAACGTTGGAGTAAGCAGCCCCCTACTAGGGCACGCTCCTACTCCAACGTTGGAGTAAGCAGCCCCCTACTAGGGCACGGGCTTCTACTCCAACGTTGGAGTAAGCAGCCCCCTACTAGGGCACGCTCCTACTCCAACGTTGGAGTAAGCAGCCCCCTACTAGGGCACGCTCCTACTCCAACGTTGGAGTAAGCAGGGCACGCTCCTACTCCAACGTTGGCAGCGGGCACGCTCCTACTCCAACGTTGGAGTAAGCAGCCCCCTACTAGGGCACGCTCCTACTCCAACGTTGGAGTAAGCAGCCCCCTACTAGGGCACGCTCCTACTCCAACGTTGGAGTAAGCAGCCGCCCTAGTAAGCAGCCCCCTACTAGGGCACGCTCCTACTCCAACGTTGGAGTAAGCAGCCCCCTACTAGGGCACGCTTCTACTCCAACGTTGGAGTAAGCAGCCCCCTACTAGGGCACGCTCCTACTCCAACGTTGGAGTATGCAGCCCCCGGCACGCTTCTACTCCACCGTTGGAGTACGCAGCCCCCTACTAGGGCACGCTTCTACTCCACCGTTGGAGTAATTAGCCCCCACTAGGGCACGCTTCTACTCCACCGTTGGAGTAAGCAGCCCCTTACTAGGGCACGCTTTTACTCCACCGTTGGAGCAAGCAGCCCCCTACTAGGGCCCGCTTCCACTCCACCGTTGGAGCAAGCAGCCCCCGACTAGGGCACGCTTCTACTCCACCGTTGGAGGAAGCAGCGCCCTACTAGGGCACGCTTCTACTCCACTGTTGGAGTAAGCAGCCCCCTACTAGGGCACGCTTCTACTCCACCGTTGGAGTAAGCAGCCCCCTACTAGGGCACGCTTCTACTCTACCGTTGGAGTAAGCAGCCCCCTACTAGGGCACGCTTCTACTCCACCGTTGGAGCAAGCAGCCCCCTACTAGGGCACGCTTCTACTCCACCGTTGGAGTAAGCAGCCCCCTACTAGGGCACGCTTCTACTCCACCCTTTAAGTAAGCAGCCCCCTACTAGGGCACGCTTCTACTTCACCGTTGGAGTAAGCAGCCCCCTACTAGGGCACGCTTCTACTCCACCGTTGGAGTAAGCAGCCCCCTACTAGGGCACGCTTTTACTCCACCGTTGGAGTAAGCAGCCCCCTACTAGGGCACGCTTCTACTCCACCGTTGGAGTAAGCAGCCCCCTACTAGGGCACGCTTTTACACGCTTCTACTCCAACGTTGGAGTAAGCAGCCCAACGGAGGAGGAGCTGCACCAGCACGTCAGAGACGCTCACACAGAAGAGCTGAAGTTGGTCGCCCAACACCTTCCCAGGCCTCTGCGTAACGACGCAATCACCAGCGACTACAACGAAGCCATCGCACTGCAATGCCGAGAAGCCGCACCCGTCCCGTCGCGGGCAGCTCACGAGACAGAAGCGCGCTGCGGAGCTTCGCCGAGGCCACCAGCAAGGACAACGTGGAATCGCTCATTTGTTTCAGCTGCGCCTGCATTCACCCACGCACAGCCGACACGACGACTAACAGCCGCATCAGATGGTGCAAACTCATCCAAAGCCCGCCAGCACAACGAGAGCTACGCCGAAAGCACCGCAGAACTGCACGAGCTGCTCGACATCGACAAGTACCTCAACTACTACGACGACCTGGCCGGGAGCGCAAAGCTCAGAGACGTGGCCAACTTCGACGAGTGGACAGTGGCCATTCCCGGATTCGGCAACATCCTGTGCTGCCCGGAGGACCATCGATGCCAAGCCCGCCCCGAGCACCCCAGCCAGCGCACACTCTGCGAGCACTGCGAAGTGCCCCTCTGCAACGTGTGCGAAGGGGAGCTACGAAAGCGCCGGCTGCCGCCCCTCAGCCTGTGCAACGACATGTGGACCGGATACTCGCCAGCACGCCTACACGAAGAAAAGGTCACCGTCATGGAGATGATCTGTGCCAGCCCCTGCGTCACTACGCTGGTCTGCATGGCCATGGAAGCACGGCACCGCAGCGAGGGAACCACCCTCGACGAACAAGCCCAGAACGCCACCCACCGCCTCGGAGCCCGAGGAAACGCCCTCACCTTCCCGCTGCCATGGGAAGACGTGCTGCGCAACCTCCAAGCGCACGAAGAAGCAGTCGCGGAGACGCAGCGAGCAGCAGCGGCAAACGAAGAGCCGCCGCCGCCGAACATACCACGCACAGGAGCGGCACTCGGCGACGTGGTGAAGGTCTTCCTGAAGACCAACAAGACAGGCAAGACCAGCGAGTCGGAAATCAAAACCCTGCTCCACCAAGCGACGGTGCGGAGAGAAGTGGTCGTCAACCTCATCCTGGACCTGCAACGCCTGGGCCACCCCGCCTTTCAGCACCTGCGACAAGAAGCCGTACGCAAGGCCGCAGCACAACTGCCGGAAGGCGGCGTGCCCCCGGAGGTGCTGAAGGTCGCATGAGAGAAGAGGACGAGACGAGCCAGAAACTGCAACCGCAGAAAGCAGCAGCGCCGACGGACGCCCCGGAAGAAGACGTACAGCAAGCCGGCGCCATCTTTGCCAACAAGCCCGCGCGGTCCTTCCGGAAGGCTGCAACCAAGACAGAGAGGACCAAACCTCCGTGGCCACGGCCGCCCTCAACGACCGCTCGTGGACCAGTTCCAGCCGCTCTACTTCGCCACGGCCTTCAGCTTTTGCTTCGCCCACGGCACCGCTTGTCCCGACGTCAAGAACAACCAGCAGGGGGCCCGCAACAACCGGCAGCAACGGCGGAGGGAACCCCGACGCCCCCGAGGTGGAAATCCACGCATGGGCGGCGGCCATGCAGCGTCGAGCCGAGACCCAATTCCGACGCGACTGGACCTTCGGCTTCACCCTCTGGAACTACCTCTTCAGGACCATGGTGAACCTCCAGCAAAACACCTTCATGTACAGCGTGCCCGACGACCACAACGGACGCAGAGCTCTCACCAGCCAAGAGATCCTGGAAGGCTGCAAACAAATCCAACAAAAGCTACTCAAAGGGCATTACCTCGACGTCAATGGCCAGACGAAGGCAGTCAACGGGGATCTGAGCAAGGTACGCTTCGCCACCGGGCTGGGGGGAGCAGCCTTCAAGGCGCGCAGAACCAATAGAAAAAAAAAGCCCCCGACGCCACGGAACAGAAGCTACTACGACCGGAAAACAAAGACTTGCATAGGAAGACTCGCAACCCCCCTGCAACGACACGACGAAAGAAAGCCAGAGAGCCACAGGTCCTGGACAACACGGCGGCGCGCAGCAAGAACACCCCGGCACCCACGAGGTGCGCACGACCATGCGCCACCAACCCACGCCAATCGAGTCTGCCACGGCACCCCGCTCTTCGTGACCTTCTCCCCGTCCGAGCGAGACAACACAGTGATGCTGCGCCTGGCCCGCGCCCGGCAATCCGACCCCAGCCTCGGCCAAGAGACCGAAACCAATCGCGCCGCGCAGAGCCGAAGCAAGCCCGAGCTGGACGTGGAGTTCTACAGCCTGAACCCGGAAGCACTCGCCGCGGAGCTGCCGCCCTACGACGAACGAAGAGCCATTCTGACCAAAGATCCCGTGGCCTGCGCGGACGGCTTCCGCATCCTGGTACAGCTAGCGCTCCGGCACCTCTTCGGCGTCCGCTACTGCCCAAAATGCCCCGACTGCGCGAATTCCGACAGACCCTGCACGGATGCGTTCGGCAGCAACGCCATGGCGTGCGGAGGCATCTTCGGCCGACTCGACGCCGCCTACGGCTCCATCCAATGCCAGAAGTCCGGAGTGCTGCACATCCACTTCCAGGCCCGCTCCTCGAACAACACCTACTATACACCTAAAAGGGCATGCCCACAAAGGGCAACGCAGCGCTCTCGGCCGGCTGTGGGGGCCTTGCAACGACTCGAACCTCAACGGCAACCATCCAGCCCTGCTGGCCGCCCTTCGCTGCAACGGCGACGTCCAGGTGCCCTGTCGCTTCCCGATCACCGAAGACATCCACGCAGTGTCCGGACGCTGCGGCAAAGACTGCCCCGCCCAAGCCAACCTGCACGAAATGACCAGCAAGCCCAAGTGAACCAGGCCGCGCAGGCGGGCTACGCCTGCGACTACAGCAACAAGCGGAACCCCATCGCCGTCAACGAGGTCCAGGAGTGGAAGAAGAGCGCTGGACAGCGGCGACGACTACCTGATCCGGGAGGAAGGCGGCGAAGACTGGATGCCGCTGGGAAAGGGCAACTCCGCTCAGAGGCATCGCCACGACTCGGTGATCACCCCACGCAAACGACCCTATGTGCCGGTGCTTTACGGCGCGCGATTTGGCCGCGAACAGCGACAACGAAGACCTGAAGGACGAGGTCTGCCACTTCGAGGACGACGAGATCGAGCAGGCCACAAAGACGCGGGTGCGAGGGGCCGGCAAAGAATCGCCGCCAGACGCAGAAGAAGAGGATCCGGCCGACGAAGCGGAGCCGCCCGCCACCAGCACGCAGCACGACCTCACGATCCAGATGATGAGCCTCTCCCGAAACGTCTCGTTGGGCGAGGCTTCCAAAGCCAGCGAGGTGCCTCGAGAAGTGGCCCAGCAGCTCTTCCAAAAAGCAACCGAGGGGCAAGGGCATCACCGATGCCCAGCAGATGCTGGACGCCGCAAGGGCCTCCCGCAACAAGAGGGCGCCGGAAGCGGATGCGGAAGGCTCAGGCCTGGACGGCACCCGCCGCAAAGGCACTGCCAGGCATCACCGGGCCGTCAGCAACACGCAGCTGCGAGCCTGGCTGGAAAGCGCAGAGGTGCGGAACGAGCTCAACGAAGAGCAGCACGAGTTCCTGAAGCTAGTAGTGGAGCGCGTGCTCGTCGAATACCAGCTGGAGCCGGCTCAAAACACCGACCGCAACAGCGAAGAACCGATGATCTGGCTGCTGCACGGCCGGCCCGGCACGGGCAAGACCCACGTGCTCAAGCACGTGCGAAAACTCTTCGAGCACTACCTGGGCTACGTGCAGGGCATCGACTTTCAGTTCGCCGCTTTCCAAGCCACCAACGCGGCCCAAATACGGGGGAAACGCTGCACGCGGCCTGCGGCCTCAGCAAAGAGCGAGACTGCCTGGAAACGGCATGCAAACCAGACACGGCCAAGCGAATAGCCAACTGGCGCTGGCTCATCGCGGACGAAGTAGGCATGATCAGTGCCCGACTCCTGGGGCAGGTGGAAATGCGCACGCGATGCACGGTGCCCAAGTCCGGGCCATGGAAGCACGACGCCACGGGCAACGTCAGACCCTTCGCCGGGCTCAACGTGATCTTCAGCGGCGACTTCCGGCAACTCCCGCCGCCCGAGGGCGGCTTCCTGGCGGACCTGCCTGCCAGGCTGCAAGCTCCCGGCAAAGCCGCCACGGGGGCCCCGCAGCGCGACCCACTCGTGGACCTCGGACGGAGCCTCTTCTGGGAAGGTGCCGTGCAAGGCGTCACGGAACTGATCGAGCGAATGAGATGCAAAGACGACTGGTGGAACCAGGCGAGAACGCACCTAACACACAGCACCAAAAGAACAAGCAACAGCAACAAAAACAAGAGAAACGCAACGAAGCACCCCCTGCGCAGGTCGTGGACGAACTCCGAGAAGCAAGGCTTTCCGAAGATAACTGGAAATACCAGCACGGCCTACCCGTAGAAGGCTGCACCCTCTCGGCAGAAGAGCGCAGATCCCGAAAGCGCGTGGTGGACGGACCCCGAGACCCACGACTCCGCGAGCCAAAGTTCGTGGAGGCGACCGTGGTCGTGGCGAACAACGACGCCAAGTACCAGATCAACAAAGACCGCGCGAAAGCTTACGCCCAGGACGCGTCGACCCCTCTGGTCTGGTCCGTGGCCAAGGACAGAGCGGGCGTGGAAGCGCTGCAGGCCCAAGCCTGCGACAAGGCGGCAAAAATCCGCTGGCTGCAGTACCACGACATGGACACGGAGGGGCTCTGCGGCATGCTCCCCCCTGGCCATCGGCATGCCGGTAGCACTGACGCACCACGTGGACCGCTCGAAAAAGTTTCTGCTGAAAGGCCGCCTGGGACACGTGCACTCCTGGGAATGGCAAAAGAACGAGCAGCAGCCGAACATAGTGCAGCCGGGTTGCAAGAGGCCGAGACACAGAACCAACCGCGCAACCAACCCTACTGCTCCAAACGCAAGCCAAAAGACCGATATAGCCACTCAAAAAGAACGACCAAAAGAGCAGCGCAGAAACTACGCAGATACCGCAGAACGGCCAGCGCCAACAGAGCACCCGAGGCCCGAGCCAGGCACATCAAAATAGCGGGACAACCCCTAAGGCCGCCGGCCGGCAAGTCCAGTGCCGCGGAACTGAGGTACGTAAAATTCGATGATGCGGACTGGAAGCTCGACGGCACCAGCGAATCCGGACTATACCCGGTGCTGCCGACGATGCGCATGTGGAAACTCGACAAAGGCCGAAACCACGCCGCCGTGCTGAAGATCAACCGCACGCAGATCCCGCTAATCCCCGCCTTCGCTATCACGGCTCATGCCAGTCAGGGCAAGACGCTGCCACCCAGCCGCAAACCAATGGCTACGCGCAATGAGTGCAAAACTAACGCAACACAAACACGCACGTCCCTGCAGACGAGATCCACAAGCAAGCCCAGTGCGCACGAAATCGACCCCGCAAACAAGCAAGGCCGCTACAAGAATAATCACTTGCAGCCAACACTGCAAGAAGGCTCGCAACGCCCGCCTCAGGAAAGCCGTCATGCTGGACCTGAACGTGGACTCCAGAATCCACGCCGCCTACGGCACGGTGGTAGCCAGCCGCGTCCGGAACAGGTCGGACGTGCTAATCCTGCGACGCTTCCCGCTCTGGCTCTTCCAGCGCGGCGCCACGCAAGGACCCTCGCTGCTGCTGCGAAAGCTCAAAGGAGAAAAAATCGACTGGCAAGCCACGCACGATGCCCGCTGGCCGAAGTCCCGCTGCCGAAAATGTGAAGAGATCAAAAGCTGGGACCTCTTCTCCCACGCACAGTGGGAACTGGTCCGGGCGAACCGCGGCGGGCAATGCCTACAATGCCAGCGCGGAGCGATCAACATGAAGCCAGGACCGATCAAGCGAAACGTGAACACCCAAGCGAGCCTTGCAAAGAGCGTCAAGTGCAACCAGTGCCACATCACAAAAGTCCAAGAAGCTTTCCCGAATGCCCAACTGGCACAAAGGCATGCCGACACCAAGCGCCAGTGCTCCGAGTGCCGCCTCAACACGCCCCAGATGAACTGCACGCTCTGCGGCAAGCACAAGTCGACCAAAGACTTCTCGCCCGCGATGCAAACCATGCCAGACGCTTGCCTCGTTTGCATGGACTGTCAGAACCGGATCCCGACAAACAATCGCCTCCGCACAGGCTGGTTCCAGTGCAGGGCATGCAAAGAAAGCTTTCCCAACGACGCTGCGGGCGACGACAGCACGAGACACTGCCTCAACTGTGCAAGAGGCCACGAAAGGCAGCCTGGATGGCAGACATGCTACAACAGGAAGTGCAACAAGCTATTATTCCAAGCAACGACAAAGGGATCTTGTCCAGAGTGCAGCGGCCGAAAGCGGCCAAAGACAGCCGACATCAAATGAAAAAGCCCGGGGACAACGCCCGGGCAGGGGAAAACCCCGCTCGACATTGTTCGGACAGACGAGAACGTGGAGCGGCTGCCAGCCGGACGAGCGTGAAAAAGAAAGCGATTGCAAGGACCGCAGAGACGAACTGCATGCAACATGCGCTCCGACCCAAGTCGCATGCAACAAAATTCGGAAAAGGCCAGGCAGGCCGCACAAAACATCGCCGTGCTACTGGAAGCAGTCAGACAGAGCATGACTTGACTGCATGCATCCGCAGCCCGTCTGCTCGCAGGATATCCGCCTCCCAGCCCCCCCCAAAAAAAAAGGAAACCCTCAGCCAAAACAAACACCAGTCAGTGATGGCTCAACAGCATCCAACAACCAGCGAACCATCAACAAGACACAAAAAAAAACCACGTCGCTTGGCAATAAAAACAACCGGCAGAGCAATGTTTGGCCAAGCCACAGCCTCCAAGATTAACGCCGCGCTGATGCAGCTCGACTCAACTAAGCAATCGTAGCCATCCTCCCCAAACCCGTCCCAGTACTGTGACAAAATAAAAAATGAGACACGAAACCAAGAACCCAACCAGCCACCACCCACCCACCACCTACCACCCACCAGCCACCACCCACCACCCACCACCCACCACCCACCACCCACCATCCACCACCCAGCACCAACCACCCACCGCCACCACCCACACCCCCCACCACCACACACCACCAACCACACACCACCCACACCCACCGCCCACCAGCACCCAGCACCCGCCAGCCACCACACACCACCCACCACCCACCACCCACCGCCAAACCGCCCACCACCCACCCACCACCCCCGCCCACCCGCCCCGCCCACCACCCACACCCTCCACCAACCACCACATACCGCCAACCACACACCACCCACCACCCACCGCCCACCAGCACCCAGCACCCGCCAGCCACCACACACCACCCACCACCCACCACCCACCGCCAAACCGCCCACCACCCACCACCCACCACCCCCCCCCACCCCCCCCCCACCACCCCACCCTCCACCAACCACCACATACCGCCCCACAACCACCCCACCACCCACACCACCCACCACCACCCCCACACCACCCACCACGCACCAGCACCACACCCGCCACCCGCGAAAATGAGCCCCCACCACCCACCACCCACCGCCCAACCACCCCCACCCACCACCACCCCCCACCCGCCACCCACCACCCACCACCACCCCCCACCCACCACACCCCCACCCCCCCCACCCCCACACCCCCCACCAACACACCCACCACCACACCCCCACCACCACCACCCACCCACACCACCACCACCCACCACCACACCACCACCACCCACCACCCACCACCCACCACCCACCACACCACCCACCACCCACCACCCACCACCCACCACCCACCACCAACCACCCACCAGCCACCACCCACCACCCACCACCCACCACCCACCACCCACCACCCGAGCACCCACCCGCCACCCACCACCCGACACCCGCGAAAACGAACACCCACCACCCACGCCGCCCCACCAACCACCACACACGGCGAGGAATCCTGACAGAGGGTCTGGGGAGCAGCGCCCCCTCTCCCCCCCCAAATCACTTTTTAAAAAAAAATCATGAAGATTCCGTACACCGCTCCAAGGAGCATGGGCTTGGAAGGGTTTCGGGCCGTGGGTTTATGGTTTCACCCACCACCCACAACCCAACACCCACCCCCCACCCACCCATCGCTCTGGTATGTATGTGAATCTATTTTTGCAGGTTTGTGCTGTATATCGACATCATATACAAAGGTACATGATCTACATTTCTATAAAGCTATCTACTTATTCGTTTGTACATATGTAGAAAAAATATGAATGTATATAAACTTTTGTATATGTGTATATATATATGTATATATATATATGTATATATACGCGTATAAGCCGATATATTTATGTA
Source organism: Symbiodinium sp. CCMP2592 (assembly GCA_905221615.1). NCBI lineage: Eukaryota > Dinophyceae > Suessiales > Symbiodiniaceae > Symbiodinium > Symbiodinium sp. CCMP2592. The sequence goes on along the minus strand of CAJNDT010006201.1, from coordinate 348,688 downwards.
TCGATATGCTTGTATATCTGTATACTCATATCTGTATATAGGTTTATGCATGTATGTATCCTATCTGAGGCTTTACATCTTCATTTTTATTTGTATATGTAGCTGCATTTATATCTATATGTTTGTATCTTTATCTATGTCTACGTTTATACCTGTTTGTATGTCCGTACAATCGTGTTTTTAAGTAAATTGACATACAAGCCCCAAGCGGAGACGGGGTGTAGCGAGTTGACACATACATAGGAAATATATGGATATCGAAATGCAAAAGAATACAGGTATACATTGAAATGTAGAAGATTACAAGTATACACATATATAAAATAATAAAAATACCGGTAAACAAAGACATGATACATGGATACATAGATATATGGATATGTATATATTTACATATATATATATAGATATAAAGGCATATAGATATACAGGTATATGGATATGTAGGTATTATCTAAAGATATACAGGTATGAGGATATATTTGTGTATAGATATGTCGAAATGTAGAAATATGTGTTTGTAGATACAAGTATACAAGGTATATATATATATATATATATATATGTAAATTTGAATCCACATTCAGGTGTACATACAAACATAGAAGTAGACATGGATATGGATATAGGTTTAGCGAAAGATATACGTATAAATACATAAAACATTGCTATAAATATCAAATTCGTTCGTCATATCTCCTGATTCAACTACATGCATAAATATACGCGGTTTCTAGACAACTTGATATAGACATAAACGAAAATTATAGACACAAATTGAACCAAATGTATACACACAAGCGCAAGTAAAACTAGAAAGTTACATGTGGGTACAATTGAAAACATGCGTTCAGAACAAAAGTACACAGAAGCACGCACACCTATACCCAGATACATATGGAAGATGTGAATATCGATGTATCGATGAACATGTAAGCATGGATATACGTTTGGTTTCAGGTTTACATGCTGTGGAGGGCCGACCTCGCTTGCTTGTGTTTTGCGGGCTTTAAAATGTGAACAGGACTTCTTGCAGCCACGCACGGAAAAAACACGCAACATTGCCGTTTTGCGAGACAAAATATGTGGCCTTTGCTGTAGACGTCTGTGGAAGAAGCGCAAAGCAGGTTGGTATACGGATCGGTTGGCTGTCACACGGGCAAAGGCAGGAACTTTGCCACGCGAACTTGGCAAAAAGAAACGCAAAGGGGTTTGTCGGCTTAAATCAACAAAAATCTTTTTTTACACGAAACCGTTGACGATTTTTTCCGCAGAAAAAACGAAGAACGTCGTCTACAGGATCCTTGCTGCCGCAGAAACCACGCACAGAGAAACACACAAGTTCCCGTTTACATGGAACCTTTGACGCTTTTTTCCGCAGGCAAAACGAAGAACGTCAGTTAATCCGACCTTCAACAGCAGCACAACGATATTGGGGTTGGATCGCCGGGCAAGGCAAGCAAACCCAAAAGGGAAGCCCAGCCCGAAGAGGAACACAAGCTGCAAGCGTACGTTTTTTCTCATCACTCGAGCCAAAATTCATGTCATTGGCACATTCAGCAACATGTTACCTGTAGAATGACAAGGAACGTCGTATTCGAACAAATATCTGTTACAACATTGCTGCTTTGCAAAACAGGATACTTGACTTTTGCTGTAGATGATTGCGGAAGAAGCACGAAGTTGGTACACGGATCGGTCGCCTGTCGGACGGAGCAAATTGGGATCTTTGCCGTGCAAACTTGGCAAAAAGAAGTGCGAAGAGGTTTGTCGGCTTCTAAAGCGAACGAAAATGTTCTTTTGCACGGAACCATTGACGATTGTCCGCAGACCGAACGAAGAGCGTCGTCCACAGGATCTTGCGGCAAGTTTCCCGCAAGTGTCACAACCTTGCCGTTTTGCAAGACAAGATACCTTGCCTCTGCTGTCGACGTTCGTGGAAGAAGCACAGAAGAGATTAGTATACGGATCGGTCGGCTGTCGCACGGGAAAGACGGGCAACTTTGCCGCACAAACAGGGCAAAAAGAAAAACGAAGTCGGCTTACATCGCAAACAAATATTTTCCTTACACCCAACCATTGACAATTTTTCCGCAAACCGAACGAAGAACTTCGTCCACAGGATCTTGCTGCAGCAGAAACCACGCACGGAAAAACACACAACTGTTGCAGCATTGCTGCCTTGCAAGACAGGATACCAGATTCCTGGCCTCTGCTATAGACGTTTGTGGCAGACCAGGCGCCCAGAAAGGAAACATTAAGGGAACCCAGCGGGAGCTCAGGCTTTCTGCTGCGGCCCGCCCGTTTAACCCAGGAGCCCAGAAAGGAATCAGCAAGGAAACCCAATTGGCAGCCCAATCCCCTTGCCGCGGTCCACCCATCCAATCCAGGAGCCCAGAACGGAAACATGAAAAGAGGTAAACGAGATTGCCGCGGCCCAAGGAAACATGAAGGGAGCCCAACGAGAGTCCAGGTCCAACCCAGCAGCCCAGAAAGGAAACATGATGGAGCCCAATGGGAGCCCAGGTCCTTTGCCGCAGCCCACCCGTCCAAACCAGGAGCGCAGGAAGGAACCATGAACGGAACCCAATGATAGCCCAGGTTCTTTGCCGCGGTCCACCCGTCCAACCCAGCCCAAAAAGAATTGAAGGGAACTGAATGGGAGTCCAGGTCCTTCGCCGCGGCCCACCCATCCAACCCAGGAGCACAGAAAGGAAACATGAAGGGAACCCCATGATAGCCCAGGTTCTTTGCCGCGGCCCAGGAGCCCAGAAAGGAAATATGAAGGGAAGTGAATGGGAGCCCAGGTCCTTCGTCGCGGCTCACCCGTCCCAGCCAGGAGCCCAGAAAGGAAACATGAGGGAGCCCAATAGGAGCCCAGGTCCTTTGCCGCAGCCCACCCGTCCAAACCAGGAGCGCAGGAAGGAAACATGAACGGAACCCAATGATAGCCCAAGTTCTTTGCCGCGGCCCACCCGTCCAACCCAGCCCAAAAAGAATTGAAGGGAACTGAATGGGAGTCCAGGTCCTTCGCCGCGGCCCACCCATCCAACCCAGGAGCCCAGAAAGGAAACATGAAGGGAACCCCATGATAGCCCAGGTTCTTCGCCGCGGCCCACCCATCCAACCCAGGAGCCCAGAAAGGAAACATGAAGGCAACCCAATGATAGCCCAGGTCTTTTGCCGCGGCCCACCCGTCCAACCCAGGAGCGCAGAAAGGAAACATGAAGGGAAGTGAATGGGAGCCCAGGTCTTTCGCCGCGGCCCACCCATCCAACCCAGGAGCCCAGACAGGAAACATGAAGGGAAGTGACTCGGAGCGCAAGTCCTTCGCCGCGGCCCACCCATCCAACCCAGGAGCCCAGAAAGGAAACATGAAGGGAGCCCAATGGGAGCCCAGCCAGTATGCCGCGGCCCAGCCATCCAACCCACCGCGACCTACCTTTTTTCTGAGGAGAGAATCCCAAATCGTACCTGTTTGGGGAAATATAAAAAAAAAAAACTTTGTCTTTTCAATTCAAACCCAATAAAAATAACCAAAAATCTATGTGTTTTTCAATATTTTCTTTAGAAAACTCTTCAAAATACAAAAAAAAATTATATGGTTTTTGCAATTGAAACCCATCATTTTAGTACTTTCGATTAACGTATTTGGATGTGCTTTGGAAGACCTATAGCCTCTTCTTTTACTTCGACACAGCACGAGATCTGCCCTAAATTTGCCAGGAAAGCTATCCGAATGAATTTTTCCGGCCCCCTCAAATGTATTTGGGCATATGTCTCTTTACTGTAGGCTTATCGGAAACGGCCAAAATACTGATTTCATTTTGGATATTATTCTGGTGGTTCTATGATTTTCTTTGCGAAATATCGCAAAGAGCCTTTTAGATTCCGCAAACCACAGAGCGCAACTTAGCCGATAGCCGCAACCAAATGTATTTTTCCAGCCCTGAAAAATATTTCTGACTTGTCACGGATGCTTATGCAATTATAGTCAGTCTCCAAGCATCAATTTACTTTGGATTTTTGGCTTTGGTTCAGTGGTCTTGGGTTGTCATGAATCATAAACGATTCTATTAGTTAAGAAAATGCGCGAATACATTTTCCCAGGCCTGAGTAGTGCATTTGGTGGTGCTGCAAGCATTCTTTTGCCGTGCTCTCATAATATTTAAGAGAAATGAATAAGTAGCGTACCATTCTATTTGTCTGTCTATCTTCTCTCTTGTTTAGGATTCGGGACTTCGGGCTACGGATTAGGGATAATTTAGGAAGTCGGAACTAGTAACTGCTTGTATCTCTTACTGCTTCCTGGGGTTCTACACTGAGTGCCAGAAGTCCGACGAGTAAGTAATAGACTGTACTTTAAGAAAGGGGCCTCAATAATTAGAATAAGGTTCTGGGTATATTCTACTATAGTTATAATTAGGCAAGCATTAAGGTCCCTACAGGATGAGTAAAGGGCTGAGGATGACTAGTGGTGGCGTCCGGAGTACAAGCTCAAACCCAAATCAAGGCTACGGGTTAACGCCGATGACATGCCTTGACATAACAGCCGAAGGGGATGCCTAATATAGAGGCCCCCTTATAGTATAATTGTAATAAGGAACCCTGATATGTATTGAGGCCCCTACATTACCCATAATTTTGCCATGCAGCCATGAGAAATCGTAAACCCACTCGCCCAGATAATTCTGTTTCTATTTACGAGCAGAGTGGCAGGGGATGTTCCCGCTTGCTATCCCCTGAGCCACACTTCCAGAATCATCTGTAGTCATACACCCGTGAAGCTCCAAACGCACCGGAAACTAACAACCCAGCCCCCAAGCATCCGAAAGGATTTTTGCAAACGAGGGTGCGCGAAGGGTCGCACCACATGCGAGCCCGAGCAGACTGCAAGAACCGGAGAAGCTTTGCTCAGGGCAGTCTTGCCCAGGCCACATGTTCGTGGCCAAACGGACCGGGAGCGAGCACTACGAGCAATTCTGCTCATGTAGGCGACTTTGTCACTGGGTGCACAGCCATGGTCATCAATTGCGGAAGTTCGCCACCGAGTGTAATTCAAGAGACAGCACCAGTACTTGTTGGCCTATCGCCTGGCCTCTCAGGGACGCATGGCATGGCATCCGAGACGTGTCAGGACAAGGTAACATCAGGAAACAAGGGAGGCTGGGGTTCGCATCCTTTGGATATGCAAACCGTGCAATGTACAGCTCTGTGCCCTCCTCCAGGGAATGAGACATCTGCCGAATCATGCCTCACGCGTACATCAAGTTGTACACCGCGTCCTGTTCCGCTCCAGAGGCAGTCCGACATTGGTTCGGGTAAATCAGGAGTCGCCGGCGCCATCTGCAAAAGCACGGCACTGGCACCAAATTAAGCAAGTTAGGGTTGTTGCACCTTGGTTCTGAACATGTTTATACCACTGACATCTGAACATGAGATGACATGGTGTGTATCTCCGGCAATGCCCCAGCCCAAGTCTGAGCCCATAAGCTTACCACCTTACAAAACGACCAGAAGCCCATCTTCCCGGTTCTCCGTTGATCCTTGCAAACATAAGTTTAGGTGCCGCATTCTACGAACTGATCCTCTCTCGGTGCAGCTATGCCGCCGGCATGAGCTCCTCGTCATCGGAGTCCTGACAACTGTACAGGCCCACAAGGCCCACCTACAGACTTAGGTCTTAGCATCCACAGTTTCGATGGAAGAAAAACGGATTCCCTTGCAGCATCTTTGGTTTGTGCCATGCCCAGTGAAGGGAAGCGATGATTCAGGATTGCGATGGCGATACAGCGATACAAGATGAACATTTGGCTTGACCGGTTGCGTGGTCAAGGTGCTAAACTTCGGGCCGCAGGTTTTTCTCTGTGTGAAGGCCTTGTGAGCTCGACTTTGCGAACGTGGAAACTTTGGCCCGGATCCGGAGATCACACCCCGTGTCGCTGAAGGTTACCTCTTCATGGAAGAGCTGACGACAAATTGCGTACGCAGTAAGACAGTTACTAGTCCTGACGCTAATGTTGCTAGAGGGCCTCATGCTCGACGGCGGCGCGTGGCAGTTGAGCGACAGCCTGTGCAGCATACATACGTACAGACATACGCAGTACATGTTTCCTCGGTTCCCGGCATGGAAACTTAAACATGTGGACAGTAGAATTCTGACTCCATATTCGCTAAGGGGACTGTTCCTGGGGTGAGTGACATGCCAGCAACCTGAATGGTTCAGGTGTGGCATAATTATGGTGTTACACCCATAATTCCAACCTAATATAGTCTTTACGGTTGTACTACAACTGGACCTTCTGAACGCTTCGGGACCTCAGCTCGACATTCGAACTGGTAAGCGATTGGCTGCCATTGAGGGTTGAGTGCACATGCCTTCGCGTGTCAAAAAGCGCAAATCCCAGAAGGTTGCCTTGATTGGGTCGTGGTTTGGGGTAAAATATAGGGGCCTTAATAATTAGAATAGGTTTGTGGTGCCCCATATAGTATAAATATAATAAGGAACCCCCATTGTTGAGGCCCCTTTCTTAGGGTAGGATCCGAAAGCTCTTGCTCTGAAGGCGTAGACAAACCACACCTTAAGCAGCACAGGGAAGCCGAAAACTCCGGGAGCCACTTTGTTGCAAGTGTGGAGACTAGGTCTTTGTGGCTTAGGGCATTTAAAGTCTCAGGTCCAGGGGAGTCTGGAGGGAGTTTCGCGCTCCGCGCTCTATGATGACAATCTGATGGAAACATTCAAAATCTCGGCCTGCCACTCCAAAGACCGTCATTGCGCATACTTGTGTCAAGAAGGATTTGCAGATGGACCCTACACAAACCAAGGAAAACTGTAAGAGTTGTCTGCCCCCCGTCTGATTGAAGCTGCGCTGCAGGGATGAGCTCCTCGCTGTCGCTGTCGGAGTCCTGAGGGGGTTTTGTCTAAACTACGGTCCCCAGAATTGGGGAAAATTATGTAACGACCAATCGTAGAAACGATAGGGACCCATGTTACACTACTACAGGGAGTACCCTGATACTGTGCTGACGGGCGTGACGACGAGAAAGCTTGAACCCTGAACCCGGAATGCCTGGACTCAATTTCCGCTCTTCGGGGATGATCTAGCGGCATCAAGTCCAGGCTGCAAGGTCAGCAAAGAACCCTTACGCACCCAAGTAATGACTGCACCAAGCAATCTACCCTGTGCCCAAACCCGAACGGGAGTTGGATGACTGTCTTCGGGTTTCGGTTCACCGAGCTGTTAGTGTTCGGGTGCTCGCACATAAACGACGTGATTATCACATCCTGCCTGAAACAGCCACGAAACCTCACAAATGGGACATTCAAGCCGAAATTTCCAAGCGTCTAGACCCTAGATTGAGGCTATTTGTTCTACCTCACAAAGCCCAGAACAACGCCTAAAGGCTCAGAAATGCTGACGCCGAGAAGCTTTAAGGTAGGTCGTATCATGAACCGCTGTAAAGCTTCATCACGCAGAGACTGGAAACCGTGCCGGGGGCAACGGATCGAACACCCCATGTGTCTACCTTATTACGTAAACGCGAAGATATTCACAACGCTGTAAAACTGTACAAAAAGCTCGCAAGAAAAGATTGACAAAATGCAGAGGTCCTCAACCACTATGTAGCTACTATACACGAAGTGCTTGCCGTTCTAGACCATCAAGGCCTTATCGTCGCTGCCTTGGGAGGGTTTGGGCAAAACCTGAATCCTAAGCGGACCAACAGAAGCCTGAACAATTCCAACATTACGATTGTGGGCTCCTAAGCACCATCATTATACATCTAAACCACCCCTTTCTTAGACCACAAATACTAAGCCCCAACTCCCCTTTCTTCTGGGTGCCGGCACCATCTCCTCGTCGCTGTCCGGCGGACTCTGAAACTCGGAGTCGCCTTCGTCGGAGGAGCATACCGAAAGACGCGGCTCTGACCGGGTCAAACGGGGCTCCTGTAGGGGCTCCTTTAAGGGTTATCTTTCAGGATTCCGGTCACAGCTACCATAAGGGTTTGAAGATTGAAGGCTTAGGTTTCAGGGGTCTACAGGTCTTTGGTTTTGACTTGTAGGGTCCCTCAAAAGGTTCCTTTGAGGGCTACCATAAAGATTATGCAGATTACTATGATCAGGTCGTTGAGGTTTAGGGTTTACGGTTGGGGAATGTAGCATAAGTTGCCATGATCAGGAAGCCCTATCCCACTTATGCTGATCCCTACCTATTGTGGCAACATAGACTAAGGTCCTTAACAAGAACCCGGCGTGGCTCGAGCTTCGGGCTTCTGTCATTGAGGATGCTCATGGGACCCGAGATCTGGAGAAAGCAACCAGGCTCATGTGCATGGAAGTCTTGAGGTAGAGAGGTCTGGGGATTAGGATCATCTCCGGTTTAAGAGCTTCGGGATGCTGCGAACTACTCTAAAGCCAAAATATATAAGCGAAGGGAGCCCTTCAGGGAACCCTCAAAGGCTTAGTTCAGGAGGTGCGCCTGATCCGTCGTCTTCGAGATCCTCGAGATCCTTCCAGTCCTCTCAGAACGGTGCTCTGGTGAAGAAGGGTTCGAGTGATGTGAAGCACTCATACGGTGAAGGGTCTAGGATGTAGGGTTCATGGATTAAGGCTGTCTTAAAATTTCCAACACGCTGTACCTTCAAAGACAATGCCAACGACTTTGAATGGGACAGTCTATCGAAGATGACTGACGGACTTGTGCCAGGGCGGTCCAAACGCCCAACGTGCTTCAAGCTCGTGCTTCAAGCGCTAGACGACGAAAACATGAAGCACCATGGGCCTCCGGGGCAGCCCTAAACCCAGAACGCGCGATCCACCCATGAGCCACCCTAAAACACTGCAGGAGCCGTGGACCGAAACACAAAACAGGAATCAACTCCAAACCTTCGAAGCCCTACGCCGACACTTGAAACCTTTAAGTGGGGCCTGCAGGTTACAGGATAATAGCATGAATAATCAGCAGCAGTCGTCGTGGTAGTGTGGTAGTAGCAGTGATGATACTAATCATAGCCGCAACAATGGCAGTAGCAGCAACGAAGCTGCACACTGTGCTTCCATCCAGACAACACCAGCCTGAGAGGCCCAGGTTTCGAGTGCAGTGGGGACGGTTCCGAAGGAGCCGTTAAGGAACCCTCTAAGGAGCCCCGGATGCTTCCTAAACCACAATCCGCGACCTCATCATCTTCGGCCTCGCCGGCCGAAATATCAGCCGCCTCCTGAGGCGAGGAATCGTGTCTAGCGCCTCACACTCACTCAGATGTCATTCTCAAGGCGATATAGATTAGTAAGTTACGGCTGCCGGCGGAATTGACGGATACTGATTGCTTCGTGCGTAAGGGTAAAGCGGCGTCCTCCAGGAGCATACAGTTCAGCGGGAGCTAACCCTGAACCCTGCACCGTAGTAGGGTTGAGGCTAGGCCTTAGGGTTTGCGGCCTCAGGGTGTTGGGCCAGTGGTCCCTCAACGCCCGATATCCCGAACCCCCAAAATTCCTAACCTCGAAAAATCTTGGCCATTTAACTCAAACTGCACCGACAAATCTCTGAACCCTTAGTCCTCAGGCCTAAAGCTTCTCCCCAAGGCCTAAACCCTCAACCCCAACTCTTACACTCCCTCCGCTTGCAAGTCCTTGCTCCGTTGCCAACTGTCTGCTTCGGCTTGCCATTGCCTGTGCACCCGTATCTCGCGGCAAAGATTCCGGTGCAATGCGAAGGATTGACGCAGGAGCATAAGAAGGTTTTGAGCTGGGATGTAGGGATTGGGCTCAAAGGTCTTGCGTTGGGATTTGAAAGTCAGTGTGTCTGGGATGAAGACACAGGGAAGGATGAGTGTGTAGGGCGAGAGGCTTGGGGTTAGGCTGAGGCCTTATCCTTTGCTGGGTTCGAGCCAACTGGCATGATGATACCGGGCACTGGCTGGGGACTTGCGTGACTTCTGCTTCGAGCTTGGTGCTGGGCTCTGCTTCGTAAGTGCCACGGAGCTCGAGAATTCTAGACGGTTCGCAACCAGGAGTCGCGGTCACCTGCCCAGTAATGTGACACGACGTGCCATACAAGGGGAAGATGGAGAACATATCTGCAGTGCTCGCGCCTTGGCTGAGCCTGAAGATAATATAGGGCCGTACAAATTCAAGACGACTTTGGCGAAGATAAGGGGACACCATTGTTCATTGTTGCGACACCTGTAAAAACCTCTTCCGTTGGCAGACAAACGCTTCAAGAAAAGTCTGCCGGAGCTGTTGCGTCGCCTCGATACCACTGTATACAGCTACTTCAGGCCTGGAGAACAGAATCCTCAATTCTTATGCCGATAGCCTGCACTTTAAACTGGCCTAAACCCAAAAATATCTTCCTAAAGTAAGGGCCTCGTCTGGTGCTGCTTGTTTCAGAAGGCACCCTTTGTGAAAAATGCTTCCTTTGTTGGACCCACAATAAGAGAAGCGTCCAGAATAACCAGTTGGGTTTCTACTGTAACATGCTTAACGGATCCCTAAACCCTTTAACCCTCAAACCCTGAACCCCTGCACCGCTCCGTCCCAGCAACCCCCCCTCTCCACACTGGCCCCCACCTCAGCATACTCAACTTCTCAGATTCCCAGGCTGCAAGACATGCAGCCTGCCAAGGAAGGCAATAGGAAGCTGGGGTTTGGGCTTTGGGACTTTAGCACTGTAGGGTGCAGGGCGTTAAGACTTTGGGGCTTTGGGGCTTCAGGATTATTTCTGCGGAACTTAAGCGTTTAGGATTCAGTTTGGGTGTGGATTTATGTTAAGTGCCTGGGGGGGAGTAAATACCAGAAGATCCAAAAAACTTGCCTTAAGGAAGGAAGGGTTCTTGAACTATGTAGGTCGTCTCAGCATGGTTTAAGGAAGTTAGATTCAATCTTAAATCAGGGCTGTGGAAAATGCTGGGTATGGAGGTTCCTTCACGTCTTCTTCAAAACTGTAGTGTTCCATAGGAGGAGGGATACTCTTGTCTTCGAACTGTTATCACCAAGTTGAGTCGGTCGCCGGTTCGAGGAAGTCAAAGCTTGGGTACAGCCCCCACGGTAACAATCTATATTACGAGTCAAAGGGGCTGTATCTACTTGTATTATCAATATTATCGCAGTTTTTTACCCCAAGTCCTAAACCCTAACCCTAAACTTACAGAGTGGGAGCAGTACACAAGTCAAGGCGCTCTAAGCTACACGGGAGCTTCCGAAACATGGGGATCATAATATAGCACCCTAAGCAGTAGGATCCTTATCATAAGGATCCCAAAATATGGCAGCCCTTATTATCGGAAACTCCCAACCCTTGTAAAACCCTTTAAAGGAACCCTTATAGCACCCTTATAGTAACCCTGTCGGAAACTCCCGTACAAGAGCGGTTAGAGTCGTCTTCGGAGCCGAATGGACCAAGGATCTTCCGCATCAGCTCCCCTTAAGGTTTGGGGGTTTAGGGTTGAGGGTTTAGGGGTGTAAGGTTTAGAGCTTAGTTTTTAAGGTTTAAGGCTTAGGGTTTCCCAAGCAAGTTCCCGATCCATTCAACCAATTGCCCTAGTCACTAGTCGGAAAAACTCCTCTAGAGCGCAGGCTCGGCTCGTTTCCGTGGCCCGGTCCAGTTTGATGCAGGCTTGTTGCAGTTCCCTGCTTGACAGAAACGAACGTTTCTGGCAAATCAGAATGCAAATCCAAATATAGGGACGGTCATATAATTACAGTGTCGTACACCCCAAATCCTCGTATATCACATCATTTATAAATATATCATATGTATACGTATATGTATGTAAATGTTTTTTGTATATGTACATGTATAATATAATATAGTATAATATGTATATATATATATATATATAGTTGACGGCATGTGGACCGGCGGCCTGCTCTTGGCGCAAGCACATGACCTCGGCGGGACAGGTGCGGTGAGTTGGGCATCATGGAGCGGCCTTCATCATCAGAGTAGGGCTTGGACTCCAGCGAGAGTATGCAAAGAAACTATCAAACCGAGATATTGTTCCTACCCTCTCAACCCTAAACTCCGCACACCTCTTCAAAGTTGAGGGGTTCGGGCGAACCAACAGGCCAAGGATTGGTCTGGACTTGGGGACGACGTGCTCCACAACTTGTGGAGTTTTGTCGAATAAATAGGGAACAATAAGGAACAGCTAGAATGGGGTTTTGGTGCGAATAGTGGGGGCCGTGGTGAATAGACTAGGATTTTGGGTGGATTTTACTATCACTTGGTAGTGTGTTGTGATTCTTCATGGTTATCGATTTCGAGATGAAAGCAAAAGCGCAGCGGAGCCAAGCAAGCCTTCAGTTCTGCCATACCGAAGGTCTACTGCTGTGATACAGCCACAGCCCGACTCGAACTTTCAATGCATCTGCGCTGCAGGGGCGAAGGTCTCTTCTATCCGAAACTTAGCAACATGCCTCGTCGTGCCAAGTCTGTAGCAGCGCAGAGCGATCCTCACGTGCTGCTCTTGTGCTTCATCATGTAGCACACCAGGAAGACTGCTTGGCTTCACCTAAGTATAGGTATGTCTTGCATATGTCTGTTCTCATTTCGAAGCGCGCATGCCTGCAGTACACGTTGATACGACTTCAGAGGGTGATGATTTTCCCAACCTCCACCGAGGGCTCCGTTCACGAGGTTGAGGGTTTAAGGTCGCAGCTGGTTCTTAGACTAGAATTAGAAGCGGAAGTTGGGTGTTCTCTAAATTTGGGGGCCACTTTATCATCTCCACTGTCATAACAAGGGCCCCTGCAATGCATTCTGCTTTCAGGAAATGTTCCGGACCCCCAGTGACTCCCGATTTCTCTAGTTCAAGCGACAGAACACAAGGCTGTCCTCTTGCGCTCGCCGGGCTGTCTGAGCTTTCTCCTCCTCGCCAAAGGAGCAGGGCAAAGGGATCGTAACTTGACCCTACCCAAGTCCAGGAAACGGGTGGAAAATGCCTGACTCCATAATCTTCCCCATCACCTTCAATCCGAATCCTGGCACTAAACCCCTAACCCTCGATCACTGAAACGCCAAGCACCCCGCTCTCCCCTCCCGTTAGCAGGGCAGCGTCCTGCAATCTCGATAACTCGGCCCGTAGCTCAAGCACTTCCCTTTGCAGCCTCACTTTCAGGGTTTAGGGTTTCGGAATCGAGGAACCCGTCGCGGGCTTGGAGTGGGAGGTGGGGTGTCACAAAGTGCAGAACAAACCTTTCCAGGGCAGTGGGAAGGCTTTAGGTTTCGGGGCTTGGGGCTCAAATTTTCGGGTAAAAGGGAGCCCGGATGTCAACAGTGGCTTGCGGGTTTTGTGCTTGGGTCAACAAAGTTTTAAGGGCTTGAAATTTTGGGCTTGGGTGCTTGGGGTTGGATTCCTTTCAACACCTTCGTGTGGTTGGGATCCTAAACCCTAAACCGCCAAGCCAAAAGCCCTGAATCCAAAATTACTGCGCCCTCTGGCCGAAATTGCCCTAAACCCAAAGCCACCAAGAACCTACTTGGATTCCTTCCAAACTTCCTTTCTGGTTGGGGATGGATTCCTCAAGGGCTGGGGGTGCCGGGCTTCACAGGCTTAAGACGGCAGCGACCTGGTGTGCGTAGCTTTATTCTGCATACAGAAACCGTACACAGCATGTATAAAGAAAAACCGCTACTACCTGCAGTGCATAGATCCGGGCGAAGCCCCTAGAAACTTTAACGGCCTCTGATTCGTGAGAACGCGCCTTGCGAGCTCACTGATCTCGAAGCTCTGTTGTGCCTGGTGCTCGGGTTTGAGCGTCTGGGCTGTAAGGGTTTAGGGCTTAAGGCTTGAAGCGTCCAAGGATTTTCGTGGAGCTGCAAGAAGGCGTCGGAGACAATTACTAAGGTCTTCGAAATCGCTGGGGCTTTTCCAGCTAAAGCACTGGCTCCGAAAGGTGAGATCTTGAAGCGTTCACGAAACCCCGAAGCCCTGATCTAACCGTTATCGAAGCAATTACAAGTACAGGAACCCTTGTAGAGCTTCTAGAGAAGCTTCAAACAAGAACGCTTGTGGAACTCGTACGAAGAGCTTGAACATCGTCGGGCCAGAGGCGGTCTAGGCTCCTGCTCAGCGACTCTCTTAACCCGAGAGGAAGAGGATCTCCACTGAAGCCTACACCCTTCAACTGCAAGCCTGAACTCTGGGGGGTTCAGGGTTCAGAGTTTCCAGGCCCAAAGCCACCGCACCGCAAGGCCAAGCCTGTACATTAAAAACACTCTTTTCAACCAAAACCCTAGAAGATCTCGAGCCCGATAAATCCTTTTCAAAACCCCATACAACCGCTTGAGAACTCCTGAACGAACCCTGAAAGACCGCCATGTTCACCCAAAGAACAACCCAAGCCCAGGCAGAACGTCATAAGAACCCTGTCAACCTATGAGAATCTTAAAACGCCGTAACAGAATCACCCCAAAAAGAAGCCTTTAACCTTGAACCCTAAACCCGGTAAGAACCACCAAATTCCTGAACACTGTACTTAGGGGCCTGAATAAACAGAATAGGATATTGTAGCACATTGTAATTCCTATAGCTATAATATAAGGAACCACCAAAATGGCTTTTATGTAGGATCCTATAAGGTAATCCCAAGAAGGAACTACTACAGAGCCTATGGTGAACAGTAAGTTCCTCCCTTCTCAAGGCCGGGCCTTGTTGTGCTCCAGCTTACGGTTTTGGGTTTATAAGGGAGTTCCCGAAAACAGGGGAATAGTAGGATCGTTATTATAAGGACCCCAAATTAAGGTACCCCAGGTACCCCTAATTTTCGGAAACTCCCATAAAGGTTTAGGGTTTGTTGTTGCTTTTGTATCCGTACCGTTTTCCTTGGGAGAAAGTCTGAAGACTAGGTCGTTCCCTTTGGACTCCGGCTGAATACACTCCCGAAGATCTCCATCTGCCTCCGGTCGTTTCGAACACCGCCAGTCTGGCATAAGCTCCACGGAGCAAGCACCTTGAAGTGAACCGTGGACCCGGAAACCACGACGCATCAGCCGCAACTTGAGCCCGAACATCCCAATACCCTAAACCCTAAACCAAAGCAACTTTCTGCGCCTTTGAGGCCGGTTGCCGGGTGCTTCTCCCAACCGGTGATGTTGTCGCAGAAGTCCTGGCGAGCACGGGGCTGTTTAGGGTTTAGGGCTTGGGGTTCGGTGCTGACTACTCCAAGGGACACTTCAGATATTAAGGTAGCGTGATGTAAGCTTGACGAACCACAACTGTGAGGTGATCAGACTAGCACCTTGGGGACCAAATGACCCTCATAAGTAGGGGCCCTATTACCCTTATACTGTGAATCCCTATATGGTATATGAACCTGAAACCCTTTTAAGGATCATTTCGTCCTTAAGGGAGAGGAGCAGTTTGCGGGTCAGGGCAGATTTCTGCAGGTCCAGGCCACGAATTGGCGGATGTCAGCACTTGCGAAGGAAAGCCATGATACCCCGCATGTGAAAAGACCCCCTTTATGGCCCCCCATACTACTAGAATCTCCAAAATGCTCCGAACCGAAGTCCTTGTTCAGCAGATGTTGGCAGCCGGTCCGGGCCGGTAATTACCAGGAGTACGGTACTGTAGGGACAAGACATAATCGAGCTTTTCGTTTTGATTCCAAAGACGTAAGACTCACGGCTAAAACATTTTCTCTGCGAGAGAAGAGCGCTTGTACCAAGAAAAGCAATGCCGCAACTACGCCCGCGCACAATGCCCAGAGTCTAACAAATCCGGAGGGGCTTGCAAATCACGGAGGAAACTGCAGATGGTGCCCGAAGAAAGATGGCCGTGCTGATAAAGGAAGGCGTTCCACTGAAGCCGAAACACGGCCGGAGAAACAGCATTTGGGGTGGCGAAACAGGAATTGCAAGCTTATAAGCACACCGACTGGCCCCATCCCATCCACATCCCCTCGAAGGCATCGGCGAGGAGAAACAAATGAAATGTAACAGGAAACTGGCCAACAGTGGGCAGGGCGGGACAGCAAAATGCGCTTGCGAGTGCACGGCTATGTGGTTCGTCTATAAACTAGGAAGCGCCATGTCATCCACTCTCTTGATCAGCAGAAAGATGCTTCAGCAGAGCGGTGGGACGAGACGACCAGTTTTGGAACAGTACTCGCGGTACTCATCACCCAAATGTTGGATCATCATTTCCTCTTCATAGCCAAACCTCGCAAAGTACAGAAGCGCAATAGACAATACGGGCGTGAAGACAGCGATTCAATTGTTCACGAGTAGAGCCTGCACCATTGTTATTATCCAAAGTGCTGTGTACATCGGATGGCGCACCCGGCGGTACACACCTGTGCTTAAAGGCTCGTGGGGCTTAGTAAGCGCTCGCTGCGCCTCATACGCAGAATGAGAAGAGGGAGACACTCGCAACCCAAAGTTTGTAAATCGAGCGCACGCAGGTGACTGCACAAGCAGAAAAGCAGCCCATCCATCATCCAACCTTCAGCAGCGGAATTTCCACCACATTGCGTTGCGTTCTCAGATTTCTCAGCACAGCGGGCCGAGCGAAGACACGATGCAAAGACCTTCAAACATTGATCAGTTAATCCGTCCCAAACTGCGACCAAGTCCTACACCGATAGCAGCAACAATCAAGCATAACGGTTCTTTGTTTTGGGGCTTTGAATAGTCTAATAGGGATCGTCGGCTCCAAAACCAACCAACTGAGGCCTATAAGCGCCTCTTCTTCCAAACAGATTATGAGCAACCCTGAAGCCCTGCCAAGCCCCGTCGGCATCAGGCGGAAGCCGTTGGCATGAAAGGCAACCAAATCCTAGTTTAGATGCCAAACTTGACACAAAAACAAAACTTCAACACATATTAACTTACAAGTACAGTGAGGAACCCTGCGGAGTTGCCTGAACTGGGAGTAGAAGGAGTCCAAGAACTCAACTTTTTCCGCGATCTGGGTGCATGGCAAGGGTTTAGGGGTTTTGACGCTTCTGTGGCAGTTGTTGATGCGTGAAAGTAGGTTCAGGGAGTGGAGTTCGGACTTGGGATGTCTACCATACTATCAGATCCATGTAAGGTTGGATGTAAGGCCTGTTGTAGGGAGCTTCAGGAAGCCTGGGGAGTCTTGGGGCTAATAGTCTCAGCCAGGCTTCGAAGAGGGAGGTGCCTGGTGTTGCTGGCTTTGCCATGGCGATTTCTAGCCATGCACGAGGCTACACTAGTGGTATTCCTCGTATCCCCATGTAACCATGACATGGCCCCTAGCCTCATGTCAGCGACCCTTGAAGTGCTGTGTCGTGTCCGTCTTCAGATGAACCCGGAGACCCCGCACCAGGAATTCGAGAAACTCTTTTAACTGAGATGCTATCTCCACAGAGCTATATAGACCAACGTCCTGACCGCACACGGAACCTAAGAAGAAGGCCTTTGAGGAAACTGCAAAGCCTTAAAGGCAAAACCTGTCAGGGAGCAGGTATGTTCGGGGGAGCGGATCGGAGTCTGTGTCGAAGGTCAATCTGTCATCCAAGTGAACAAGTGATGTGGGCGCACGGACTGGGGTCTTGCATGGGTGGAGATATGAATTTGGGTTTGAGGGAGAATGCGATGTTCATGAGAGGTCACATCCCAACAAAGACTAAACCCAACATATGCACAAACAAACTCTGGGCCCTAAGTCAAACCCTAATCGAAGCCAGGCCCAGATGCGCCATGTGCAACGCGGCGCCGACGGGCCGATGGGAGCACAACCTATCCCAAGGCTGGCTTTTGAAGGTTTAGGCTTAGGGTTTTGGGGCGTAGGGGCTTGGGATTTAGGGTTCAGTGCTTAGGGGTTCGAGGTTTAGGGCGTTCTTTAACGATCATAAGGCTTCTATCAAGGATCCAAAATCCAGTGCTTTGGGTTTTGGGCTTGGGGGCTTGGGCTTTAAAGGCTCATGGGGCCCTTGTGCTTTGTCAGGTTCACGAAGCTCAATCAAGGTTGAAACTTTGGGCGCCATAGCGGCTACCATAGAAACCTGAATAACTATCTCACGGCTCCATACAAGAATCATTCATATTTTACCCGTCTTCAAATCAGTGAGGCCCCTTTATTGGCGGAAGTCGCCATTATGTGACTCATGTGGCAGAAAACCACCTGTGGCATAGGCCTGCCAGCCCTGGATGATTGCTTTGATCTTGTGGCACTTCAAAGACGATGCAAACGTGGCAGATCAACGAGCTAGGAGACAATGTCACAAGGAAGTGTCACATTGACTCCCAGTCGTGGGGTTTCGGGCAGATGGTTTACAGCTTCGACACTCCCCCTGCCTTCTACCCTCAACCTCGCAATAATGACTATGAAGCTGCATGCAACAATATTGGGGCCTTAAGCTGTGTGGCTGGACATCTCAAGCGTCTCCAGCTTCAAACACCCCAACCCCCAGCGCCCTCGAAACCTGTGAAGACTGTTGGAATCCCAAACCCTGTTTGACGCCCCGTTCCAAAAGCCGAAGCCCCGTCTGCCCTTGCACCCAACCAGCGACAACCTAAAACCCTAATATAGGGGCCTTAATAATTAGAACAGGGGTTTGGGGCCCATTATACTATACTTAACATAATTGACCCCCGCAAAATAGTATTTGTAATTCATTAGGCCCTTGTATTAAACCCCCAAATCCCCTTAACCCCAAAATCTGCTTTCTCCTCCAGGAGTCGGCCTAGAAGGGTTAGGGGTTTAGGGATTGAGGTTTAGGGATTAAGGTTTAGGGATTAGGGAGTAGGGTCTGGGGATTGGGGTCTAGGGAATAACCAAACTAGTCGGTTTGGTACGGTTCTGGGACGGCCTCTTTTCGGGGTCTATAGGGGGCTTAACCGGGGATCTGAATATAGGGGCTTTGATGATTGGCATAGGATTTCGGGGAGACTTTAGCGGCTTGGTAGCAAGGCACCCTAAGGAACAAGCTTCCTGATTGTTCAGGCCCCGATATTGCTGAGCTTACGGGGTGAGTTTAAAGGTGTTAATTTCAATGTTGGGTTTAGCTTGAAGTTTGGGAGCTTACGGTTTAGGACTTCGGTGCCTTCTGATCGCCCGAGGTGGGCTTGCACGCCGTGCGGCCCTCCTGTAGCTGAAGAGGGTCGTAGTAAGTCGGGCTATAGGTGCCTGTGGTTGCCTTACTGTTCACCCTGCTTTCTAACCAAGCCGGCGGATCCTCTGAGTATGACCAAGACCCCACAGGCACCGCAGCTTCCGAAAATAGATTTCGGTGAGGTGAGTTCTCTCTCTATCCAGTGTCTACTTCAGGAAAACCATGAACCTCGACAGTCCCGTAGCCAAGTCCTTACATAGAAGGAGATCCAAAACCAAACCCCCCGACAAATCCCTAAACCCTAAACCTTAAACTAGATCCTGACCGCCGAGTACTTGCGGCCCACCAATATCCTAAATCGCATCTGGGACCCGAATCCCACGCCCCAAAAAGCCACTGCTTTAGCCTCTTTGGGCTTGCAGTGTGAAAGTATCCGTGCTTTCATGCTTCCAAAACCTCACACGGGTACCGTCAAAACCCACGGATCCTATACCCTATGGATACTGCAAGCTTCAAACATTTGGCAATCTCTGACTGGCGTCGGCCTGGACAATGCTTCCCCGTGAACGATATGTGCTGCAGGGCAGTCTTCAAACATAGCAATATTCAAGCACTAACTCACTGCAAGCTGCTGGATTCTAGAGCAACCTGAAAGGCGAATGGTATGCAACTCCAACCGAAACCCTTCACAGGCGAGTAGCCGCAGCCCGTACATTGACCCCACGACAGACAAATCTGCCGAGGCACGAGGCGTCTCAGCTCTTCATTACTGAGAGGCGAACGAGCAGTCGGGGCTTTCGCGGCTTAAAACGACAATGACCAAGTTTGGAAGCCGAGAATTTTAAGATTTCCGTTCGTTGGTTTCAAGGTCCAGCCTGCGAGCATGAGCTGCTAGTCGAGATGAAAGTTGTTTCTTCCCAGCTAGCTCGCTGACTGCCAATCCACGTAGGTACGAAAAGCACTCTTGGATCTGGTTTTCACAACCTCCTGTATGCTGCTGGTGACGGGTCGTTTTCGCATTGGCTGCGAGCTGACATGTCGGATGGAATTTCCGTGGATGCACTCTCAAGGTCATAGGCTTAGTCAAACCTTGTTACGTGTTCGGTGTTTAGAATTGCAAGCTCCTCCAGTTGCTACCAAATTTTCTGAATTGTGCCGGCTCTGACTTGTCCAAGATCCACCTGTAACTTCTGCATGTGGAGTCTGCCGTTGCCAGAAATCGCTCTGCATTCGCGCTTCTAGTTCCAGTGCTGGACTTGACCCATCAGGAGTTTTGACTTGTAGCCCTTGCAATGCCAGAAGCTTACTTCGACGCCCCAGCGTTAGCAACATCCGGAACATCTGGCCTACACCGCCTTCAAGTAAAACTCACATTGCGCCATCAACTCGAAGTCCAAAAACATGGGATTTCCAGAAACGACTAGCAAATGTGTGTCATAAGCTTCGCAACATGCAGGCCATCGCAAACCCCGTGCCGATTGTTGAACCTTCTTGCACTGTCATTTCTCATTCCCGTAGCCCATGCCCTCAATCGAAACCCGACCTCAACCCTCAATCGCAGGTTCTTGCAAGGAGTTAGGATCATACCGGAGAAACTTCTGGTCTTCAGCTATAGTTCTTGAGATACCTATCGCCCCTACCTACAGCTCTCACTCAAGCTCCAAGCATTGCATCGGGCGGCAACCCCTTCTTGACGCCGTTCAAGAAGGCGGCCAACATGAACATGGTACGGGGCGCAGGACAGGGCGGCACAGTTAGATCGGTACGGGGCGGTATGTGGCGTCTCTACCCGAAACTCTAGGTGTGAGAATTGCGCTCATGAGCTGGATGCAAGGCTGCAGATTGAACGTCGGGTTGTGGGCAGGGCCAGCGAGTCTTAACTAATGCGAGCCCACATGCATTGCTGGATATGCTTCATGCAGCTTTCAAGCAGAGATGTTGCCTCAGATTCCTGTGCTCCTCCGAAGTATCAGCAGGTGACGACACCAAGTCAAAACCAATGGAGCCTAGAGCGTAAACCCTCAGAGACCGAAAGGAACAGCTCAGAAAGTGTCTACACACGCATGATGCCTACATATAAAGCCTCCCGCAAACCTAATAATCTGCTCCGAATTTTCCAGTATGTTGCCCCCAGCTGTCACGGTCGTCACGTCTCGATTGGACAAGGTCTCGACTCGGGAAGTGCCGTTTGTCCACTGATGGGCAGACGTATGCCCTGGTAAATGCACACAGCTCGCCAGCACGGTGGTTCCAAAGGGGTTGGTGAAATTCGGGACAGTTTTCCTTGCGGCTCGTTATTGCAATTGTTGTCTCCAATACACGAAAAGACCTTCTAACTATTCGGGCCCCCGTAGTTAGCCAATCAAGACCTGCCAGACCCTCCCAAAACCCGGATATCCCCTGACCAAACAAGCTCAATGCGAAACCCTAAACCCTCAAGCTTCATGAAGCCATATGACGCCCCTTCAGCTTCAGGAATCCTGCACAACTTAGCAGACTCTTCTGCCTCTAACTCCTAACACGGGAGGGCCGGATGACGAACATGAATATAGTGTACCCCAAAGTCCCATTCTTATTGCCCAGGCCCCTATATTACCCAAGGTTGATTGATATACATGATCATGCCCCGCCCCTGTCGTCTTGAATAAGGCCCTCAACTTCGCTCAAGTCCTAAACCGTGACAATCTCGCAAACCTGAAGTCGCCTTCCAGCAAATTTCGTGGTGACAGCACAGGCCTTATCCCGGAACCACCGACACGCACCCGCGCTGGATGAGGCAGAACCATTTCTGGGTTGCCGCTTTAAGTCCACGCCTAAGTCCTAAGCCCTCCCTTAGAGCCCAAGTTTCAGCCTAGCTAGAGGAATAGCAGTAGGAATAGCCTCATCGGCTGCCAAGCGATCGAATTGCGCGCTTCGGCGAAGGCCCAGCCCAAGGTCTGTTACACTCTAAACCCTGGAACCCGAAACCTTCAGGAATCTTCGGTTTCTGTCGCAAGTACATGTCCGTTCTGCTTTGAAGGGAAGCTTTAATGGACGGATCGTGGAGAGCAGTGAACCCCTATCGAGGAATTGAAAACAATAGTGCCCTAACTGGAGCTATCCACTGTTGCCTCCTCTCGCTAAGTCTCCCAAGGACACTCGGCTGCTGGCCCTTCGCACTCCCCTCTCGCGCTTCCCCAGTGGCCGGTGCCATCAGACGGCCGATCTCAACACAGCCTTAACCCGAGAAGGCCCGAAGCGCTAAACCCGAAGCCAAGACCCCTTGAATGAACGGAAACTAAACCCAAGGTGGGCTGCCTCAAACACAACATCCAAGCTCTGCAGTTGCTGTTGTTCCGGCACAAGTGCGTCCCGGAAAAACCATGGACTGAAATTTAGCACCAATCCAAAGCTCGGGCTGACCCGACAACAAACACGGCAGATTTAGAGAGGGAGCCAGAGAAAGTGAGGAAGGGAGAAAGAGGCATAGAGCAAGGGAAAGACCGTGACAAACAAAAAACAGCGGACTGACAGATACAGCCATTACTTGTGCTCTCGGATCGGCAGCTGTCGAGGAAAGTCTGAGGCAACTGCCCGAATTCGTGCATGAAGGAGCGTAGCTGACTCTGGGCCAAAATTCGATTCGGAACTGGGCGCATTGTCAAAGCTTCATCCCAAACTTTGCATTAGGACATGGGCAAGTTTGGTGCATAGGGATGTTGGAGGCCTGTCCGAAGCTACTCAGCTACTCGAAAATACAAAGCCCGGCAGTGGCAAGGACAGGCTCCAAGGGAGGCTCACGCCGCAGGTTTGCGCCTGGCATGTGTCACGCCCGAACTTACTCGGCAAACACATGCTGAGCGGGGCAACCTGTCAAACTGCCTAGTCTTTCAAAGCACTTTGACAGAGACTGGGGGGGTGGGAGATGGGGGGCGGGACGACAACAACAACCGGGGAGTCGCGGACGTGGGGGGAGGGCAAATACGAAAACAACGACAGCAACAAGAATGCCAGCAACAAACACCAAACTCACAACTACAACCGCAACCTAATTCACAACCACGACCTCAACCACAACGACAATGGCAACAACAACAACAACAACGACGACACGACAACACCGCCGCCGCCACCACCACCAACAATAACAAAAACCACCACAACCACAACCACAACCACAACGACAACGACATCAACACCAAAACCAACAGCCGCAACAACAAAACAACATAAACCACACATCAAGCAACAAGCAACGAACGGCAAACAATAGACAACACGCAGCAAACAACAAGCATCACACAACAAGCAACAAGCAAAACCCAACAAACAACAACAACAAAAACCACAACCAGCAACCAACCAACAACCAACAACAACCAACAACCAACAACAACCAACAACAACCAATAACAGCCAACAACAACCAACAGCAACCAACAGCAACCAACAACAACCAACCACCACCACCACCACCACCACCACCACCACCACCACCACCACCACCACCACCACCACCACCACCACCACCACCACCACCACCACCACCACCACCACCACCACCAATCGAGCTCTGCTTCTCAGGATGGTGCATCAACCCGTGATGCGTCGCTATGCGACCGGGCTCAAAGCCTGACCTACTTATCCTGTCGCACAGCTAGGACCTCCTTAGCGGCGTGTAAAACGAAACGAAACCACCACCACCACCACCAACATCACCAACGCTAACACCAACACCAGCAACAGCAACAACGACGACAACAGCCACAACGACAACGACACCACCACCACCACCGCCGCCGCCACCACCAGCCAACCACCCCACCACCACCACCACCACCACCACCACCACCACCACCAC
This sequence comes from Symbiodinium sp. CCMP2592, assembly GCA_905221615.1. Lineage (NCBI taxonomy): Eukaryota > Dinophyceae > Suessiales > Symbiodiniaceae > Symbiodinium > Symbiodinium sp. CCMP2592. The sequence continues at coordinate 324,824 of CAJNDT010006201.1, read as the reverse complement.
CACCACCACCACCACCACCACCAGCACCAGCACCAGCACCAGCACCAGCATCAGCACCAGCAGCAGCAGCAGCAGCACCACCACGAACACCAACCACAAGAAGAACATTAATAACAACAACCAGAACAATATCAGTAAAACAATCAGAGCAAGAACAACACCAGCAATACCAACAGTACCAACAACACGAACAGGCCACAGATGTATGACACGCCGAAGCCTAAACCCTAATTCCTAAACCGGTAAGTGGTGCGACCCAGACGGAAGACTATGTCAGGGCAGACTTGACCTGGCATCCTTGATGGGTTTGGGGTTTAGGGGTTTACGGTTCAGGGTTTGGGGTTTAGCCGGGTTTTAGGGTTGAATGCGGGTAATTTGGCTATCGCATCGGCTGTAATCCCAGAAGTCTACGACTGCGCAATAACAAAGCAACAGAGCTTCCAACGCTTCAAGGAAGTTCCAAGTCCCGAAGGGGCATCACAAGGTTTAGGGGTTTAGGGGCTTAGGGTTTGAAGTTTTAGGGTTCAGGTTCAAGGTGTGGGGATCATCATCGCCATCGGTCTTGAAAAAGGTGCGGGCTCCTACTCGTACTACCGAACACATTCATTACGATTCGTGTCTGCCCCGGCACCTGCTACCACAACCACAACCACTACCATATTGATTCATGTTGCTGCTATGGCCATTAATGCTACAAATCCTACACTTTACAGAAGAAGACTATTCTTATATAAACATATTGTAACAAAACAGACTAGAGTACAATTACAGTACAATATATTACTATGCCGTATTGTGGTAGACTAAAACATATTATATTTTTAAACAAGCATAGCATATTGCCACATACCACCAGATATTATGGTATATAATATATCACACTGTACTGTCTGTATTGTAGTACATTACGACCCATTCCGCTATACTATGATATCGTAAAGTATAGCATAACATAACACAACATGTTGTACAATATGTTATGGCACGTTATAGCATGCTCTGAGATTTCGTAATAAACTATAATCTAATACAGTTGTTGTTGCCCTGCCGATGCAACTGAGTCCTGGCCTACGCCCATCTCCACAGCAACTGTGAAGTCAACGGCCAGCAGAACGCCACAGACGATGCAAAGGAACAACACCTGCACGTCTATCAGGCTTCTATAACAGTTCTATCGGGGATCCATAAGGTTGCTGAGAGGATTGTAACACCAATATAAGCACGCCTCCCCTTGTGACGACAGACTGCAAAGCCCGGCTGCCGCAAACTGTCGTACCCCTACATACCGAAATTGAAGGCCCATGCCCCAAATCCTGAAGCCCAAACCCTGATCCCGAAACACACCTCAAGAGTCAGATCACTGAGCGACATGAGCATCAACCCTAACCCGCCCGGTCAGATCAACATTCGACAGGTTTTGGGCTTGCAACACAACCTGCACAAGAGAAAGACAAGACCATGACGCCAAACACCAAACTAGGCAACTTCACGATTGTCACCGTCTGGACTGCCACCGTCATGATCATCGCCAGCAGCAACAACAACATCATTCCTCACCATCGTTCCGATCAGCAGCAACTTCACCAGCATGATCGTCGTCACCCGTATGATACCATCATCGACATCAATGCAGCATCAACATAACGACATTCAGCACCACCCTTTTTCAAAGTTTTCATGCTCAGGGCTGTTGTGCTTCTGCTCACCTGCACTTATGCTTCCGCTCCTTCCTGGCGTGCATGCTATCATTCCCTGGCTTCCCAAAAAACTATCGCCAACACCCTCATCATACCGTAAAGAACGAGTTGGTCCACGCATATGTCCATGCACCTCCCGTCGCCCGGCAGAAGCAAGGACCACCGAAGCGGCAACATCGGCGGCAACCAGCAAAACCAAGCCGAGGAAGAAGCCGCGCTGACAGGAATTTCAAGGGAGTGTCAGAATAGACTGTTTCTTATGATTACTGGTATTGTTGTATCTGTGTTCTTTAATTATACAACTATATTACATTATCATCTTATTGTATGATTTTACAATTTTGTTACTATTTTTGTATGTTTGTCTTTCGATAGTGATATGTTCTTATATTAGCATGTTAGTATGTTGTTGTAGGTTCCTGTGTTGCTATATTTTATATCATGCAGTTTTGTACTATTACACGGTTACATTGTTATACTATTATTACTATACTTATTGTACTGCATGTTTACATGGTCATATGGCTAATTATAGTTACTCCTGAATTATGCTTTACAAATGATAGTATTGCTTCATGCAGCCTTACTCCGACTTCCTAGGGTTTGGGCTTGGGCTTCAGTTCTGTGCTCGCATACCTATGCGGAAGCGATGCCATATATGTGTGCGCGCTCACACACATGCACACACCGTGTCTCACCGCGCAATGCGTCCTGTGCAACAAACCCTAGCCTAGCTGCAGCACGAGTTTTTCCTACTGCACCTTCTATAAGTTCGGACTGGAAAATGTTCGAAGACTTGGGAAAGATGTCTGGGTCTCAGATCTTGCTAGCCAACAGGGTGAAGGTACTCCGGCTTAGCACTCTTGCAAGGGATACAGAAAATGAGGGTCAGGGTCTACTCACTTACATTACATCGGAATACTTCGGACGGACTGAGACCGAAATACAAAGAACAACGACAACAGCAACAACGACCACCAGCAACACCAATGCCAACAACAGTAAATATCAACAGGCACAAGCACAACCGCAACACCACTAGCAGCGACGACAACAACAACAACAGAATCATCGCCAGCCGCAAAGACGACCACATCTGCAACCCCACCGCAACCACCACCACCATCAACAACCAACAACAAGCAACAATCAACAAGACCCAGCGCACAACAAGCAAAAACACAAACACACACACACACACACGCACACAGACAGACAGACAGAGACACAGACAGAGCGAGACACAGACACAGACACACAACCCACAAACACACAGACACGCGCACACACGCAGACATCAAGAACATCATCAATAACAACGACAACAGCAAGAGTAATAGTAGTAATATGTTTAACAGCAGCTACAACAGCCACGACAACGACGACATCGACGACGACAACAACAACAATAACAGCAACAGCAGCAGCAACAGCAACAGCAACAACAACAACAACAACCGCAACCGCAACCGCAACCGCAACGACAACAACAAGGACAATGACAACATCACCACACAACGACAACGACAACAACGATGACAACAATAGCAACAACCCCCTTTGCACTCACACCACGACCACCAAATCCCCCCCCGGCCTCCCATCACCATCACAACCACCAACACCACCACTGCCAACGACAACAACAACCACAACCGACAACGACAACAACTTAAACTACACTTACCACAACCGCAACCACACCATATCCACGACGACGATGCCACTGACAACAACAGTAAAGCAACAGCTAATCCCTTAAACACCTCACCTTCAACCCCCCACTCCCTAAACCCCACAACCCTGTGCCCCACGGGGCGGTACCTTCATCCACATGCTAAAGTGTAGTGTTTGTGCTTAAGCAACTTTTCAACAAGAGCAACCCGCACAACAACAGCGGGTAATTGTTCAGCCGCAACGGGTTCAAGATCAAAAACCTGGAAGGTTTGGAGTTCATGATAAATATGCATCCTAGCAGTATCGTGGTTAAGACAGGAACTTGCTCAAGGTACCCTCTGTTGCGTCTAGGAGCTCTACACAAGCAAGCGCGTCTCCAATGGTCCTTCCGTTCAAGACCTATGACCCCAAACAACAAGCTATAACTGCCTATAACCCCTGCCCCAGCCTCAACCCGACCCACCACAAACAAACAAACAAAGAAACAAACAAACAAGCACGCACGCGCGCCAACATGTGCAATCCCAAGCATCTCCCCAAACCATAACCTCAAAGCCACCATTACACAACGCTCACCTGCCTGTCAGCCGCAGCGAAGAAGCCTTTCAGGTTCTCTGATATAGGCATAAAGGGTCCTTCATACTTCGCTCGCGGCCGCTCCGTGTCGGAACTCGGGGTTGCAGGCGAGGTTGCAGCGGTCCAGAAGGAGCAAACTACTTCTAAGTAGTACTAAGTGGGATGACATCATAGCCGTAAAGATGTGTTGGGCCATTGTCGATCAAGTCTGTCAATGTACCGTGGCCCTGAGGGGTCGCTTTGCCATGTCTCACAACTTGTTATCCTCCCAGATTTCCCCTCAAGCACCCAACGCGATTGCGTCCAAAACCACGGCGTCAGCTCAAACGTGAGATCAAAATCAGAGGCAATGCTGACAAGTGCTCGTAGCTTTGGTTAAGCCGGTTAAGCCAACCCATGGGTGTTGCTGCTGGCAACTCCTCGAACATCACATCTACAAGCCACAAGCTTATGCTAAATTTTCCCATGCTCGCTGACGGCGACCTTGCCAGCAGGATGCCCACGAGTCTGCCTTAAGGTTTAGTGCTGTAGGGCCTGTAGGGCTTGTTTTCTTCTGGCACAGGCCCCTGGTTTAGCGTTTACAAGACTGGCGGAGGAAAGCCACGTCTGATGGCTGACGGTCTTGGGGGCAGGGGATCTTCATCGGGAGTGAGCGTTGAAACAAGCCTTGTGCGTCGTTTTGATCATGCTTGTCTCACTTGTCGTTATGACGTAGTGCTCTGCGCATTTCCTTTCCTGAATTATACAAACCTAGAGATTACCTATAATTCCGACTCGGTTTCATGGGGAAAACAAGCAAGACCTCGCATTCCCCAGGCCTCACAAACCCTGTCCACATCTTCCTTAGCTGCTTATTGCGTAGCCGTGTTGAGGGTTTTGGTGTGGACTCAGGGCACCTTTGAAAGGCACTGAACTCTGATAAAAGGATTTCCGCTACCCCAACATGCTCAAATGAGGACACCGTGACTATCATATCAACCTCGTAGTGCCCTAAAGTATTCTTCATTATCGTAGTTGCCAAAATCCCCTCACTAAAGTCGGTGCCAGGCTGATTTTGGATTTCCGGTGGTGACTAGCATTGGTACTACACGCTGCAAGCAATCTTGGAGACCACTCATGGAAAAGAGCGCGTGTTGCGCACGAACGACGGGGAGGCGTGCAAACCCTCAGATGCTGTGACCATACAGCTGCACCATACAATCTTGCACCACCTTTGGTACCAGTACTTGATATGCTTTGATTTTGACGATTTTCTGATCAGCCGTAGTGCATGCAATCCCCTGAAATCGTAAACTCAGGACCAAAAATCGCAACCTTTCACGCACATCTGGGGCAAGTGCTGACGGCCTCGTCTTCGCACAGTGTAGGGTTGAAGCTTTTGGGGCATAAGGGTTTCAAAGCGATTCTAGATACGATCATAGGGCTTGCATAGGGTCAGGATGGTGCTGGGCTTTACATGGGTATCTGCGAGTGCAAGGAGTTCTTGAAGTTCTGCCAGACTACATAGACATAGGTCTGACCGTGGAAAGTCGACTTTGTGGTGGGACCCGCAAATCGCCCAGCCTTACCTACACCCCACCCGACCCTTCGACCCGGCCATGCAGACACCGTCAGCGAAAGCCCTAAACAAGGACACCCCCAAGCTGAAAGTGAGGATGAACCCTGTACCTCGATCGAAGTTTAGGGTTCCAGGAATGCAGTTTCGTTTCATTCTGGTCATCAGCATCTTCTTTACCTCCATAAGATGACTCTGTGGTTGTGTAAGGTTGTTGGGGTTCTTGTTGTTGACGTGCTGCTGTTGTTGTTGTCATGTGCATCACTGTGGTTGCTGTTGATGAAGTCCAGCGACTGACACGAAAACATAAAATACACAAACAGATACGGACAACACTGCCTGCGATGGAGTATGCCCCATTCCGTTCCTTTGATCTGTATGACCTAACTCCCCGTCCTCCCCTAACAAACCAAACTGACAATCTTCGAACCAGCTGATCTCGTACTCGTCTTTACCACGTTCATCATGTATTTTTGCGGTTGTTGCTGTTGTTGTTGTTGGTGGTGGTGTTGTTGACTCGCTACCCCCGGGATTACAAAGGGGCTGGGGGTTCAGGGTTGCTGCTAGGGCTGGCAAAGCTGAAACTAATGGACGTAGTATAACAACTGGTACTAGTGATACAGTATGATCAGAATTTATGCCAAAATGCTGTTTGTTGTGATGCTGGCGGTCACTGTTTCTTCATCTTTTCGGTTGTTCATATTGCTCACTAATGTTTTCATTTATGTATGACTCGTTACTCATGTGAGTTTAATCAGGACTGTTATCAACATTGTGAGGATGACTAATTCACATACGATCACAAGATCAACTTACATGACAGGCAACGGCGGAATATCGTATATGATAATCGACACCTCAAGTACGGTTGCCATTTACCAAGCCGAGTTTCTTAAAGACATGGAAATACGATATCAAACAATATAATGGTTGTCGGTGCAAAACTTTTTTGGGTTTCGGCTGGTGCAAAGTTCCACTTAGCCACATACTATTTAGCTAGTCATTTAGTTAGGCCCTAAACTTATCAGTCTCATATACACACATGGGTACAGACAGACATACATGCATACATATGTATGCCTTTACATGTACGTATGCATATACATTACTCACTCTGACTATAGTGATCTGTTACGGCATTGTTTGGGGCATTGCAGAAGCCGATCTGTTACGGCATTTTTGAGTTGCTGCAGGAACCGATCTGTTACTGCATCGTTTGGGGTACTACAGAAGCCGATCTGTTACGGCATTTTTATGCTGCTGCGGGAACCGATCTGTTTCGGCATTGTTTGGGGCATTGCAGAAGCCGATCTGTTACGGCATTTTTGAGCTGCTGCAGGAACCGATCTGTTACTGCATCGTTTCGGGTACTGCAGAAGCCGATCTGTTACGGCATGTTTGAGCTGCTGCAGGAACCGTTCTGTTACGGCATTGTTTGGGGCATTGCGGAAGCCGATCTGTTACGGCATTTTTGAGCTGCTGCAGGAACCGATCTGTTACGGCATCGTTTGGGGCATTGCAGAAGCCGATCTGTTACGGCATTTTTATGCTGCTGCGGGAACCGATCTGTTACGGCATTGTTTGGGGCATTGCAGGAGCCGATCTGTTACGGCATTTTTGGGGTATCGCAAGAGCCGATCTGTTACAGCAATGTTTGGGGTATTGCAGGAGCCGAACTTACACCGTAGGAGCCGATCTGTTGCGCCATTGTTTGGGGAACTGCAGCCGATGTGTTACGGCACTGTTTGGGGTACGGCGGAAGCCGATCTGTTACGGCATTTTGGAAGTACTGCAGGAACCGATCTGTTGCGGCAGTTACGGCATTGTTTGGGGATTGCAGGAGCCGATCTGTTACGGCATTGTTCGGGGTATTGCAAGAGCCGATCTGTTACAGCATTGCTTGGGGTATTGCAGGAGCCCATCTGTTATGGCATTGTTTGGTGTCTTGCAGGAGCCGATCTGTTGCGGCCTTGTTTGGGGTATTGCAAGAGCCGATCTGTTACAGCATTGTTTAGGGTATTGCAGGAGCCGATCTGTTACGGCATTGTTTGGGGTATTGCAAGAGCCGATCTGTTAAAACAATTTTTGGGATATTGCAGGAGCCGATCTGTTACGGCATTGTTTGAGGTATTGCAAGAGCCGATCTTTTACAGCATTGTTTGGGGTATCGCAGGAGCCGATCTGTTACGGCATTGGTTGGAATGCTGATTTTGCAGGTGCGGATATGTTATAGCACTGTTTGGGCAGAAGCCGATTGCGGCATTGTTTGGGGCTTGGCAAGAGGCGATCTGTTACAGCATCGTTTGGGGTATTGCAGGAGCCGATCGATTACGGCATTGTTCGGGTATTGCGAGAGCCGATGTGTTGCGGCATTGTTTGGGGTAGGTTGCAGGAGCCGAACTTACACCGCAGGAGCCGATCTGTTACGGCAGCCGGTGTCTGCTAGAGCCATGAACTGGCTGATTTCCCCAGATCGGCTTAATCATTTCCCCTCATAGGAAGTGACCCCTGAGCATTGAAATTGGTATTAAGCCCACCGTGCAGAACGACAAATTCTGCAATTCTTCCTTTCCGTAGCCTGCTGCCTGCAATTCACCGCAACACTACATTCCCGAAATTGAAGTGTGAACATGTGGGTTGAAATCTTACTGTGTAACAGTCTGGGATCGTTCCCGACGATGCCGTTATCGTGACGTAAGCAGGAGATTGAACACACATGCATTTAGAAACACCCGCATGCAAATTAGAGGCCTTACATTGGCATCGGCAGTGGGCTCCTATACGGTCCTATACATGAACCGGATTGATGAATGGCCAAAATACAACTAGTCTGCTACGTGACTTATGACTTATGAAAAATGAAATATAAGCAGAACGCTTTACAATGGGATGTTTACCTAGAGTTTCATGTATGTAATCTGATTAACCACAGGCATGAACAAGTCCAAAAAACCTTTCACATAGACGAACCTTTCGAGTGATGCCATTATCATGCTTTCTGTTGAGAAGAAGCAGACTGGGTCTTTACCAAAACCAGAATAACAGTATCCAAGGCACTACCAGATTCCTACATGCGCAGATGTACCAGCCTGTGTGATTGAGAAAGACATGAAATCTGAATGTCATGTGGTTTCACAGCTTGGCACAGATTCGCAAGTTTGCAGATTCGCAAATTCTACAAACCCTATATTATATGACCTGACCTGAGCCTGGCATCTGTCTGATCTGCGAATCTGCGAACCTGGCAATCTGCGCTTCTGTTTCAGGGGGGTACCATATATGATCCCGGTTCGGCCGCCCCCCCCCCCCCCTTCCACCCCCCAATGGTTCCTCCTCCCCTTCTGTGGTGTGGTGTGGTTGTGGGTTGCTTCCCCCTCCCTGTGGTGTGGTGTGGTTGTGGGTTGCTTCCCCCTCCCTGCGGTGTGGTGTGGTTGTGGGTTGCTTCCCACTCCCTGTGGTGTGGTGTGGTTGTGGGTTGTTTACCCCTCCCTGTGGTGTGGTGTGGTTCGGGGAGTGGGTCTGGTAGGCTGGTTCCCCCACTCCTTCCTGTGGTGTGGTGTGGGTTTGGGTTCCCTGCGTGGAAAAAGCGTGCACAGTCACACAGCTTGGGGAGCGTGGGGGGGGATACCATTCGGGGGGGGGATCGGTGAACCGAGAACCGGGATCATACATCCCCCCCCCCCCCCCATCCGCCTCCCTCAAGACCCAAGCCTTTTGTCATGCGTACGGTATGCCCCCCCAAGCCAGGCCTCTCGCCGTAGCAAACCCCCAGGGGCGGGAGAACCCACAACAAATGGAACCACAAGACAGGGAACCACAGGGGCAGAGTGGATAACCCACAACACATGGAACCAAAGGGCCTTCCCTTCCCCTCTTCTTCGACCAACAGATGAGAATGACGGCGCTGATGTTGTGCACAATGACGTTGATGTGCTATTCCCAGTGTGGCTGTTGGTGGTACTCTTATGTGACAACCGTGCTTGGCTTGTGATGCTCTTGCGAAAACTGTATCGACCGTTGTCATTTTTTTTTCCAAGCCAAGTTCGGTTGGGAAACAAAAAGTAAGCTTGAAAACTAATGGAATGATTTTCATTCGGGACTCTTGAGCCAAGGACCGGAGGAGAGTGCGGATGGGGATCGGGATCACAATGTTCATCTTCGTCGTCATCATCACTTTAGTATTCATCACTATTACTGACTGCTGTGGAGCTCAAGGCAGGTCGGAGTTCAGTGGATCTGTATCCGATCCTAAGGTCCAAACCCTTAGCAACGGGGAGGGGCAGGGGAACTCACACCACGGGGAACCACAGGGGGGAGGGGGGATACCATGGGGTGGGGGGGGGGAGGTGGGCCCAGCATCCATATATGTATACGTATATATATATATGTACATGTCAATGTATAAATGTATTTTTCTATCAACCAACATGCATGGCACAGTCCTTACACAAGCAGTGCACGCGTTGAGATCATATGCATCCCTTGCAACGAGCGATAATATAAAACACACCCAAAACTCAATGGCAGCTAACGTGTCCCCTAAATCCCTTGCCCTACTCCTGAAACCCTCGTCCCTAAACCCTTAAGCCTAACGAAACCCAGCACGCGATGAGGACAAGAACTCTTCAACAACTGCCTCCAGCCACTTCGCCACCCAGTGGCCCCAGGTGCCTCAGCGGGCTTCTTAGGGTTTTAGGGCTTTAGAGCTTTGGGATATTAGGGGTTTAGGGTTTCAGGGCTTTTAAGGGTTTAGGGCTGTTAAGGGTGGAGATCAGGAATGCAAGAAGGCAGATCGATTTCCAAGAGCTTGAAGCCTCATGCATCTTATTGACAAGTCAGCATCGAAACCTAGCATCTTCCTTAACTAGATCACATGCAAGCGACGTGACACGCGACAAGAGCATGGGCAGCAACGACAGCTTTCTCTCCAAGAACGAAGCTGGTCGATTCTGTCAGGGTGCTTACAGTTACAGATGGATGAGCCGCAATATGAGAATACGGTGAGAATGGGTTGACTCAGAGGCTTTACACAAATAGAAATCCTCCAGGATATATAAGGATATACAGGAGTTCTGGTCCATCAAACTAAAACTAACTCGAATTCCCTAAGACGTGCGAGACCAGCAGCTTGATACCCCCAAAGCATCCCCGAACACCTGAGCTATAGTCTAAATTCTGGAAAGTTACGTTTACACAGGGTTCTCACAATTGAACTAGTAGAAAGTATGGCCAGGCAGGGTTTCTGGATGAGGCAGTGCAGCGCTACCAGCTATGCCCGGACCTTTGACACTAACATGCCTGAATGACTTGAGACGACCATGATTCCCAAGTAAGGTCGTGCAGGATGCTAGCATCCAACGCAATTAATTAGTTACAAAGCTTAAACCGTCAAGCCCAAGCCCTCTAGGAGCTGTAGTTCCCCTTTTAGGAGTTTGGACTCACAGTCATATCCGAAGCCATACACCTTGTCCGCCCACCTGCGCGGGGCACTGCAGGCTGCCCTGTGAATGTGTTTCAGGCTTGTTTCGCTCTGGGGTTTAGGTTGTAAGCTTTTGTTGATTGAGAGTTTAGCATTTAGGCCCCTAAATTAAGCGCGGGGCGCAGAGTACCGAGCTTGGGGTCGAGGGTCTGCGGGAGAATGAAAGCTTGGCATCTTCGTCTCGAGATGTTCAACGCGTTGCGAGCTACGGGCAACACATGTAACATTCAGAACCAGTTAAGCATATGCCTTAGGGCAAATACGCGTTTAAGGTTCCCAAACCTCCACAATCCATTGATCAACGAACCTATCTTGACTTTTACTGAGGCTTGCCGTTCTATTCGAAGGACCTTCCTTGATTGAGGGTTGTGGATGTCCTGCGGTAGGGCGGGATGTGACTAATTACTCACATTCAACACGCCTCATCTGGCTCGAGCTTCTGTTAACCCCCCTGACAACACACTTTCAAAACTTACCCTCGTAGCCCTCAGCTCATCGTCCCCAATGCCCTAAACTACACCCTAGTACTGGGTAGGAGGGAAAGAACAAGCGCCGTAGAATCCCCCCCGGCTAACCACCTGTAACCAAAAACGAAACCCCTCAGAGCCAAGCGCTGCCGGCATGGGCTTGGGCTTCTGGCAACCTTTCGAGGAAATGGCGGTGTAGGGTTCAGGGTTTATACAACCACTATAGGGTTCGGGTCGAGGGTTTGAGCGAACTACGCGAACTTCGAGCCATGTTTGTACTGTCAATCCTTTAACTCTCAACCGAGGACATGTGTCTGAGGCTTGCAGTTTCAGGACCGCCAAGCTCTAAAATTCAGGGCTTGCGCACGTGAACGGCGCTAGCTCATACGAGTTTTCAGAATAAATGTAAAACGCTAAGCGCGGACTATGTAACATTTACATCTTTGCCTCGGGATTCTGAAACTTCAAATCCTTTTCACTTCGATTTAATTACAGGATCTCAGAGGCGCAGCAATACCGATCACAAGGGTGAGCATGGTTGAGTATCGTACCATGTGCAATCTTCACGATGGAACCCAAGAGGCAAAGGCTTCAGCCTGCATCAAAAGCTTTCACGAACTCTGGGTTCCTCCGTCGGATTTTTACGGCCTTAATACTTAGAATCGGGCTTTGGGCTGCTTTTTAGTAGAGTCAGAATAAGGAACCCAAAGGAATAATGATAGTAACAATCTAGGCTTCCAGAGTAACCGTTCGGGCCTTGGCGGATTTAGGGTCGGATGAAGGATCCCGTCGTGGGCTTCTTGAGCTGTCTACCTAAATGATCATGGGACTTAGTAATTAGGGTTATAAATAGGGTAGGTATAGTGATACGTAATCATAACTCCAATTAAGCACTTATAACCTTACTTACTAAGTCCCATGATCCTCTAAGTAGACCCTAAACCCTAAACCCTAAAGATCCCTTTAAGGACCCCTACAGATCCCTTTAAGGAGCCCTTACTTGCTAAGTCCCATTCCATGATCCTCCACGTAGGTTTGGCCACGTGGCGCGAGCTTCTGCCGCGGAACGAGCCATGGCTTCGGGCTTGGGGCTAGATCTTTACTTACGATGACGGTTTAGGCTTTAGGGTTAAGGATTTAAGGTTTAGGCTTCAGGGGTTAGGATTGTAGAATTTGGGGTGTAAGGTTCGACAGGCTTTATGGCGCTCTCGCAACATAGGAGCATGCATTCTCAAGATCCCTTTCAAGGCCCTCGACGTTACTCTCCGAGCTTTCCACCTGGGTCCTAGGTGTTATGCGGGACCCCACAGGAATGAATGCGCCTTCCATCATGGGTCTGAGAGCTGGTTGTCATGCGTTCTCTTCGGGTTTTCGGGTGCAGGTACGCTCATCTGAGGAGCGAGGTCGTGTGTTTCGGGGTTGCGCCTTTACAGGCTCCGCTCAGGAGCCAAAACTTCAAGAATCAAGCGGCGGGTTTGTTCGAGATATTTCCACATGTAGCATTCCGAGCGGCCAGCCAAGTAACATAGGTAACAACCTATACCTACCTACCTACCTGTCTTTGGGTTGCGCATGGTTTTCTGCACCTGGCTGTTGGCTCAACACCAACGAGGATACGGTCGGGATACGGGGAACTCCAAAAACGAGAGCCGGCTGCATCCTTGTAGATGGGTTGAACCCATATGGGATCCTATTGCAGGTCGCTGTCACGAGAAGCCTACCCTGTGAAGAGAAGGAAGCATGGCCCAATTTCTGCGCCAGGATTATCACGATGAATGCTCAGCGTTAGCCTCCTGATAGCCTTGTAACGATTTCAATCTAATCAGAAATCCGAGTCTGATTGTGCGGACTTCTGCTGCCATTGCCTTTGACTGTAAACCTAAAGCCTAAACCCGAAGCCCAAGAGAAGCAACACCAGCAATGACTTGTTTCTGCGGACGATGCCCGCGAACAGCGTGCTGCTAGGCCAGGCGCTTGCTTTGTTGACTGGGGTTGACATTAAACGCGAGAATATTGGAACATCTGTATCTACCTACGCCGAAGCGCCGAACGTGGAAAACCAGCATAGGTGTTGAAGGCACCCCAAAACCCTATTCCAATTATCAAGGCGCCTATATTACTGCCTCCTATGTCCATATTCCAACTGTGGGCCTTCACCGTAGCCGGGTCGTGGGTTTCTGCGTCTTAGGTTCCAGGCGTACGTGTTCGATTTCGCGGCGGCACCCAAAAGCAGGGATCAAGAGGAAGCACCCTGTGGTGGCCCACATAATTGGGGGCCTCGGAGCTAGGGTCACAGCTTTGAATGGGGGGCTTCTTGAAAAATGTGTTCGGGGATGGGTTCGGTTGTTGGGCTCAAGGTCTAGTCTTCTTTTGCTTTCTCGGGTTTGTGGCCCTCAGGGAAATGTCATGCACTGATGTTTTGGACATCTTATTTCATCAAGATGTGGCCATGAGTTCATCGTTTAACACACATTAATAGTATCGTTCCTACGACCCGGCTTTGGTTGGAATAGTTTTGACTTCCTAGGATGTCCAGATACTTTAGTGATTGACATATAGCTCGATTCATGAAACTATCAAGACACGGAGCCCCAACCGCTACCAGTACGAGAGATCCACCTGCATGACCTGATTTCTCCAATTTCAGAATTTCTAGCATAGTGGGTCAGGCAGGATACATCTTGTCAACAGAGTATCGAAGACATGCAGAAAAAGGTTACTCCCTACGAACAGACAAAGCCAAAGACACCAAAACCATGGGCCGCATCGACTGGCAGAAGCACTTTACTAGTACCATGAACACCAAGTACATACTTGGGACCTGCTTGCCCAAGAACAAGCTTGAGATGCATGCTTTTTGAAGGATCTACTGAAATCCCTGAACAATCATCCTGTGACAACCTTTTTTGCATTTGCAGCACATCGACTGGAAAGGGGAGGTCTGCTACCAGTAGAAGGAAGCCCGTCTTCGACGAAGACTTCACTACTGTCCAAACAAATACACCTTTCCAGAAGAGGTCTGTGCATATGGTGCGTGAACCCACAATCCAAATCTTAAGAATGGAAAGATTACCCAAATGAGGCTCCTTCGTGCCCTGCTTGCACTGAAAAGGGAGCCTGGCCCGATGTGGAAAGGTGTCCACGGAAAACGGATGATGTTCACTCAGGCCTCTAGGCCAGTTTTTGAAGACCCTGAGGGCTGCTCTGATTGAGGCTCCCAAAATCTAAAGGAGCTAAACTTGCAGTTAAGTGCATGACTATCGGACATCCTCGTCGCATGGTGCCTGTCGTACTTGCAAGGGAACCTAGAACCGTACACCGAAGTACCACTGGGCCTAGAATTACGCCAAATCAACGGGTGATAGCTTCAAGCAAAGCGTCCAAATCTGTACCGAAATGAAAGATGCGCAGCAAGTACATCTCAACAAAAGGACCTCTAGAAAAGAGGCCCTGTGCAATGCGAAATAGCAGTAGTGCCAAGCGATTGTAGCTATGACTCCTGTGCCCAGCGCCTTCCTGACTAGGAAACATACAGTGTACTAACGATAATATAGTCTTAATCTTCGCCGTAGTTAGCATATTTGGAGCTCCGCCTCTGACTGCCGAATGGACCGCGAGGAAACGAGCCACAAGTAGACCCCAATTAGAGCAGCCCCAGCACGGTCGGACTCGTGACATTTCATGTCACACGCCACAGCCCAAGCCAAAATCTTAATTTCGACAAAACGTTGGCCCCATGCACACATGGCTGCGGATGAACAAGCAGCACTACTCGTGATCACTACTCCTGATTACAATCATACCCATACAAATAAACGGTTATCACTTAACCAAACATTCTGACAATCACGAGAAGAACTGAGGTAGGGTGCTTTTTTGCCAGTGGTTACGTGAATGGAAATTTTGGCCCTTTAAGCACGGCACTGGCTTTGCCGACTTGCGAGTTTCCAACAAGCGGCCTTGTGCAGCTCCTCCGTTCAGAGGACAGTTTTCAGCCTGTGGGGGGGCGACGGATGGAACATAATAACCCTCCATCAAAAGCACGCGCGGCTGTTCACCTCGTGGGTGGGAAAGTGTCCTGACGCCGTCGGAGCAGGCAACTTGCAGGAGGAAGTGGGTGGACGAAGCCTTGTATATATATATATATATGTGTGTGTGTGTCGTCGAGCGGTGTTCGACACCTTAGGCCGACGCGTGACAAGCTTGGGTGCCCCGACGTTGACTGGGGTCCAAATGATGACAGTAGCAAACATAATTAAACAAGGTAAGCCACTTTGATTCGCTTTGCAGAACATCAATACTTATTTGGGCTTCCTTGGAGATTGAATGGCGTGACTGCTCACTTCTATGTTGCACAAATGACACAAGCGGTCTATTGCAAATTCAGCACATTTCGTCTATACCGGGCAATAGAAGCCTCCAGAAAGAGCAGTTTACAGGCAGTGCTTTGATGTTCCTGTCGCGGAAGCTCCTGTGAGGCCGCTCCAAAATGAGGGTCCTTACTAGATTACCCTAAAGGCCTCATCTTCAAAGTCCAAAACCGCCATCCTCGAAGGCTGACCGCAACTCCAACGCCCCCGTGTGACTTGTGACTGAAGATGAGAAAGGTTCTGTTGAAGACTGAGGCAAGGACATCCCCCCTGGGCCCCGCCTCAGGAGATCTCTGCTTCAACCATTTCTTCTTGGAAGGCCTCCATCAAATAGGGCGCCAAGTCCTATGCCAGGACCGGGATTTCTAGTGCCGTCGTGTTGCACCTCCGGGTTGGCGGTCAGGAGCGTCGGACAACTTACGATCATCAGGACAACGCAGTCGTGACTCCACATTGCATATGTATATCGCATAAAACTCATATTCTACGTCTCCATCTCATAGCACCCCTGGCTGCCGACACCCAGGAAAGCTGTGGCGCAGCATCCTTTTGGACTTCGCCGTCTTTCCTAGGATCGGGCATCCGCCTTCCTGAACACCGGCATGCTAACTCGGAAAGGCTCTAACTTCCCGCATGCTGGAGACTCCTTGTTGGCAACCAAGGAGTAGCTGAGTAGCACAAAGCAAAGGACCGACATGACCAGGTTACAAAACCGACACGCTGCAACCTAAAAGAGCAGAGGCTGGACATGGAGATGGAAGTGTGTAAAGAATCTTCTGCGGTTCTAGGCTCCTGGGAAGAAGGCAAGTGCCAACTTTCCAGTGCGCCCACTTTCCTTTAGCTGAACATGGCGTGCACTATGAGGAGAAAGCTAAGCTTCAACCTACCTCGCTCAGGGATTTGGATCAAAGCTGTCAACCGTGCGGAGTCCCTGCTTTCAACCCCTTTTGTCATTTCATGGAGAAACCACGGCCTGAACCTGTCTTCCCGCTTCCAGCGCTACCGGAAGCCTATTTGTCAGAGTGCCGAGGGGGTCCTCTGGTTCCAGAGCCTCGACCGCTTCCTCCAAGCGGTTCGCTTCCTCCTAGGAGTCCAAACAAGCAAAATCAGGACAGCCTGTTCAAAATCGAGACAGTGAGAAATGGGATGAGCTGAGAAGGACGGTGATGGCGACGACAGGGACGAGGATGATTGATGACAATGAAGAAAACGATGACGGTCACGGCATCATCACCAAGATGGTGGTGATGGGGACGGTCATGCGGAAGACGACGATCATGATGAGGGTACAAAGGTGATGCTGACACAAACAACCACGATGATAATTTGATGGTATTGGGGATGATGATCATTGTGACGACGACAACGCCTGTCCGAATTCTAATGCTGGTGATGGTGATGCTGTTGACGATGATATTGACTGACATCGAGGACGACTTCGTTGAAGGCAACGAACCTACACAGTCTTGGAGAACCTCCGAAGTCTTTGACGAATGTCTTTGCCGTAAAGTGCTGCGTCTTCGCTAGACGCTTCTTCGGAAGCATTTTCAGAAATATGTTGATCCGCCTAAGTGTGTTTACTTTTGCCGACGGTGCTGTCGCTGTGCGTATGTCACATGGGTGGTCTAGTCGTCGAGCCACAAGAAGGTTGACAGAAAAGAGTGGGCAAACGGAAGCGACGGACACATGCACTGAAATCATGAGTCTTACTTCTGTTCGGGTTCTTATTGCGGCCCTGGCTACGACAGTATCATAGCCCGGGGCCTTGTCACTGCTCGCCGCCACAGGCGACAGATCCTCGACCGTCTCCAGCAAGACTGACTTCTGGGAGGTAAACCAGGACATGTCCTGGGAACTCCAACACAAGAAGACAGGGTCTTAACGCCTTCATATGAATGACCAGATACTTGAAAGTCATGTGGTCGTCCTGTTGGAAAACAAGTGCTCGCTAAGGGCTGTCCTAGCTCATGCTGAAGTACCATGCTCAAGCCCTGTCGACCTTCGTAACGTATGTAAAGCCTGTAAACTTCATATGAGGCTCTGTAGAGCCGAAGAAGCCCTGACTTCAAATCACCTCTGGTGCATGACAAGCATCCAGCAGTGAGCTCAGAGTCGCCGACTGCTCTCCTAGATGCCGACGAGATGTTCACGACGTGTTTTCTCTATATGGGCTTAAACGCCGGATTAAGCTGGAATGCCGAAGAAACCTACAACTCTGCTCTGAAGCTCAGTTTGTAAACACAAACGTCTTCAGGAGACGTCACTTACTAGTTGTGAAGTGCTCATGAGTACCCTATAGAACTGGGGTCCACTTCAAAGGGGGTCTCCGCGTGCTTGGCCGTCTGCTTACATAGTGGGTCCGGTTCCCTGTCTGATTTCCTCGTAGCAACGAGAGCATCACGACTCACTACTGTTTGCGGCTCCGCCACATTCCCTTTTGCTAATTGGCTTGTGCTTGCACGCTTTCTGTCAGAGCCCCACTGCCCACACTTCTCGATCACCACCTTGCCCACAACACGGCACCAGTCGAGATCCTCCTTATCATCAAACGCACTGCTCGCCCTGAAAGAAGCGCAGGGAACCGACATGTAACAAACAAGAACCGTAGAACAGCTACCACGGCCCCCCAAAACCAACCCTTCCCCATTTCTGGCATATGTGCCTTAATACTTCATGCTACTGGGATCGGGTTCGGGGGTTTCTGCCGAACTAAAACAGCGCCTACAAGGGGCTTCTGCAGGCCCAGTTTCCTTGCAGCCTTTGAGCCACCTGCGCGGCCTTGACGCCCAGGGCAGACTCTGAGTAAGACTTCGGCCAGAAGTGCACAGCGATCCTGGGAAATGATCGTGTGGTCTAGAAAACACTAGAACCGTCCTGACGGGAGAGAGCGAGAGAGAGAGAGGAGGTATAATTATATGTATATACAAAATATAGACATGTATACATGTATGTATGTATGTGTGTATGTATGTATAACATACATATATACATATATGCATCAAGTTATGTTAAGAATGCGGTACACTTTACCCACTCCGGCAGGGCTTGCAGACCCAATGGCTCTGAAGGGGTCATGGTTTGAGGTTTAGACTTCAGGGATACTGTTTTGACAGGATGGGGAGTGAACGTGGCCCCCTTTGAACGGGGATTACGAAGGCCAGGCTTTCGCAGGGAACACTGATGTCCGAAGGCTGTAACTGAGTAGGTGAGCCGTTGCTTTACGACCGCTGGATACACATAGTGGGTCTCTTCCAAGACTTTCATGGGCTATGTGGGTCACATGGAAGAGAGTTTCCTCCAAACAGCGTTCCCCGTGCCAACGGACGCTTCGAATGCGTCGACAACTCGCAATTCCTGGATGATTAGGGTGATGCCACATGCCAACTGTGATTCTACGATGACAGCAAGTGCTCCAATCCCATTGCATCCGATGACTCCAAGAAGCTTCGTCAGCCCTCTTTTCGAGAAGAGCTGCAGTCCATGTCTTGTTCCAGTTACTCTGACCTGTTTGGTTGACATCAGCGATCCACGTTCTACCAGCAATAAGCCTGTCCCAACTTGCAGCAACCCTAAACCCTACAAACCTATCTAGTACAACACATACGACGACAGTCATAGTCGAGGGGTTTGTGTTAGGCCGAGAATCTGCATGAAAATCGCGCCCAAGACCTTGAGGTAGCGGGGTGCGTTGGCATGCTCCTGTCAGCAGGGCCGTTTGCATAGGCTTGTTCTTTTTCGAGGGGAACCTTCTTGAGGTCCTTCAATGTTCGAAAGACGTGCTGCATGTAACAAATCCAAAGATGTATGTATACTTGGATTTCGGTGTGAATGCTCAAGGCTCGGTGTGCACCAATTCCTCCTGCGGCCTGAGGTCAACTGTTCCCAAACCACACAGCAAATGGTTTTGAAGATCGCGCTGGACTTTGCCATGCGGTAAGCGGCGCGTGGGATTTTTGCAGGGGAGGATTTTGGGAGTCTGTCGTATGCGGGGTGCCCATACATTAATCTATGTATGCATGTTTGTACTGGGTTGTTCTACATCAGCAGCCTTGAACCGTTGCCACAAACAATTGTGGCAGGGCTAGTGCGGACTTTCGTGGAACAAGTCCTTCGGCCTTGGAGATATTGCCGAGGTCCCTAAATCAAGCATCATCTCCAAGCAAACCTTCGAAATCCCATACGTCCCTTGAAGGTGTCCCTCGAGTAGCGGGGTCCGAATCCTTCAGGTCCGGGTGCTCCCCAAGCCGTTGGAAAGCCGCTGACGACGTCGGGACGAGGAACTCCTCCGGCCCGAAATCGCTTCCGGAGAGGAGTGAACTCGAAAGGACTACAATGTGCATACGTAGCCTGCAAAGTACCAGGCACAAATTGTGAATGTCGCATTTGTCGCATGCATGGGCGACCTGCTTCTTTGATACCTGAGCTTTACAGAGTTGCTTGGGATGCTGTGTTCTTGTAGTTTGGAAATGTTGCAGCAGCAGGAAGTGCTCTTCCCAGAAAATGGGGCCCTCACTAGTAGACTAGACACCATACCTCTACCAGTACCAAATCACCTATACCATGCCTCGGCTGTCGGATTTACGATTCCACGATGTACGAGGCCACGCTTTCTTCGAAGATGGAATACGTTTCACCAAACAAATGCAGGGGTACTGGGGTGTAACATGCTGGGAGCCAGTACCGCGGGGCGTCCTCATCTCCAAGAATCGGCAGGACGCAACAGGAGGAAGCCACATGGTTGGCCTGCCAAACTGCAAGACATAGTTCCCACTGAACATGCATGTGTTTTGCAGTGAATCTCGTGATAGATTCCCTCCGGGACCCGATCAACAGAAATTTTGTATTGCACATGCATAGGATTACGTAGACCGAGCTGCAGCTTCGGGGTTCAGCAAGTGCTGCCCTTTCTCATACACCCGGAAAAGGCCTGCAGGAGCCACTTGACCATGCAAGGCGACGTAAGGCACTCACCTGGGCTCTCACTGATGTCGTGCGTGCGCCCTGTCCACAATGCAAGAAAAATGCTGAAAAACGCTCCAGTCACGGGTGCAGACCATGAGCAGCATGGTGCTGGCGGCCTGATGGGTGGTCGTCATCGTCAGCCTGCTGGTGGACTTTCGAACCTTTGTCTGAGAGACCCACAAGAGTAGTGCGCAGGCAGGCTCAGTTTTGTCACAAAACTCATCGAACACACGTGATAACTTCACAAAGTGTGCTAAATCGCTTCGAGCTTCATTATCAGAGCCGTCGAGGACCACTGGCAAGATGCTGAACAAGTGCAGAATGTGCGGGGCCAGCAGGTGACGCAGCACATGTGCAGTGGCAACTGCTTCAATATCATCCTGGCATGCTGCATCGCAGAAAATCGTACTTGTGGGTCTGGGCAATTGGAAATGAAACTACAAGCACATGCATGTGTCAACCAAGGTCATGACACAGAAACAGATATGATATGGATATACAACTGCTTACGTGCACACACACACACACACACCGATTGCTTGTTTCCCACCATGACATGGGGGTAAAGGGGCTTGGATTGCTGGCAACGCGCGCGCGCGCGCGTTCCGTGCGAAGTCGTCGCAATCGCATTTGGTGCATCGCCTGGTCGCGAGTTGCAGAGGTCGCTCTTCGCGGCTCCAAATCGCGAACCCAAGAGTCGTAACCGCGCGGTTTGTCGCTGGTGGACGTGAAGGATGCGTTTGCGTGTAGGCGGTCTCTCACTGGCTTGTAGTCACGGGCACAACTTATGCATATGCACAGATACATACTCATCCATGGTCTGAAACAGGGAAGTCTAGGTACCTTGGGCTGTTCTCTGACCTGTGAGCCGTCAGGCACGGTAGCTGTGTGTTGCAGTTGGCATGTAAACTTCGGGAATGGTGCCAGGTGTCAGGGCTGTGCTTTGTCGCACTAGGGATTGTCACCCGGTGAGGTTAACCGACATTCATAGAGGGCCCCATAAGCACTTGCTAATTGCTAACACAACGTCATACGACGCTGAGACGACTCGCCTGGTTTGCCAGAATCTTGCAGTCGGAATCCCCTTCGCTGCTCATCGACTGCTCGGTCGTTCCCAACAAGTGGTCGACGATCTGGCAAGGGTACCCAGAAGCAGAGCTCGATAAGGCGTGGGGACCGGAAACACACGCAACGCCTCCACATCTATGCCAGAGATAATGTTGTGTCTCTCCCTAGGAAGTCTGCTTCTTGGTGACCGCATGTCGGGGTGTGTTCTCGGGCAAGCACGAGAATCACTCACAGGGAACCTGTCTAGCAGGAGCTCCAGGGGCAGCTTTTGACAATCCATGAAAACTCTTTCAAACTTGCAAAGCCTACACAAAATCTGACCGACCCCCAGCGGCAAACGAAGTAACATCACGAGGAAGCCTTTCTCAAGCCTGTGCTCTACTCTGTATCGAGAACCTACAATAGTCCTCAATTAAGGTGTACGCCTGAATCTATCCATGGTCCAGGTATACTTGTTGATGACAGCAAAGTTTACCCAGACCTGACCAAGATTGCCGAGCAGATGGTGCGGCTCCGGAAGTGACAGCGTCTGCAGCGTCCGAAGCCATCTCCTCGGCCGCTTGCTGCAGAATCCCGCAATACCAGCATGAGGAGATCGTATTGAATACGTTGCGGGCATAAACAGGATGTGAGCATGCACAGATACACGCAAACGTGCAGACACGTGTGCGTACTGGTACAAACATGCATACAGGTTTACATATGTGCATGCATGCACATGTATGTATATGTTTATATATGTACAGATGTGTGTATATATATATATATAGATGTGTACACATATCTGACAAACCTACGTATGTATGTACGTGTGTATGTCATACCTTTAACTATGTCCATCTCTATTTTCAGAAACCCGAATCTGCCTGGGCTTCAGGGCCTTGACTGCCTGGTTTGAAAAGAGGTACCAAGTTGGCGATGAAGTCGATTCAGGATTGCTTATGAAACATGCCATTGTGAGACGAGACAGGCTACTTGATGCTCTGGCAGTACCTCCGCATTTAAGGTACAAAATACGCATATAACTCTCCCTCTCTCCATCTACATACCCTATTGTATATATGCAAGCACGCATGCATGCATATGTACAAGCACACACGCGTACATACATAAAAACAACAGATATATATATATATATAAACATACGCATGTGTATACAGATATGTATTATAAACATGCTCACATGCTCAAATGTGTGACCGAGGATTCCCACGTGACTCTGTGCCTGCTGATGAGCATGGTCAAGAGTTGTGTGGACATGTCTGCATGTCTGCTACGGCAGCCTCATCCCATGGCCCGACCACATTCTGCGAAGGCACAGGCTGTCAGCGATGTCAGAAACCCCAAAGCCGTGAACGGCAAGTTCGCTCAGATCGTTGGCATTGGACTCGAACACCTCCCGCAAGACAGATCCAAACAGTCCAAGAATGACGAGTAATTCTTCGATCCAGGCATCTTAAGCACAGCTGTGATAGAATCAAAAAGATCTGTTGGACACGAATTGTCCGCCGAACCCTAGCCAAGTGGCCCAGGAATATCCTGCAATAGATGACCATAGGAGGCTCTCTACGAAAAGTCTCCAGGCCCCTGGTTGAGAGGCGCCAAGTTGAAGCGTTAATCTCCAAGTGCTCGTTAAATTTTTTGCTTTAGCAGCTCGGGTGCCGCTCATTTGGCAGCTTGGGTAGATCCAAATCTGGCTGCTCAGATTCAATGAGGGTCCCCTAGGTGAGGCAACCGTGCATGCTGCCAACGGCACTGCCACAAACCTGCATACTGTTGCCTTTCAGCCTCTCGATTTGCGTATGAGCCACTCAGTAGTTTCGGGATGTTTCGAGCACACTGGCCTTAGGACCTGCGTGCGCAAATCCTCTCCGAGACTGCAGTGCTACATTGTTTGCATTGTGCATCTATTCGCTTTTATGACACCATACAATGGTGCATTGCATAGCATAACATATCATCACGAACCCGACCTACCAACATGACAGTAACATGATGAAAAACATGACACAGCATAAGATAAGCTATTATTACCAATGTAGCATGGCACAATGCAGCGTAGCATCTCGAAACATACAGAAATATGGCATAAACACGATACAGCACAGACATAGAGGGCATCATGTAATGCAACACCACACGACCCCAATTATCCAATATCATATCATATGAAATCAGACCAGGCGATATCATATTAGAATACGAACCACAATGTTCTGCAACACAGCGCAAAAGACTAAGATGCAAATGCTGAAGCATGACAGCACTCTGTAACATAGCATGAACCGCATCATACGATCTCAAAAAATATGCATACAGATTTAAATAAACAAATAAAGAAATCTGTATATATATATATATATATTTAAATAAATATATATATATATATATATATGTATATGTGTGTATATGCATATACACAGATGAAACAACATCACAGAATAGCATGCAGTATGATACAATCTGACATAGCAGAGACAGCAGCAACACTGTGCACCACAAGACATGGTCGAGTGATATCGGGTGATCTGCTCGAAGACAACACAATTCGCCATCCACAGTGATACTCTCTAATGCAACACCAAATAACATAGCATGATGCACTGCAGGTTAACATGCATAAGATCGCAGTGTGCTGTCCTTGGCCTGCACTTCTGCTGTGCCCTCTGTCGTAACGGGCCTTGATGAATTTGTCCGAAGGCGGGCCATAGTCGGCAAGCGCCAAGATCACGGTGTCCACCTTGTGTATGTAGGCCGTCACAATCTCGGCGAGGCACCATTTCCTGGCAAACGATTGGAACCAAATGCAGGCACGGAATGGGTTGGGTGTGTCAGATACTACACATAAGAGCTTCTCTGAAATCGTTTCCGGACAACCTGTATTCCATCATCTGCCCGGGCTCCGAGTCACGACGTTCGCGCTCGCAACAACGACGAGGGTGTTCACATGCTGTGCAACCATGGGCAAGAGGAGGGTCAGATTCGTCCTGGTGGGTCCAGAGGATTTTTTTGACTAATCTGCGAAAAAAAGCAACTTCATATCCGGAACATAAACGTCTAAGACTACAACTGCGATCCACGGCTGTCTGTACGCACAAGCCAAAGCCCGCCTTAAACGGCCACCGAGCACCTGGGTAGCTAATGCTGAAATGTCTGCGAGCAGCAGGTCATCCGAGTCTAAGAAGACCTCGGATCCTCGCCGCTGGAGCTCCATCTTCAGGAGTCGTGCAAGGCAGCCCGTGACCTGCAGACGGGGAAACCCTTCGACCCTTCCGGGAAGAGCAGCTCCCTAAAGCTTTTCAAAGCTCCCGCCGCACCTGCTTGTGGTGGCAGAGGAAGAACTGGTACTTTTTGGCCAAGCGCGTAAATAAGTGCTGCGCCAGCGCCGAGAATGCAATACCCGACAGGCAGACAAGCAAGCAGATGAGCAAAAGGCTACAAAGGATCATGGAAGCAGCTTCGTTTGCCTCCGCCACGAAGAGACTTGCATGGAAGAGAATCACCAGCAGCCCTGAAGAAGCCAATATATCCTGCGGTGCGACAACGGGGCTGTCTACGGGATCTACAGGTTCCTGTGGGGTTCATGGTCTGCAATAACTGCAAAAGCACTTCCAAACCACCCCAGCAGCTGTGTAGGAGGCATTCACAGAGCGCCAAGGCTTCAGCAAAGCCAGGAGGATTACATGCAGGATTAACCTTAGGGCCGGCCAAACGTGGAAACATATCTAAATAAGCCATTAGGGTAGATACACATGTACATCAATGTGTCGGCGTGTGTATATAGATATACATTTATCGATAATTCCAGAGGTGTATAAAACTGTGTATATATGTACATGTACACACATATTTCTGTATACATGTGTTTGAATGCATGGCGGCATGTGTGCATGCATGAAGGCAAGCACGCAAAGACTCACACACACACACAACCAAAATACACACACACACAACCAAAATACACACACACACACACACACACACACACACACACACACACACACACACACACACACACACACACACACACACACACACACACACACACACACACACACACACACACACACACACACACACACACACACACACACACAATGATGGATTCGGCCAAGAGTACGAGTGCAAGAGGAAAAGAGAGAGGCATGTTGTTCATGTTGCAAAGTTTTGTCAGATTGTGGCAACCGTACAACTTGTTTGTCTAATCTGGACACCACAGGGGGCCTGTCCTCAAAACTAATCTTGGCACCACAGGGGGCTGCCATGCAGGTACACAGGACTGATCAGGTCCCGCTTCCCACTTGCATCCACAGCTTCGTTGAGTGTGGTAGGACGCAAGTGCCACACTCCCCTGCAACAGTTGATTTGGTAAATGTCCAATGCCGGATTATGTTGAAAAGCGAAATTGCAAACAGTGTAGGAGTGACCCTCTGCTCCCATGTGCTAGGGAGGTTCACACACACACAGCCCCAATGGGGCGTACATGCTTCAAGTAGAGTGAAAGGTCTGATGCGCGGCAATAGGAGTGAATGGCGCACTTTTCTCGCTGTCAATAGCGATCGGGTGATTGTCGTATTTCCTGATCCGAACAGGTTCTAACAAAAAGCACCGGCATCAACGTGGCTAATGTGGTGACTGAATCCCAATCATGTAGTCGTCGACGGTTTTGTTCGAAGAAGAAAGCTGGGATTTTAGGAGTTCTGCCGGTGATCTCCTTGATGCGGTAGGAGAAGATCTTGCGAGCTTGGAGAACGTTGTCACCCAGACAAAGCACCACGTGTAAGAACATGTGCTTGTCTCTGGTGATGCGGTCGGGTGGAATTTCAACAGTCATCCGAAAACATTGTCCTGCCATGGAGTACCATGGAAGGCCGGCCTCGGCAGCCTTTCGCTTTGTCATATTTTTGCTGCTACCAACCGACAAAAGCTTGAACAAGGAATGCAAATCAACATGGACATGATGTGTGCTCTGGCAAAACAACAAAGTGGTGTCGTCCTGACACTCGCATGCGCAGGCTTTTTGTCACGCTTAGCGGATATTGCAGCCCTAATCCGTCCTGAGAATTAGGGTCCAACAGCGAGTTTGTTGGGACAGTCACTCATGATCTTGAAATGGCATCGACACCTAAAACCTGCACGTACCAGCATTTTTGCACAAGCGGTTTTGGACCGCTTGTGCTGAATAGTAGGATGCACAATATCGTAAGGTGCAATCGAGTCAGAAGACCAAGGATCTCGAGATGGAGACCGGTGTGCGTCCTCAGCCATGTGTGACGTTGCCGTAGGTGACGCTGATGATGTTGAATGCGAAGAGCGTGTCCTCTTTCGTCTTGTAGTATGTGGATGTTGGCGTCGTTGCTGTGTTGTGGATTGGGATGGTGGTGAGATGTTGCGTGTTTTCTTTGTTTTCATGACTGTTTTGTCCTTTTTGTCTTTGTTGTCTTTCTTCTTTTTTGTCCTCGTTGTGTGCTTTGTTTTTTGCTTGTGTGTGTGACTGACTGCATGGGAGGATGTGGTGGTGTCATCCTTCCTCAGGAAGGCATCAATCTCTTCGGATCCCCATAGGCTGCTGTCGTCGTCCTCGTCCATCTGTGTGCGATCCTAAATATGTTTCAACAACTGTAGTTCTGAGAAATGGCTGCGGAGTCACAACTGCATTGAGGCATGTGCATACGCTGATCTTCAGAAGAGAGAGAGAGAGGTACACAGAGACATCAATTGAGCAACCTCGCCGACCGGCATGACCTTTCAACATGATGCTCTTAATGTTGAACCTCATCAGGAATGATGGAGTTCGCAGCACAGCTTTGCTGTGTGGTTGTTGGCTGCCGGGGGCAGCAAATGTGCATCTAATTGTCAACTCAGCAATGTTGCTCACGGAGTTCTTGACCGCTTTCTCTTGTTGGATGTAGGAGTTGATGTAGTAGATACTGTCTCCTTTTGGGTAGGAGTCGTTGATGTCGGACGCTGATCAGGTTGCTCCGAATGCTTTCGTATCCACTCTTGAGATGCGATAAAGTACTCACGCCACCATGAAGAGCCGTTAGTGGCCCAATGCCATCTCCATTGTGATGCCGTGGGAGATCGCGATCTGGTGCGTTGTTCCATGGTGCTAACACAACTGGTTGTTTTGCAAAATGCTGCGGGCAAGAGTGCATCAATCGCTGCATACCAAACATATGTGAAGTGAGTGCACTGACTGTCACAATTGGCAACAACGACAATCGTTGTTTTAACCGTCCGCTGCAAAGCACCCAATGGTGGTATGAACATGGTTGATCACCTATTGTTGCGAAGCTTCGAGTCTTTCCACTCGTTGCTTTAGCTCTGTGATCTGCCGGGTTGTTTGCAGAATAAACTCGGCTAATTGGTCGCGTAGAGCCTCGTCACTGAATGTGGAAGGTTCACTTCCAGTTTCGGAATCATAGTCCCGATGCTGTGTCAAAATCTCCATGAGTGCCTCGGAGAGAGCTTCACGTCGTGACTCATCGACGGGTGGCGAATCTGTAGTCACTGTGTTTGTCGGAAGAGATGCTTCGCTCATGGCTCGGTGTCGGGATTCCGATGGGTGTTACTCTGAGGCAAAAACTTCAGAAGGCAAAGTTATGGTGTGTGTCTGAAAGCAACATGTGTTGAAATGCGAGAAGTGTGCACTACCTGGCTCTTTTTATACCAGCGTACCTTAGCAGCATATTCACGACCAATCAGGCGCGTTTTGCCTGATGAGGCTTTCGAGTACGTCGAGCTGCTGTTTGCACGAGGCGAGAATCGCCGTGGTAGCCTCGTGTTGAGTGGTCAACACCGTTGTAGCCTGTTGTATCAGGCGCTCGAGTTTGGCATTCGATTCAAGCAACGAATTGTGAAACTGCGTTATTGCTGCCATAATCTCAGTCGATGAATCCGGATCAGAATGATGCGGAGGTGGAAATGGCGGGGTCGCCGGTGCAGCCACTGCTGCGTCCTGCTGTTCTTCCGGATCTTGGTGCTGCTCTTGGTGATCTTGGAAATCTTCGTCTTCTGCAACACGTAGGAACTGAGAGCGCAAAAGCGCCGGCTGTTGATTGTGGCTGCCAACCGCAGGTTGCTCGTTGCGGCGTCTGCTATGCTTGGAGATGGATGGCCGAGGACGGCCGCTCAGCGCTTTGTGGCTCGGCTGCAATCTGCCAGTCATGGCACTTTTATACATGATGATGCCTCAGTTAAACCCTGTAAATGGCTGCGGGAAGCACTGTGTTGATACAAGGCGGCTCTCATGTTGCAAAGTTGCATGGCTCTGGACACACGCACGGCAACTTGGCACAGTGTTTTGCTTACAGCTGTTGATCAGTATAGCCGGCAGCGATGTAGAGATCGCGCATGGCTCGAATGGCTGATGTGGCCTCGCTGCATGGTGTTGTCACTCTGCGTACCATGCGTGTGCGGGCCTGAAAACTGCTGCGAAGTGTTGCAACAGAGGTGGCTGACTGTGGGTGTAAAATATCCGCCTTGATCGTAAGGCTGCTGTGCTGAGGGTTTATGGCGAAACCCAGGAAAATGTTGGCCGGTTCAGTTTCAAGCTGAACCGGTGGTTTGTAGAAAGATGCGTCAGTAAGCTGTGCAAAAGGAGGCAGTCGGGTCAGCTGTGCAGGTAAAAGAAGGACGCGGTTGTCGACGTATCTGGTAGCAAAAAAGAAAGCTTGATCCTGCTTGTTGTGGTCTGGAAAATGCTTGTGGTTCTGAAAAGTTGTTTGTATGTGTGGTGCCAACACTGTTCTTCGACAGCAACCACGATGTTGCATAGGGCTGGGCTGCAGGGCGAGCCCATAGGTGCACCGCGAAATTGCTCAATGAGTGATGTACCAACAGTGAAATAGTTGAGTCGGAGCACTGCAATGATGAGTTGTGGTATGTGTTGTAATTGTATGCAAAGTTTGTTGCCGGAGGAGGCTTCTTGCTGCTTTTGTCTGCTTTTGCCCCTGTGGACTCGATGTGTGGGGTCTTTCTGTGAGTGGTCAATGAAGAATTTGGAAGAGTGTAGTGGGTTCTTCTCTCTGTACCATCGAACCATGATGCTGTATGCTGAAAGAAACCGGCTCTGATCGACCGATGTAAAGAAGCCAGCCAAATCCTGATTGTACAGGATGTAATCTGTTGAATCTTGTAATTTCCTACGTTGATGCAAGAAGAGTGCTGTTTGTTTGAGCTGTGTTATCCCGTCTCCTTGGTGAAAGGAGTTTGGGCATGCTTGAAGTGTCATCAGCTGCAGTACGTCTGCTAAGGCTTCCCATAATTTTCGGCCCATGGTGTCGATGAACGCCACTATAGGACGTCCTTTCGCGAATTGCTTTTTCCTTTTCGGTAAAATGTAGGCACGTGGGATGCGGCCCCATTGTGGAAACGCCCATGTGTAAGTTGGTAGAAGACTGCGGATGTCTGTGTAGACATCGAAGTGGTGTTGTAGAGGTTGGCGCTGCGAGATCCGAAAGATCTCTTTGTCTAAAAAAGTGTTGTGTATGGCAGTGTGGTATAGTGCTGGGCAGTACCACGTGAGTCGGTTCGGGAAGTGATCTTCGCAATGGATGATGCCCGTGGGTATTTTGTGTTGGACTTGCTTGAGCATCTTGACCTGTAGTATGTTGTTTTTACTGCAGTGTGTGTTGTGTTGTGGTATTTGTTCAGATACAAACTGCTTTGCAGTTTGATGGTTGTAAGGTAGTCCATAGTGTCGATGCCATGTGCGTATGGCTCGGCATAATTGTGAGGCCAACTGTGTGGGCTTTTGAAGGCAATTGCTTTTGCCGGAGTATGCCAAAAACTGATGTTGTGGTTGTAGTTCTGCAAGTTGGATAGCAATGTGATTGTGGAAAATGTGCTCCTGGGGTACTTGTGAGTGTAATGGTGAGCATGTACAGGGTGGTGGTGAATCAGGTTGCCATGTGGTGTGGGCATCGCGCCAATTGTGTAGAAGTTGTTGCATGGGTGGGTGCTTTTTGTAGACAGGTTTTGTGCTGGGAAGGTGGAATGGTGGAATGTGTTGTTTGTTGCTTGTTAAACGAGAGCGCAAAAATTGTCGTAGTTGTTGGGTGAAGGTGGGGTGCAAGAGTGGCTGTAGGTAAATGGGTTTTGTGACAGGAGGTGGTTTTAGTCGTCGCTTTTTGAAGACGGTGTTGAGAGCTTTGTGAGCGTGTCTGCGGTCACGTCGTGGTAAGTTGTTTGAGAGTTTGTGTAAAGCGTAAACTGTGGCTGCTGGTGTGTCTGAGCGAAGCAGTTGTTTTGTTGTGTCGAATCTGGTGCGAGTGTTGGAAGTAAGATGTGATACTGTGGTCCATGCCTGTTTTCTGGTGTTGAATAAGGTGGAATTGGTGAAGCTCCGAATGGAGTGGTGTAGTTTGCCTCGGCGCTGCTTCGCCCATAAGGTGGCTGTGCCGTTGTGCTTGTTGTTGGCTGCTTTTGTGAAGCCGGAAAAAGCTCCTTTCATGTGTGATGTGATGTAAGGAAAGTTGAGCTTGGATTGGTGGTGTTGTATGAGAGTGTTCTCCGTGGCTTCTAATTGCTCGGTGGGTATGTTGGCTTGTAGTACAATTGGTGTGTATTGGTGGTAGCATTTGTGTTTATGCCACCATCGTAAGGCAAGTTCGGCTTGTACAATCTTGTGTTGTTGAAGTTGCTTGAATTTTCGATTGCGTGTGCCCTCTCGTTGTGTGAGAGAGTGACTTGTGCTGCCGATGTAGACGTAGCCACGAAAAGGTTGTTGTGTGGTGACTCTGCAGTATACCACCTGTGGCTGACGAAAGAAAGAGAGTGTGTACGATGGAAAAGAAATGTTTGAATGTGCAAACAGTCTCTGCAGGTTGGAGAAATGTCCTTCCTCATGTTTGAGGTAGAAATGCTGTGTACGAAGTAACAAAGTCAGGCCTTGAAGCCAGAGTATGATTTGATGGAATTGTGTGGAGACTGGTTCTGCCAATGGTGCGACGAATTGTAAGATGGATCTGCCTTGATCCAGAATGCGTATGATGTTCTTGAATTGTTTTTGTCGGAAAATTGTTGTGTGATCTAGTGTCTGTCGGTGTTGAATCAAGTACTGCCTGAGTCACTCTGTCATCTGACTGATGATGGCGACAAGTTTGATCAGTGCTGGGAACCAAATTTGTCGATGGCTTTGGGTGGGACACCCCAAGCGACTGCAGCGGTCTGCAGTGTCTGCTCTTGTGAGTTGCTGAGTGAAGGGAATTCCGAAGCAACAATGTCAAGGTACTTTTTTACCTGTGTTTTTTGTTTGTCGCTGATGCCTTTGATGGCACCAAACCATCTGGTGATGCCGGATTCGGAGTGAACGCCAGTGAAATGATCTTGAAACCAAACACTGGCTTTTGTAGGCTGCTGAAAGATGCGCTGGGGATCCATCTTGGGATCGAGGGGTGCCGCCTTCGTTGGTGTAAGAGTTGACTGCTTCTGTCGCTTGGCGCCCAGAGTGGAGCGTCCCGGAAAGTGCATACCTGTGGTGGATGACGATGCTGGGGAAGCATGTAACGGGTTGTTGTCTTGTTCTGCAGCGGTTGTGGTGAAAGGGGAGAGGCCATCAGTGGTAGGCCTGGTGTCGGTGTGTGTAGAGTCATCGATGGTAGCACGTTTTTGTCCACGAGTGGTTGTGGTGGGGGAAATCTCAATTGTGGAAAGTGAGAGAGGTGTGGAGAGGGCGTGTTGATGGGAGTGCTGGGTGCGGTGGTTCGTTTTGGTTTCTTTGGTGCTGGTGTGCTGGGTGCCTCATTGTGTGCATCCGGAGCACGGAGAGTTTCAATTGTCTCCAGTGCTGTGGAAAGTCGTGCTTCCAGGTCGCTGATGCGATGTGCCGCCATAGTGTCTGCCTCTGTCGGCTGCGAAGGTTGAAGTGGGAGATGAGGTTGTGATTTGCTGGATTGTAGTGGTGTTGGAGATTCGGTGGGTTGCGATTGTGTGTTGTCTGTGTCAGATTTGATATCTTGCTTGTCCTTTTTGTTGCCATCATTGTACTGGTCCTGCAGCTCTTGCAGGTACAACACCAATTCCTTGATGAGGTGTGACATTGCTGGTCGTTTTGCGAGTGTGAGCTTTTCTTGCCAGCAGAATGCGGTGGCCGCTTGGTCCAGATCAATTCTCCTTGCTCGAAGTTGACCCATAAGTTCAGTGGTAAAGACGGCTTCGCTGATGTGTTTGCTGCATGTGAGATGGATGTCGAAGCCGTGTGCGGCGTACCGTAGCCAGTACGAGGACCAATTGTGTCGCAGAAATGCGACCAATGGTGCTGTTGCGATTGGCATGCCTGCCGTGCGGTTGTGCACTGAATGTGGTGTAGATTGAATGTTTTTGGGTAGGTTGAGGCCAAAAAGCTGCCTGTTGTCCCAATGCTCTGGTGTTTGAACGAAGTCGTTTGGTATCTGGGGATTTGTAGGCGTGGGATTGGGGTGTTGTTGTTGTTGGGGTGTGACGGTGGCCTGAGGTAATGTATGTGAAGAAATGCTGGGGTTTCGAGTCGTCATCGAAGATGGACTCACAAATGTGTGTTGGGGAGTGGCAGGTGTGGGGGTTGGCAGTGTGGTGGGTGATGTTGGGCCGGGAAACTGCTGGGGTGGGGGAGGGGGTGGAGGGAAAGGTGGGAAAGTGGTGTTGTGGCTGTAAGTGTGAGCTGAACCCCAAGTAGTCGGGGTTAGGGGTGAGGTGTGTGGTGGGATGTTGTGAATCCCTGGTGGTGGGGAGATCGGGTGCATTGGGGTGCTACTGGTCGAGGCTGTTTGTCGCTGCACCGTACTGATTGCTGTACCGATGATGCCTGTTGGCATTGTTGTATGCCACTGAGGCTGTGTCGGCTTGTACATGGTTGCACAATGGGGCACTACAATTGCCTGTGACTGCAAAAGCTGCACATGGAACATGCATGAGCAACATGGTTGGCTTGAGTGTCAACATCAACTTGTGCGATGCATCCAGCATGCAGCTGCATCGACTCTTCTTTGGCTCAAAAGCGGTGTCGGAGCAAATGCTTGATTGCAAACAGCTATGTGCAACGGGATTCAGGCCTGGAAGAAAAATACTCGAGAGTGAAAGGAAGACACGGAAGAAAAAGAAGAAAGCAACATCACTGAATGAGGCCGAATCCAACGATGCTGAAATGCCCCGAGCGGAATCCCCACTTCTCTGGGGTCCGCACGACACCCTTTCGCCCCACGATGAAAGCTTCTCTGTACATGTCCCGATACGTCATCTTGTAATGCTGATACTTAGTCCGTATTGTCCCGATGACGATCACTCCCTGTTGGCCCTTGGGCCGCCGTGTACATTGATCGGTAACTATATGTACCGTGCTTTCCGATACATCTCCTGGGGTCGCATTCCCGTATATGACGCAAGAGGGAATGGGTGGATAGGACTTGTCGTCGAAGCAATGGCTGACTGAACTTGGGCGGACCAAGTCCTCGCGCATTATGCGCGCGGCACTTGCAATGCTCGTGCCGTGTCCGGCGGTGTAGATGTATGTTTCCCATGGTGGGTCGGTGGCACGAGTGCCGAATGCTCTGCGAGTCTCTCCAGCCCACGGGATGAATAACATAGTATGTACGCCGTCCGATATTGGCGTCAGCGTTGCCCCCAGTTCGTTGCACGCTGATCGCGTGCCCGACTGTAGCACGGCATGTGCAAATTCGGCTAAAGTCTCCTGCCTAAAATCGCTGTCAGCAGCTATCTCGCCCAAGGTTTTGGCGAGTTTATGTGCTTCTTCCATGTCGACAGCGTGGGGGGTCGGCTTTTCATGATCGTAAAGCTCAGAGAAAGGCGCCACATCAATCTGTGGTGGTCTGCTCTGTTTGCCCAGTTGTTCGAGGGTTGGCTGACCCGATGGGGCAGCAGTTGTGGATGCATCAAAAATCGGGGCAGGTGTCCGAATAGAGCTGGAGGGATTGTGCTGAACCTGTTGGCGAGAGGGTGTGCCCTGGCCTGTTGGGGGCTGCTGTTGTGCTGCTTGGCTGCCCTTGATGCGAAGGGCGATTCGCTGAACCTGCGAGGCCAATGTCCTTTGTGGGACCTTGGGTGGGGTAGGTGGCCTCTGACGTGGCTGTGTGGCTCTGTAATGCCACTTGTTGGCATCATCATGACGCACTGTAGAATAGCTACGGAGCACAACCGAGGTCCGCGGAGGTGTCGACGAAGATTGTCTGGTGTCCCTGCGAGAACGACTTCTGCGAGTGTCGCGGGATCGGTGGTGTCTGCGTCGGTGGTGGTGTCTCCCGCTGCTTGCTGGTCGTGCTCTGCTGCGTGTGCGACGTCGGCGCCTAGTGCTCACGGTGCGAGTTCTGCTGCGTGTGGGTGAGCGCCGTCGCCTGCGTGGCAACGGAGGATGGTGGGGAGAAGTACGTGCTGCAAACTGGTCGGTGTCTGCCGATCCCGTAGCCGGGGGTGGTTGTGTGGGTGGCAATGTGCTGACGGAGGGGGTGTTGGCTGTGTTTGTTGGTTGTTGTTGGGGAGTCATTGCCGGTGTTTGCGTGGCAATGTGTGTGGCATCGGTAGTGGGAACACTGGTGGGGTGAAGTTGTGAAGCTTGTTGGAGTGTTGTTGGCGGCGGTATGTGGGGTTGTTGAGCGGGTTGTGTGGAAGGGATGTTGCAAGGTGCAGGTTGGGGTTGTGGAGCAGGTGGTGTAAAAGGAAGGTTGTATGTGGTAGGCTGGGGCTGATGCGGTGTCAGAGTTGATGGGCTCGTGGGAAAAACTGTTGGATGGGTAGGCAATAGAGCAGGGTTCAGGAAAGTGGGGGGGTGTTGTGACATGAATTGCTGGGGTGGAGGTTGTTGTGGCATCTGGGGTTGTGGTGTGCTGAGATGTGTATATACCGTCGGATGCTGTGGAATAGGAGCAGTGTGTCCACACGGCATCATGGGGAAGCTGTGCGTCTGCTCAACAGGAATCGTAGTGGGTTGTGTCGGCAGTGTGGGCTGCTGAGTGGCAGCAATGCCAGTTGGCATCATTGCTGGGTAGCTTTGTGACTGCGGTACCCAGGTGTTCGGGTGAAATTGATTCAGCACCGGTCGGGCTGTTGGTGCATATGGTGTTGCTGGTGGCTGCGCGGCAAAATAATCCGGCCACATAGCTGCAACGAAGTGGGTGAAACAAACACAGTTGCACAAGCAAAGTGCAGGCTGTCCTGGTTGTCCCTGCTGGACTGATTTGAGAGGTCGTAGACGGAGAGAAGGAAGAGGGCCGAGTACTCTCCGAAGAGAGCGCTGTTTCACTTGCTGTAGACACTGTTACCGCGTCTGCACTCATGTCAGATGCACATGCCCTTGCGGTCCCTGAGGAATAAAGAAGCGGTAGAATAGAGGGCAGACTAGCGAGGTAGCACCTGCTCACTAGACGCACTTTACTGCATTAGCCGTCCCTTACTGCACCTGCACTCATGTCAGACTCACATGCGAGCATCAGAGAGAGAGAGATAAAGTAGCATCGGGAGATTCTGAACGATCTGAACGAAGGCTGAACACCCGGTTCATCACCGGTCTCCCCGGAGGGTCACCACGGCGCCATGACGGAAAGCCGTTGCTCTGGAGTCTCAACGACCCACGCTGATCACACTGATGGATTCGGCCAAGAGTACGAGTGCAAGAGGAAAAAGAGAGGCATGTTGTTCATGTTGCAAAAGTTTGTCAGATTGTGGCAACCGTACAACTTGTTTGTCTAATCTGGACACCACAGGGGGCCTGTCCTCAAAACTAATCTTGGCACCACAGGGGGCTGCCATGCAGGTACACAGGACTGATCAGGTCCCGCTTCCCACTTGCATCCACAGCTTCGTTGAGTGTGGTAGGACGCAAGTGCCACACTCCCCTGCAACAGTTGATTTGGTAAATGTCCAATGCCGGATTATGTTGAAAAGCGAAATTGCAAACAGTGTAGGAGTGACCCTCTGCTCCCATGTGCTAGGGAGGTTCACACACACACACACACACACACACACACACACACACACACACACACACACACACACACACACACACACACACACACACACACACACACACACACACACACACACACACACACACACACACACACACGTCTAAGGCGCCAACAGCAAAAGGCGTAGGTCAGTTTCATACGTGACCGACTCAAGACCCAATATCTCACGGGGCCCCTTGGAGCCTCCGTTTCCATATCTTGAATCTTCAACCTGCCCTTCGCTCGTCGGGCTCAGGAGCTTCGGGGTTTTAGAGCTGCTGATTTGAAGGTTTCAGGGCTTGGGCATGTAATCTAGGGTATGAAGCCCTTCCTCCCATGCCGGCACCCAGAAAGCCAAGCTCTAAGCCCTCAGCCCAAGAGCTTGAATCTTAAGGCTTAGTTCAGCCTTCTACCTTAGCCATCAAAGCCTTCAGTCGTACATTCGCAGCCCGTGCCAAATCGTAAGCCTCCTTCACTTGAGGCGCTGAGCATAAGCATTAGCAGCATTGGCCTGAGGCTCTTCGGACCCCGAGCTCAGGAGCTCGGCCCGAGATGCACCAAAGCTGAAGGCTTTTGTGCTACACAACAGGCGCCTTAAGCTTTCAGCAGCCATAGATATTAGCATAGGAAATGTGTGCTGATATAGGCTGGCTTAGAGCCTGAGCAATTCTGGTCTTCGCTGGTAAGGTTCGTCCAAACCTTGGGGGTTTTACTGAGAGGTTCTCTTTGCATTTGATACTCGCTGCTTGTTGCGTTGTCGAGCTCTGTCTGCAAAGTTCTGGAGGCCGCGACGAGCAAAACGGCAAGTTGATGCTGACCCCGGAGGAACCACCAGAAGAGAAAACGCCAGAAAACCTTAAACTGTGGACACCACTACGTTGGAAGCTTCTGCCATACCAATACCCCATGCAAAGGATCTCGCGCAGAGGAACAGCACGTGAATCAGCAGCAGGCTAGAGTCGGGTGTCGGCAGCACCTGGGAAGCACCCACGAAATCGCCATGGTTTAAACATCATCTCTGCCCTTCAATCTGTGGTGCTGTCTTTTAGTCGACAGCTGCCGGCAGCGTAGGCCATACATAATTAGTTACGTAGTCGGCAGTTCGAAACCAGGTGCATTCTACACAAAGACAAAACCAAGCTTGTTCGGGGACGCAGGCACAGGTGCCATAACGAAGAGCAGGTTTCGGACCAGAAGGAAGACACTGAAGCTCTCGCAACCCGGTCGGAAGCGCGAGATGAGGAAGGAGCACATTCCTGGCACAGTCGGCCCCATATTGCTACTTGGATGTCAAGGGGTTCAATGGGTAGTCATTTCTGGTGCCTCTTGTTTCTTAGCTACGGTTATAAGTATAGTCGGGGGCACTCTTGGACCTCCAACTAAGCACGCTGTCTGCGGCTCTGAACAAAGGGCTGTCCCTTGTCGCAGCTCTTTGAAAAGGAAGGGCTGCGTTTTGCCATCTTGGGCTATGCCTACTGGCGGCCCCTGACGGAGCGGCTCAGAGACCAAGGCAGAAGAGGGGAGTTCCTTTGACCCCCGAACCTTCCCGAAGCTTCGCCGCTTTTCACCTCTTCTCGGCCGCTTTGACTGGAATTCTTTTTGGAAGCAGATCTTCTCGATCTACTCGGGATGTCTAAGCTCCGACGATCCTTCTGTCCTCCAAGCAAAACCCTTCTGTCTCGCGAGAAGCCGAGCTTCGCATGAAGCTCAGGTCCGTGGAGCGGAGCCGTTTCGGGTACTCCACCAATATAAGCCTGCACCAGCTTTGGTGGCAACCATCCCAAAATAGATAGACTCATGTTGCTGAATCAGTACCCATACTCTTCGGAAGAGTTCCTTTGTATAACTATGCTATAGCATATCCCGAAACCTTGTTCTAGTTATTAAGGCCCGTATGCCATGGCTTCTCATGTCTATCTGCTTTAGGACGGCTGTACACGCGATCAGCTGATTTGATTTCTTGCACCCACCATTGATACACTGATTGCTTCATACGCAATATTGAACTGGTGTGCAGTGAGATTAAATGTCCGG
Organism: Symbiodinium sp. CCMP2592; assembly: GCA_905221615.1. Lineage (NCBI taxonomy): Eukaryota > Dinophyceae > Suessiales > Symbiodiniaceae > Symbiodinium > Symbiodinium sp. CCMP2592. The sequence goes on along the minus strand of CAJNDT010006201.1, from coordinate 286,000 downwards.
AGTGTGTGTGGGGGAGGTTTCAAGCGCTTCTATACAAAGGCTCCCATGGACAGGGGGTGCTGTGTTAGAACACGCCCGGAGCTTCGACAGGAATCCTGCGACTTTGGGTCCGCTCAACAGCGGCTCGGGGTATGAATATGAATACACACAGACACAAGAACGAAACGGGCCCTGTTCTACCGAGGACCCTGGCAGGACGGGCTTTGCATTTTGAGCCCTAGATTCCAAGATCCAAGGGCAAATCTTGGGCCTTTGGAGTTTTATCCTTCTTCAGGAAAAGCCCTCCGAGCTCCGCTTGTCGCCCAGTTCCCATCCCAACGTCGAACCTTCATCGAGCTCCTCTCCCGCACTCCTACTCACCACCTCGCCGCAATCAACGTCCAAAGGCGGCGGCAGCGGAGCCAGTGCTGCGTGTACCACGAACCCCACGAAACAAGCGGCGCCACGAGACGAGGCCAAGATCAGGGCCCCGAGAAGGAGGACCAGCAGTTCCGAACAGTCCCTACACCGAACCCCCATCCATCACCGTGTGAGTCATCTGTTCCCCGGCAGTTCTGAATGTCGACTTACGCAAAATGCTGCCACAATATGGGCACACAGATACATGACGGTGTTTTCTCATGAAGGAAAATCAACTTGAGGTACCTTCGCAGAACTACTGAGCAGCCGCAGTCTCTATTGATGGGAGTCCTAATAAAGATGGATCCCTGACATGGGCTGTAGTTGGGGCCATCATGCATCGAATCCTATGTCTATCCGTGGTACGGTCCAACCATCCTGTGGCCGAGGAGCCAAGCGCAGAGAGCCACGAAGCCCGCAGGCAGCAAAGCCAGCAGCCCGCCTATGATGCAGAGCTGCAAGTGATCGTCCGTCAGGTTGCAGAGCAATCCCATACCTGGCTGCTATGGTATATGTATATGTGCGCAATATATGTATGCATGTATGCATGCATGTATGTATTTCATACATATACATAGACGCATAAATACGTACGTACGTGCAAACTTGCATATAAGTGCACACAAGTAGCGGGTAGATACACATAAGTGCACCTGTATACATGAAAGCAGAAACACAAACACATGCACACGCGTACTGAAAGATACCAGGCTCAAGTGGGGGTCTACTTTCAGGCACAGGTCACTGCTCTATAAACAGTTACATACATGTTGGCGGTACATGGACCGCATCGGTACCCCTTGACCTAAGAGGAGAGCGTCGTGACCTTTCTGAGCGGGGGCCCCTCGATCTCGGCAGTGTTTTGGGTTAGGCTGAGGGTCCATGACGGCAGAAGGCACTTGTCAGGGTCCGAATCATGTGTAGGCTTGTCAACTGAAGGAAAGACGAAACGACTCAACACTGCTCCCGAAGTTGTTCAACAGGTTCATGAATGCTTCCGTACAGGAAGGAAACACAAGTCAAAAAGCTTTCTAGGCGTTTGCTCCGATGCTGGACCGCATTGTGGACAGGCCGTTCGGATGCCCATGACATTGGAACGGCTGCACCACGGCACTGCAAAGCACGATGAAGAAGAGCACTGACACCGTTCCAACGGACCTGCGTTCGAAATCCATCGCAAGAGGATTCGAGAACGAGGGATAGGGGATAGCAAGCTTTGTCTTTTTTCGAGGCGAGGGACTGGAAAAGGACCTGCCACTGGGAATTTCTGGGCATCCACTTCGGCAAGCACATGTTCCGAGCTATGTGGACGACGACGGGGCCCAGCATCAAGGATGCCGGGAGTACAATGGTCTGGATCAGGAAGTGCAGTGCCGGTGAAGCGGGCGTGGCGCACGACACGGCATTAAAGAAGCGAACGATATCCTCCAAGGACAGGAAGCTCACAGCTTCCAGCAGGCCCACGAAAGGCTCACCCCACGAGACGTCGATCTTGTGCAGCAGGACGAATATCTGCAAGCAACTGACCAACTGCGTTGCATAGAGGCTGGGTATAAGAAAGCCCGTAAACTGCTTGCGGTTGCTCTGGCAGTCCCATCGCAGAAGCTGGAAATGAAGCCCACCACTAACTATGAGCACCAGGCAAGCCGCAAACATGAAGAGGAGGTAGTCCTCAGCTGCTTTTGAACCCCCCTTCACGGAGGGTAGCTCCTCTCAAGACCTCACCTCACCTCACTGCAAACCCCCATGAAAAGATGAATCACATATGGGACGGTCTCAGAACTCCGAAGCACGGTCGGCTATACTAGAGATGATTTTGGTCCCCCACGTGCATTAATTGAGGTTTGAACATGAATCCTGTGACTCAACATGGGAAGCTGCTCTTAAGTCACCTTCTCGTACCACGGATGTAGAGTTGATGATCTGGCCTCCTACTCTGCTAGCAAACTCAAGATGCAGGCCCCAGGGTCCTCGTTTCCGCAAGGCACGCAATCCGGGCCGTTTTTATGAAGGCCGGGCAGACCTCAGCTGCTTAGAGCCCCTGCGAAGAGAAAGCGCAGATCCTCATACATAAGAGCCTCCTGCATGCACGCACGCAGATACATCTGTATACAGAGCCATGAAGACAGATGTATACAACCACATGACATGCACATGCCCATCTTCATAGACGTACACTACACATATACACAAACATACATATTAATATACGTATACAAAGGCGTACACATGCACCCACACTCATAAAGATGCTGATGTAGGTAGGTACATACATACTTACGTACATACATACATACATACATGTGTACAAACATGCATGCACATGGGCATCTCGCTCATATATATATATATATATGTTTATTAATGCATATACTTAATATTTGGTCATCCCCCCATGACAGACCACCTCCTTTGGATGAGCATCTATACATACATACATAGATATGTAAATTGGTTCCTCCACCACTGCGACTGCTACCACGACAGTAGCAGGGTAGCAAGTGTATAACATGTGTATTCAGATGTGCATACATATACATTGACCTGCACACACGTGCACCGCAACGACGCGCAATAAGCGAACATGTAGGTGTATTCTTATACGCCTTTTCCGACGCAGAGATGCCAAAACACGATTTCGGAGATCTTCGGAGGTCCTTCCGAGGCCGGGATTCGGCCGAGAGGCAAGCGATGCAGGCGATGCTTTGCACGTCGCGGCCACTGGCGCAGGTTCCGGGAGAACCGCCAGGGCAGCGTTCTGCATTGCCGTAGCCTCGGAAGGTAGTTAAAACAAGAGAACAGAGTCAGAGCCACATTGTCATGGCCTTTGAGAAAGAGAAAGAGACATACCCAAGAGTTGAGGACCAAGCAGCATGCGAAGATGGAGTCAGGTTTGTCTGCGCTGGAGAAGAAGCCTGGGAGGATTTGAATCTGCCCGCCGGAGCAGAGCGCTCCCTCCGTGCACTTCGTGCACTGGCCGTGGTGGAGGAAGAAACCTTGTCTGCAGTGGCACAAATCCTCGGAGGATGCCCCTTCCACGTCGATCCAGATCTCGTCGCCAAAGAGCTCCGAGAAGCGGCTGGTCGTCCATGGCCCAGAGCCACAGGGAGTGCACTGAAGCATCCTGGAAGCATTCGCGAAGGATCCCACAGCACAATCCGAGCACTCAACGAGGCCGCTGCTGGCTGCCACCGTGCCAGGCTCGCAACCCAGGCACAAAGTCTCCCCGGCTTCTTTCTGAAAAGTGCCGGGAGCGCAGCTCTCGCAGGAGAATGTCTGGCCCAGATTATCGACCATCAAGCTCGAGAAGGTCCCAGCTGGGCAGACTTTGCAGCCTGCTGCCAAGCTTCTGGAAGTCACCAGGGAGCCCTGAGCATCAACCAGCCCAAAACCAGGGATGCAGCTGGTTTCTATCGGGAGCCACTGCTGCCATCGCTGCTGGTTACCCTTGGCCCATTCGCAGGCCACCTCCTGCATCTGCTTGCCTTCTGCCACCTCCAGCAACAGTGCCTCCATCTCCTCGAGTTCCTTGCTGCGCTGTTGAAAGCTGAAAGAGACACACCTAGCCCATTTAGATTCAGCCTGGACACAAGCCCTGCCCGATCTTGAGTAGATACCTGGAAAGCCTGCTAGATAGATAGGCAGATAGATAGATCGCTGGGATGGCGAGATCGATAAATCGGTAGGGAGGTGCCAGTAGATACCGAGATACATGCATACCTACGTAAATGCATAAACGCGACATTAGGAAGTAAAGGACCTCACAGAAACTGTGGCGACCTGGGCTCCATCTGCATCTTTTGTAAGAACTTGTGGACCTTCGAGGCCTGCGAACTGAAGCCGCGGCTGACCAGCTTGCCGATGTAGGTGCCAAGCCCGGCGGTCCGCTTGTTCCTCGGCTCTACAGAAAGACTAGTACCGTACGGTGCTCGTAGGATGGAAGAGTTCGGAGATGAAGATCCTAGAGACGGTTTTCGCTGAAAGCGCGCTGAACTGTCTGAACCGCCAAGACACCCCTCTGCCCACTCGCTGGCACGGTGTCGGGGAAAGCTGATGGGCCGAGGGCTCCAAGGAGCGAGGCTGGCATCCGGCCTGTACCTGCAAAGGCAGGGACTGGAGGAGCAGGGAGCCGGGCAGGGAGCCCCTTTAAGCGCTGGCTATCGCCGCTGTGGCATTGCAAGGACGTGCTTCGGAGATTTAACAACGCTTGCATTCTGATGAGAACATTCGTTGATCTTGTCCCGTTCTTCAGGAGGATTCCCGATTGCCTGAGACGGAGTGCCCCCAGTTGGTAAAAATCTTGACTTGATGCCTATAGTTGTTCAGATGGCAGTCCATGGGGCAACGGCAGCAACAGCGGGGGGGGGGGGGGGAGAAAAAACATCCAGCTAGCATGGGATAGTGCAATGTGTAGCATAACTACATAACCTAATACACCATCAAAAAGTTGTAATGTAGTAGCAACGAATGCAGTGCACGTCAGACTTGCCAACAGTAACATGCCCAAGCGAAACGCAACATTGGAAGCATAGGCAACCAAAAACACATGGATGCACAACGGGGCCGTAAGAACTGGTTGATTCCGATAGCCAGATCTTGGAGCCACCGCAACAGACCATTGCTGCAGCTGGCAGTAAACAGAACTTAAACAAGAGGCCATGTGCTATGTGTGCTATGTGATGGCACAAGGATCGAGGAACGTGCGCAGAAGGTTGCCAAAGGGGCACATCATGACGTCCAACATACATGGTATGCACCCCGACCAGGGTTCATGTGGCGTTTCACAGTGCGGCAGAGGGACCAGTATGCCAAGATCCGGAAATCCCGGAAGCTTGCCACCCATTCCGGAAAGTCGCGGGCGATGCCGATCGCAGTTGGTAGCCTTGGTTTTGAACTAGGTCGCCAGATTCGGGTGTGGCTTTTGGTGCTGCCCTTGAGAGCTTCGACGCTCAGAAGCTCGGCCTCAGCTACAAACCCCAAGCCCCAAAAACAAAATTAGACGACCCGACAGTTCGGGTGAGAAAACGTTGATACTTGAAACTGGGCACCCATAGGCCGTGGACCATGCCATGAAGGCATCCACCATCCAGCCCCACTGCGAAGAGATGATGGGTATGCCTTGGCAGCTCGTCGGTACTGCTTTGGCTTCTCGTCCGGAGACTGTCGCCAAGTACTGTAGCCCTGCTAACGCGGGGCGACGACGGACCGGTCGGCTTTAGTTGGGTGTGCATTGCCGTGCCTATGGAAGCTCTAGATTCGAGATGCAGCCGCCGGTCCGGATGTGCCTTGAGAAGTTGAGACTAAAGCTTCTGGCCACGGCGCACTCAGAGGTATTGTGGCGACATGCCGGAGCTATCCAGAAGTGACCATCTGGGCAATAGGCATTGTATCCTCAGATGCTCTTCAGTACTAGTCACCATCTTATGACCCTCTTCTTGGCCCAGGAGTGTGGCCTTGGAACCGATACCGAGGGTCCTCCATCTACTTCGACGAGGCCGGCCAGGTCGCCTGGCAACCCCGTGGGGGAGACACACCCCAGAAAAACAGGATCTCCAAACTTCGAGGCCAGCAAACCCTTGAGGCCTTGAAGCGAATGACGAAGTACTGCGCTCGTAGGACTAGGGGGAGCTTCCGTTCAGTCGCGGGGTGTGTGGGATGTGGTTTTTGCTTGGTTTCGAGATTAAGGCATATTGGTCCAAGTTCCACGGCAGCATTGGATCGGGCGAAGGGCCCTCCATTGGCCCCGTTATACCCCTTCTCAGGTCTTTACAAGCTCACATTATCCTTCGGCCTTAAGTCCCTACTGCTCCCTCCAGTAGCAGAGCAATCTGGGCAATATCATGAGCTAAGAGAAGCTGCACCCGTGAACTACTCTTACCGTACACATGTAAGTTATACAAGGTGCAGTGTAGCTTTGTTGAATGTATTCTAGCAAAGCATGTGTAGTAATACAGTAAAGCTCAAATCCCTTACCACCCTTCTGCCTGACCAGCGAGCATAGTCAGCCATGTAAGAAGGATCCGTCCAAATGACTCCCGCTTCATCGCCTCAAAGGCCGTTTTGGTGATCCCTTCAAGGCGAAGCTCTTTATCACTGCGACTTATTCGACAACGAAGGGCGCCGGCGGCCCCCCGTTTCTGTTGCTTACGTTGGCTCTCCTTTCTTGCTGCAAGTTCTGTAAATTGCGGCCTCCGCTACTGTTCCAAGGCTTGAGTTGCGGTAGATGCCTCCATTCTTTGCTATTCAGCAGCTGGCTGTTCAGAAGCGCGGAATGTTGTAAATTCACAAGCTCCGCGCTCTGTTAGTTCCACCATTTCCGATTCTTCAGAAGCTTACAACTCTGTGAACATGTTGTTAACTACGCCATTAGGCTATTCATGTGCTTGAAACCAGTGCTGCAAAGTTGCGGCATGTCGACATTCGACAAGCAAGCTGCAGCAAGCTCTATGTGTCGGCTTTGATGTGGACAAGCAAAAAAGGAACGGGGCTCTTATGGCCGTATATTGATGGCACCACATCGATGGAAACAAGTTTACACGGCTCTAAAAAAAGCGGTGGTTGTTTGGAAAAAGGTTGATGGCTCGGCTAGTCGTCTGCAGATTTTCAGGAAATCCAGGCCAAGTTGCACGGGTACAGGTACTGGGGTGGCAAGTCGCTGAACTGGTCGAAATGCCTCGTCTCGTCACAAGGCTTTAGTCCTATGGGCATTCCAATCAGCATGTGGGATGGCTGCAAGGCGAGACGCTGCGCTGCACGGTAGTGAGACGTGTTGTAAGAGCGGTAGAAGTCCAGCGAAAAACCGGAAACCTCGTAGGCTTCGTCTAGGAGCTTCCCGGTGATGCACAGAGCTTCTTCACCTGAAAAAAAAACGCAAGATGAACGATCCCGAAGACCTGCAAATTCCTAAGAGCAGAGGGCTTCTGTTGGCACCCTTTAACAGGAAGCGACGCGGCCTGCATAGCCTAAAGAACCAAGGTCTTCGGGAGCAATTGTCGGATGACGCTGCATGAAAAGCTCCACATCAGCGCCAGCTGAACCCAACCAAACATCAAGAGCCACGTGCTTGTCGTTCATCTGTGTCTGGTTGCAGTCCATGTCCGAGCATCCAGCCAAACCCTGTACGACTTCTATGTTCGCAAGCGGACGCAAATCGTCGAAGACAGTGTGGTATCCGACCGCCTCTTCTATCAGGAGCTTGGCTATCGTGGACAAGAGCTCGGCTGCGGGCCAATTGAACACCATCAGTCTAACCGCCACGTTCTCGGCTGCGCCGTTTAACATGTACGTACGCTGACTGGAAGGGATGCCCTGCAGCAAGCAAAGCTCCCCACTGCATCTCACGAGCAGGAGAAGGAGACATCGCCATGGCCATGTTGCCATCTTTGGAGGTGTCCATACACGGGTGGCCCTACAATGCTTGTCCTTTGAAGTTCGTCTTCCTAAGTGCCGTGAGCTCTCTGCGGATCTTGCTCTCTATGCCCCGCAGTGTTGATGGAGCTTCCTTTTAAGCAACCAGCGATCAAGGCGATCCCTTGCCACTGCCTGTGGTAACGCAGAAACGGCACAAACGTATGCTCGCGACACTCATCATCCTCGCATAATGCGAGGGGTTGTCAGGGCCAACCAAACATGCAAAAATCTTGTCATGTCCACAAACAAATCAAACAGTCTTGACTCTATGACACTTGGTGACAGGGTTGGTTATTGCGATGGAGCTGTGTTTTCACCCCTGCTATCGATCTCAGTACTTCTCCACCTGGCGAACGACGTCCAATCGGTGTAATCTGGAGGTGGCAGTTGACTCGCAACAACCCAACCATTGACTCTGTTCGACCGCCTTACCGCAATGATACGCAAGATACCGAGTCAATCCGGTGCAGGCTTCAGTGTAGGACATCTCCGCAAAGCCCTGCAGGGTCCCGCCCCTACCAGGAGGCAGCTTGCAACAAGGTCCCTCAAATGCTCAAGTAGAGCCGGAGCCTTTTCAATCTAACCTCAAAGCTGGGAGCCGTGATCCCTGAGCTGCGCCATTGATCGTCTTCAGACTGTTCTCGAAGCTCGGGTGCGAACTTAAAACGAACGTACCAGAGCCTGGCAGAATTCGGCCTGCTGCTGATTGCTGCTTTGGTGACGTAAGACTCGGTAGCATAGTTTGAGGGCTTGAACCGGTAAGTGTTTTCCAGACTGACTTCTGCGTCCTCTGGTGCTAAAAACACACAAAGTAGCGTGACTCTTCGTGGTCTACATCGACTGCCAACGCATTCCTTCGCGAGCATTGCAAGCTGCAAGCCGGTGCTAAAGAGCGTTTGTGGGGAAATCTCTGCAGTACAGGGCCGAGTGTTTGGGAGAAGCTGTGGTGTTGCCGTTGCCTCGCCTTTGCGAGCTGGGAAAGCCGGAAAATTGAAACAGCCAAAGCTCTCCGGATGCCTGGAAGAATGAACCTTTTTGAGGCTTTGATGGATCCTCTGCCCTAAGAGGGTTTGAGGCTGAGAGCGTCAGGTCCACACTCGCATGCCGAGAATTCCAACGATGTGCTTCTGGTCCTCGGTCCAGCCGCCCCAAACCTGCCAAGAGAGCTTCAGGATCTTCCAAGGGATCTTCTGAGGGGCCGGGTCTGGGGTAAACTTCACAAGACTCTCGAGTGGATTTGGAAACTCCGAAGCGAGTCGTATACTGGAAGTTGCTCCCAAAACTCTGTGAGATGCTCCCCCCCAAACCCTCCTTGCCTGAGGCGCGCAGATGATGCCATCCTCGAAGTTCAGGTGGAAGCCTGGGGACTCTCCAAAAGCCAAGCTTTGCTCTGCAGCACCAAAGGCTTCTTGCGACCAAACCTGCAAAACTCGGCCCGTTTCAGGCCAGTTGCAATCCGTCAAGCTCTTCGCCATGATCTTGGTGGCTTTCCTTAAACTCTAGAAGTGAGACGTAACATCATCAAAGTGTGGCAAAGCCCGAATGCCTCAACGACTCTCGAATGCAGTCTCATGCATGGCCACAGCAACCCCATGACACTGAACCTGACACTCAAAGTCTAGATTCACTTCAGCTCTCGACAGTCCTGAACCCGCGGCTGTTGAGACTTGCATCTCAAATCTCAAACCTGCGGCTTAGGCAAAGCCGCGGCTTCAAACATCTCGATCAGAAGTCCTACACCAGAAACCATAAACATAAACGACAGCTTCTTCAGCTTCTTGGTGTGCTCGTCCTCCTCTTCTTCCTCGCCAGACGAGAAGGGCATGTTCAGTCGCCAGCAATCTCTACGCTGAACCGTCCATGATTTCGAGGGGACAGCACTCACATCAGCTACCACGTCGTTGCAATAGTAGCTCTTTTGAAGAGCCGCTTCCTTTGCCGATGAGTGCATACGAACACTGACATTCGCACTTTTGCGGTTGGTTCCACGGAGTCTCACAAGTCACAGTCTTTGGGATTCTGGGTGTGGGGCCTAAGCAACCGTCAACTCGGCGGGGCGGGGTGGGAGGGTGGGACATCTGCAAATAAAGCTCATAGACTTCCAGTTCAAGAGGCCCTTCGCAGCCACTGCCTGAAACCTAAAAATCTCCCCCCTTTACATCCGCGAACTTCTGGCCCTCAGCGTTGCCTCCTCGTCCTCATCCCCGTAGGTGTTGCAAAAATTATCCATCTCCCCGAAGTCGCAGTCCGCGAACATCACCTCTTGGCTCAAGAAAGCCTACCAGTTTTAAGCATCTGATGATCTGAGGGTCATAGCCTTCGCTGCCCTTCTGTCACAGACACTGCTGAGTTCGGCAGGTAGAAAGATGAACTTCGTACGATTCTGTCGGCTTCACGGCGCCGTGAGGGCAAGGCCTTGGTGTGCAGCATCTCGCCGTCCACGTCTTCGAGGACGGCCAAAGCCCTAAGCCAGGGCTTCACAGCGAGTCAGCTTACCTCACTCGCATGGACGGTTGGGGTTTGTGGCAGCTCTGGGGAGCTGCAACCTGGGGTGGAGGCTGCGGAGTGCAAAGGACTAAACGGTGTCCATCTAACGCAGTCTGAAACCCCGAAGCCCCAACAACCGAGCCACTTGAGGATGGCATCCGAGGCCGTGAACTCGCCGGCGTTGGATATCACAATGACCTAGGAGTAGAGTACACTGGAGCCTTTAAAAAAGGGTACAAAGTCCGAGTCCTGGAAGGGATCGAAGATGGGTTCGCCGGGCTCTGGAATGCGAAGATTTCACGGTGTTGACTGATTCAGATCATAATGCAAGCTATCCACGAACATAGTGAATCCCAAGGTTTCGATGTTCCATCCAGGCACCATCCAGACCCCATGCAGCGTGGCCTAACAGATGTAAAATCCTAGAACCAGGCAAGCAGCCATAGGCGCGCAGTCGGACTCGCCAGCGGGCATGTATGCACCCTTCACGGCCTTCTGAAGATCCTCTGCGTCAATGAACGGCAAGGCTTTTTGAGGATTTGCAAAGGCTTCATTGCTTCTACGCCGAAGACGATACCACTAGGTGCAACAGCCATTGGAAAATCCCATCAGTCGGGAGTCGGGCGGGTGGTCAACGAGGCCTTGGGAGGGAAAGGCTCAAGAAGCGGAAGATGGGACGTACAAACATCGCATTGAGGTTCGAGTCCAACAGAAACCGGCAAGTAAGCCACCGGAGTTGCGCGGACTTTGGACGGGAGCGGAAGTTTGCAACGCACGACCCGATGTTGTAGCAGCCGGAATCATGAGCATGCTCCGTACAAGTACTGACAGCTCCTTCACAGGCAGGGGCCTTCTGGATGGAGTGTGATCACGAACTCTGTGGAAAAGGAACACGGAAGACGCGCTTCATTGCTTTACCCTAACTCGTCCGAGGAAAGAGAACGACCATCCCACAGTAGCATGAAAGCCACAGTTTCTTGCAGTGGCACTGACATTAGGATGGTCATTCTAGTTCCCTGATTGTACATGGAAGGTTTTTTTTTTAATCAGGGTTCTGCATTACGCTACCAATGAATGGCAGACTTTGCCTCCGAGGCTCCAAATCCCTGAACCGGGCTTTATGGGGGCGTAGGCATGACTCTGAAGCTCCAGTCCGAAACAGCACATGCTCATATTAATATCGGGGCCTTAGTAATTAGAATAGGGTTTGGGGCCCCTTTATAGTAGAATGATAATCAGGAACCCTAAGCAAGACTATTGGTTTGTTCAATCTGACAGCTCTCCGTTGAGTCTGCCCTTGTCCCATCTTGTCCCTGTCCTGAGCTATGCTCTTCGCCTCTGCTGGGGCAGTCTTCATGTGCAGGTGCTGCACGCCTCGGAAAGCATCTTCCCAAATCTCTGTCCCGGCATTCAAGAGGCATCCAGCCTTCTTCGCAGAAAGCTTCGTTGTCACCGGCAAACCATCCGCCTTGCTTCTCCTGGGCTTGAGCGGCGGTGCTGATGGATTGATCCATGCTTTAAGATGCTGCTTTGTGGACGTGTTCACGGTTCCTGAAGGAAACTCGTGCCTGAAAGGACAGAAGAAAATCATCAAGATCATGGAAGCCATGACACTGCAAGCTCGGTGGCTGACATGGGCTCAAAGAGATGCAACCTGGGGTCGTTTGGTCTCAGGGCTTTCTGTGCGGTTTTGGTTGTGGAGATGCCAAGCAGTTCCAACTTCTCAAATCCCCGGCGCCCACCTGCAGTCCGAGTCCGTGGACTTGTCGAGGCCAGCCGCAGCTGCTTTGCGCTTTCCCGGCACCTGCACACCAGTGCAGCTTGTGCACGTGTCGAGATCGAAGTTCCCTCCAACAGGGTCCTCCGCTCCTCCTTGGGGCCGGGCGGCCGGGGGGCGGCCGCCAGGCCCTTTGGCCGCGCCTTCAACAAGTCTTTCACGCTGGCTTTAGCCACGTCGATGGGCTTCTGGCCATCGTTGGTCTGGAGGGCGACATCGGCCTTTTGGGATGTCAACGCGGGCTGTCAGGGGCTTGTATTTGGAGCGGGGCTTGATCCCGGCATCCTGAATCCTCAAACCGATCCTTCTTTCGCAATTGGAGGACTCTTGCGAGAAAAGCCTCTTGTAGCTCTTTTTCAAAGTGAAAGAACTAGGCTTCAAATAGCCTGGGGCTCGCTGCGTTTTGGTTTATGTGGACAATGCCAGCAAAGACCCTGCAAAGGCCGCCGCATCCCCGAGCTCTTATGCGTCGAGACGCCTTGTGCTCCAACAAGAACTTCACGACCTTCTTGTCTCCCGCCTCAAAGGTGCGGAGAGGCAGTCTCGCTTTTGCAGGTCTGGCCCAATCGGATTCCGAGCCTCCAAATGCTTCTGAGCGTTCGGATGTCAGGGCCTCTTGATAACTTGTCTCCATAGGCTTACCTCGCAACCTTTCAACGAGCGCTGTCAGCAACCCTACTGCCTCCACCCCATACCACGACAAAAACCGGATCTGCAAGCGTTGTCGGGTTCGGAGCCACGCCTCGGCCGCCTGATGCAGCGCCGTCCAGCGGCCGGCCGGCTGGGCGTTGACCTGCGTCCGCTTCCAGCGTCCCGTGGCTTCACAGCCTGAGCCCTTCTTTGTGATCCTAAAGCTGCTTTGCTCTTCAAAAGGGCCGAAAGGTGCGGTGCAGAGTGCAGGGCTTTGCTGAGTCAAGTGACGTAGCCGGCATTCTCCTTCACCAACTTCATGACTTTGTCGAACTCCTTGTTCTTGGCGTGGTCCAAGAACCTTAACCCAGGCCAGACCCTGGCGCTGTTTCGGCAACCTCCATCTCCAAAGCCCCGGCTAGCTCGGACGACCCTTCCAAAAGAAACCGCGGGGCAAATGCTGGCTTTTCACCGCTGGCACGGCCTTGGCCTTTGGGCTGCGCCCCTTGGCCTTGACATTTGGGGTCCAGGGTTCAGAGTGGCAAATAACACTTCGGAACGGTGTTGCATAATGCGTAATCCGGAAACAGGAGCCATGGAAAGAAGGGCCCAGGGCCAGGGCCAGCAGGGGGGGGGCCCAGGAACCCAGGACCTTTTAACCTCCCCTTGGGCGCAGGAGGGAAGCCTGGCCTTGGCCTTGGCCTTGGCTTTCGGCTTGGCCTTCAGTAAGGCCTTCGAGAAATCCTCTGCGGGGAAGCTTGTTGCGCTCCCGGGGGTGCGGATTTGGGGCACAGGACGGGTCGAGGGACACTCAGGACCAAGGCTGGGGATTGGTTTCTGGAAGGCCTTGCACATGTACATTCTCCGTCTCTGATGCTTTCGGGCATGACAGTAGACACTACGCGATCCTGGGGGTCTCGCGGAGCTGCGGCCCTCCGGGACTAGGCTGTCGACACCCGCGACGCTTAGGTACGATAGGGATGCGACGCTGTCAGGATGCGCTAGAAACCATCGCCCCGAAGCCTCCTACTGCTGAAATGGTTTTCACAGTGCGTGCTTTTGTGGCACGATCTCGCTTTCAAGCTTCGAGTCCTTCTCGCTCCAGATCTCCGTGCCGAAGGCCTTCGCAGTCAGCACTTTGGCTGTGCTTGCCGCGTCGCTCTCTGCGACCTCGGACAAGGTCGCAACCCCCAACAAACGAACAAACCCCCTAACACGGACTCCTCAAAAGAGACGAAAAGGGATGGCGGCGGCTAGGCCCAAAGGAAGAATCTCGATTCTGGCTCTTCTTCTCTAGCCGTCACGAGGCCAAGTTGGAGCAGAAGAATTGCCCGCCTATCGCCGCTCAGGCGCGATGATGTCTGTGCTTTTCGAAATGCTGCCGGTGACCAGGGCGCCTGCAACCGCTCGGGGCTCGGGGGGCTCGGGCCCAGCACTCTGATCGTCGAATCAGAATCAAAGTCGGGACAAAACCCTCGGTCTGCAAAAAGCTGTTTGTGGTTCCAGGGCTCTTCTGCCTTCGTCGGCTCTAGAAACCGGGTATGGGAAAGCCTTCTGCGGTGATTCTCGGCTAAGGCCGCTGGCGTCAATCCGCCCCCATTGAACACCGTTTTTTAGGACCCCAAGGACCCCAACAAAAACCTCGTGACACCGATAATCTCTGAGCTCACTAGCTGTCACTGGCTCCCCCCCTCGGGGCCCTGAGGCGGCGAACTCCTTCACCACAGAACTTGCGGCGTGGAAGCCCGACGCTGGAACAGGCCTGCTTCAGAAGCCAACTTGGTGGCCTCTTTGCGCGTCATGGACAAGGTGCCAGTGAAGACGATGCGCTTGCCGTGCAGCGACATGGCGAGCTGACGGCGTGTTGCGACTCTGACGGTGGGTGTAAAAGGGCTTTGTTTCTGGCTTCAGGCTCTTCGGGGGGTCTTGGCCATGCACTTCGGCATCCCCACTTTTGGCTTGGGCCGAGTCGCCGGATTTGCAACCCCGGGTTTCGGGTTCAGGGAGCTCTTTCATTGAGGTTGGACCTCGAAAATGACTCTCTCGGCTGTGGTATGTCGCTTGAGCTGTGCATCTCGCTTTAGTGTAGCGGCGGATCCAAACATTTTGCGCCAGAGGGCTAACCGTCGTGTCACTGGAAAAGCTGCTAGAGCAGACGACCGGCTACACATTGCAAATGCAGAATCCTGAGGGTTCCGAGTCTCCCGACGAACCCTCAGGCAGCAAGACTCCTGGTCCTGCAAGCTTCAACAGAGCAAAATTCCACCGATCACTTTCCCAACTCAGTCACTCTTTCACGGCTCCATCTCCTGAAGCGGGCCATGCTCAGAGCACTCTCCCTCCCTGTTTCGGGTCCCGCCTGGCACTGCTCCATGGACCGACCCAAGGTCGTGAAGTCATCGCGGGGGCAATGGTGATGTCCGTGGTTCCCGTCGCTTTGGAAGACCATCAAAGTCTTGCCGCTCCCGGCGTGTGCCACGGAAAAGTGCTTGCCATCCACGTCCCCGAGCCGGAAGTTCCCGATCTGCACGAAGCGGTCGCCAAAGCTCACCCCCATGGGCGACATGTCGGGATTCCGGGACGGCCACGTCTTCCCCCACATGCCCCAGTCCCAGCGAGTCTGTGGATGCACGGGAATTGCATCATGGGCACTATTGGATCGATAGATGACTAAGGTCTTTCCATTCGAATGCGAGATGCTGAAGTGCTTCCCATCCACATCACCCAAGCGGAACTTGCCAATCTGGACGACGCGATCTCCGAATTGCACCCTCCTCGGCAGGCCAGTTTCATGTTCGACCATGCCATGCTGCAGGTGAACCCTAAACTGGGGCCCAGAGTTCATCCAGCTCTTCACGGTTTCGCCTAAAGCCCGGCTGATCAGCTTGGGAGTCAAATTCCCGTCCGGTGCCAAGGGCTGACGGCTCCAAACGCCGTGAGGAGCCGCCTTGACAAGGCTCGAACAGCACCCGCTTCCGGGGCTTCCGCTCTTTGGGCTAGGCATGAGACTTGTCATTATTTGGCAAAGCACGTCTCAACTAGTGGGGCCCGACATGACAGAATGAGAATGATCTTTTATCCATCTTTCTTCCAGGATTGCTTCGTGGCCTGGCTTCGTCCCCCGTTTCGGGTTGCATTGGGGTTCCGCACAATGCAATGACTGGACGCACTCTTCCTATCGCTGAACTCCACTGCAGCTTGCGGACTAGATGATTGGATGGCTTATAAGCCTCCCCAAAGGGAGCCCAAACCAAGAACCTCCTAGACCAAGGCTTGCCTTCGAAGGCCTTTGCAAAATCCGAAAGACATTGACACCACCCACAAAAACCTGAAAAACCTGAAGTCTAAGCGCCTTCGTCTGCTTTCCCGCCCCAGCCTTGCAGACGGGTGCGCCAGACAAAACGCCATGAGAAGCTATTCTCGCTGCAGAGCCTGGGTTTGGAGGGCCAGGGTAAGGCTTTCGGTGGAGGGCTCTCAGTTTTTGAAACCTTAGCTCACTGACCAGACTGGGGTATACTCTGCTACAGGTGTCTAATGACAACAAAGGGGACACCGTTACCAGGTTCGGGCTGAACTGCCCGTCACAAAGCAACCCGAAAAGAGCCCTTATAGTGCCCTGCCCTGCCCTAGATACTGTCAGCTCTTATAGTAAGTAACACCTATAAAGCCCTTCTTGTCGCCCTTGTATTATCCTTATCCACCAATTGAAGAAGCTGCTCATGCCAGGGGCATAGTGTAGCAGCAGCAGTAGGAGTAGGAGTAGTAGGAGTAGCAGGAGTAGTAGGAGTAATAGTAGTGGTAGTAGTAGTAGTAGTAGTAGTAGTAGTAGCAGCAGCAGCAGCTGGTGGTAGCAGTGGTAGTGGTGGTTTTGGTGATGGTAACAGTAGTAGCAGGACGGAAGAACACGTGGTAGAAGCGGTGGAAGTGTCCGTGCCGGTGCTGCTGGCAGCAGCAGCAGCTGTACTACCAGTAAGTAGGCTCTACGGCTGTCGATTCTCCTCCGCTCCTCCCTGGTTGTCTAGATTCGCGAAGCAGCTTGCCGAGATATGGCAGCCATGATCCCTCAGCTCGCACAAAACTCTGCACCCTAAACCCCGACTGCATGGACTCGGAACCTCTAGTAAGGAACCCACGGATTTCGCAAACGATGTGCCAAATGCAAATGGGAAGATCGTAATACAAGGAGCACAGGAGACTCGTTTGCAGCATGCCACAGCGACCCCGACATCACGAAAAGGATAAGCGGTAAGTACATACAGCTTGGTAGTCGTTCAGGTGAACTGTTTCCAATGAATGTGCAAAAGCTGCTGGGGCCCTGGGTTTTGTTCAGCGCATGACACAGCCGGGTTGTCATGTCGCACTAAGATGCTCCACTTCATCATTGTCGGTAGCATCGTGGCTTCCTGCGTGTTCGTGAGTTTGCGATGCACACGATTTGGACGAGTATCTTGTGATTGTTACTGAGGTGCCCTCCCTGCAAACGTGCTCTTCACGTGAGTCGTCTGTGCTACGTTCTCTACTCAAAGCGAATGTTGCGAAGATTGCCTAAGCCTTCGTATAAGCCCTGAAGCCCTAGGCAGAAGCTCGACAGTTGAGCCCATCTTCGTCTGGGAGTCGGCCAGTAGTTGAAATGAGCGCAGCCGTTCACCGAGGCACATCCTTGGGATCACGGTGGTGCTTGAGGTTCACAGTTGGTGAGCTCGGGATTGGGGTCTGCTCTTAGAGGCTTGATGATCCTCGATCTTTGATGAGTATGGTCTGCCATGAACGAGGCCAGTGTAGGGGTTTCGCTGCACGGGTGTCGTCAAAGAACGCTTCAGATGTCTGCGGTGACACTACAGCTCCTTCTTGGAGATACGGTCTCCCTGCGAGAAAACCGGTCATCAAGCAAAACTGAGGTCAACCCTACATCAGCCGCAGAACTGTCTTCACATCCGAGCTCGTCAGAGGCGTGTGACTTCGGCAGCTTTTTCTTGAAAGCCGAAAAGGACTTGTGTTTGATACCAGAAGATCAAAGGCCGTCTTGCAACCTACACTTCTGGTCATTGAGCCACGGCTCTGCTCTGACAGGCCTTCCAATCACTGGCACGCGTGCGACCTGTGCAGAGAGATGCTTTAGGGCTGAGAACCACAATGACTTCTGCTAGGAAGCCATGTACCCTGAAAGATGAAAGCTTAAGAGGGTACCTATCTGGTTTCGGGGGTGAGACTGGGCCGCGGGAGGGAGGATTTTAGGATTCACGAGTCTTCGTGCTTGAAACTTGGACCATTATCATCTGCAAACTCCGAAATATCTCAGGATTTGAACCATTAGTCACAGCTGCACTCATCACAACTTGACTGGAACATCTAATCTTGAAGCAGCACCCTGTGTAAAGTCTCACAGGAGGCTCTGCAGTCACAAGCACGATCGGTTACACCAAGGCACTTACATCTGTTTCTGACGCCTTTGGCCTCCAAAGACCCTCCCGAGCCATTGCCGACCGTTTGGAACTTCGCAGCGGCCTTGGCCCGGCATGTCCACCGGCGTGTACTGCGTGTGGGGAACGGCACAGCCCTGGAGAGAAGGGAAAACGTCTCAAGCTACAGCTGAAAGTGAAGCAGCTCCAAACGTGGAAGGAGCTCCAGGAGCTCCTGGCCTCTGGACATAAGGGTGGGCCTGCCGTGACGCCGTGAGCAGCCACTTTGGTCGCTGCGCCTAAGCCAAGCTCAGGCTCCGGAACTGAAACCCTCGGAGAGTCTCACGTATAGCTGGGATGCGTGCCCCGTTGGTGGCTTATCTTGTTGTAGCTGCTGATGTATGGCATCGGACAGTACTCAATGAAGGATGATGGTGTGAGTGTGTGTGTCCGTGTGTGTGTGTGTGTTGTCGATTGCCTCTCCTCGACTGCTTAATATCAACAACCTCGGGCTCGTAAAGTGTCTAGTCTTCATAGCCGCTACCAACACAAGAGGCCTCGGCAGATTCTAAAGCTGCACAGGCCATTGGGTGTGAAGGACATGCTAGAAAAAACCACAGCTAAATAAAACGAGGCTCTTCGGAAGACAACAGGCAATAGACAAAGAGAGACAGGGAGAGAGAGAGAGAGAGAGAGAGAGAGAGAATGAGAGAGCTGGAAATCTTTATCTGTATCTATAACTACAATATCTATACATTTCTATATCCATATACGTATATTATGTGTATACATGTATGCCAAATGCAAAACGCGGAGTCAGGCACGAAATACTAAAGAGACTCAAAGGTGCAAGAGCATTTCGTCCCGCAGGGACATCAGACGTGCAGGCTTCCGAACTCGCCCTGAAGTAAGCCAGGCAGCCATGTTGTATATGGCAGCCACCATCCCTGGGCTGAACAGATTCGCTCTGAATTAAACTTCGTTTGGGGCATCCCACTTGTAGTTGCTGTCTCGCAGCAGTCTGCTACAATCCGGGAAAGAACCATTTCTGAAATCATCTGTTAATGCTTTTTTTGCCTTCCCTCCGAGAGTCGGCCAGCGGCTGAAATGAGCACAGCCGGCCACCTGCGCACATCCTTGGATTCACCATGGAATGTCACCGTCACAAGCACAAAAGGTTTCATGCTGTTGTCATCCACTTTGACGGTGCAGGAGAAGAGTTCGTCAAAAAAAAGATCGACCTAGCAAGCAGGAGGGATCTGGGGCAAAGCGAGTGTGAGTGTGCAGCTGCCCGCACGCAGGCTGCTCAGCCGACTTCCCATAAACGGAAGAAGTTGTGAACGGATCGCACACGACGACGTAACCTCGAGTCGAAAGTCCTGAGTTGGTACCCTGATCCTGATAGATTCTGCAGAATCTGGAGTCACCCAGTGACTTGAGCGCAGTTTGTAGCTTTCGTGTCCTTCTCAAAATTGCATACAATGCCCACGGAACCTGTGAGTGTGGAAGTGGGGAACGGGGCGACGGCGGATTGAAATTTGAGCCACGGCTCTTGTCTGGCATTCTTGCCAGCTGTGCGCATGCGACCGACCTCTGCAGCTTCTCGGGCAGGTGCGGAGCTCAGAACCGTAAGTTGATGGCTGGTATGAAATTGGGGCCGAGGTTTCGCAAGATACGGAACCTTGAGAAGGCAGAAGGTTCATGCCTGCCTAAGAAGATTCGTCTGGTGCATCCGTGATGATAGTGTCAGGAACTGTGCGGAGCCTCACTTGCCGCAGCCCTAAGTCTGATCCTGCAACGCAACCTTCCAAATGCTGCACACTTGTATTGTCACTATAAACAGGACCGAAGCCAACATAGCCTGGAATTCGAAATCTTGGGCTTCGCGCCGTGGCCAGGAATGTCTACGGGCGAATAGTACGAGTTGGCCTCGAAGCAGTCCACCTGCATCTCCGGTAAGATTAGAGTTAGGCTGTAGGAATGCCTTGAAGAAGTGGTTCTGCGCCCGCCAGGCCCTTTGCAACAGATAAAGGCGGAGGTGAGCTTCCCCAATGGTCTTCGAAGTGAAGGAACAGACACGGCCTGGGAAGCCCCGTATGCCTCGAGCTTTGGACAGATTTTCCTCTACTTCGGACATCCTGTTACACGTGACACGGGCCAGGCTTTTTGGGTGCGCTGCAGAATTGAAATTTTTTGTGCATGCAGGCTGCGACTGCTGACAGGAGTTCGAAAGTCCATCTCCGGCTGAGACGGTCGCTTTGTCGCTCCACCGATTGCCCTTTCTTTTTTGCATTGTGCCAGCGAGGGCTGCTTTGGTGAGTTCTCGCGCGCTGCTCTTCGTCGAACGCGCGGCGTGCTCCGCGCTGGCATCTCGCGCGCCCGGGCTCTTTCAAGCGCAAGAGCTCAAGAGTCTCAGTCTGAGGGACACATCAGGCTGCTCTTCAAAGGCGTGAGGCTCTGCAACCGAGACACCATGAGCGACTCGTTGGATTGGAGCAGGCTGGCCGAGGCACTCGCAGCAGATTCCTGCAGCATTCGCAGGGGCAGGGTGGTGAATAGACCTCTGACGCTGAAAGGCTCCATGCTCGGTCTGGTCTCTTGGAACCGCACCGTAAGAGACTCGTTGGTTTGAAGCAGGCTCGCTGCCGAAAACGTCTTGGCCTGCCGGAAGCTTGAAGCGCAGGGTTCAAGGCTTGTCAAGTTTCAAGCGGCTCAGGCGTGCATTCGCTTCAGGCTTCGAAAACTTAACAGACGTTCAGACGGTTGGGGAGGATCATGCATCTACAGGCGTTAGAGCTGGCACGGCAGATGCCAGGAGACCAACATCGATCCGAAACAAACTCTTGCATCAAGGCTTGGGGCTTCTCGGCTTCTACTAGTCAGACTCCATGCCAAGAGGGCAACTTTGGCCGCTGGAACGGACACCAGGTTATGCAGAAGCTGTGCAATCGCACTTCTACCGGTTCAAAACATCAAGCACGAAGATTTCCACGAGTAGCATACAAGAATCCCGAGGTTGACGGACACTTTGAGCTAACCCTGTAGGCATGCATGATGCTCTGCGCAAGCGTTGCGATGTCTACAGAACCAAGGAAACAGTGGGTCGGCGAGAGGAGGCTGGATTCGGCGTCGTCGAATTACTACTTCATCACGAGATCTTCTCTGCACTTCGGGTTGCAATCACAAGGGTCTGCAAGACCATGGCCAGTCGGCAAGCCATTTACGTCTCTCAAACTCAACCCGCCATGCAGAAGACTCTCGACACAAGGCCGAAAACCGTTGTTTCTCCGAACTGCGCCTGTCCGTCGATGTGCGACACGGAGAACGTATCACCCTCTGCAGCAAGCCGCCAGTCTCCGATCTGCATAAAGTCTTCACCTGGAACTTATGGTTCCCAAAAGAGTCTCTTGGATTCCAGTCTGCCCAAACAGTCCTGTGCAAGAACTGTTGTACATTTGGTCTCGGACGGATATGATGCACAAGTCGGTTTGGGCTTTCCTTCGAAGCTCCTGGAGCCTTGGGTGTAGCAAAGACACAGCACGCAAAGCACGGCACGACGGGAGACGTGAAGGCACAGCACTGGCAAAGAGAAAGAGGTGAGGGATGCAGCCATCCTATCAATGCAACGCACCTCACACCACCTGAAGAGAGAGAGAGAGAGAGAGAGAGATAGAGAGAGAGAGAGACGGGCGACTCGTTTGCTTTTTCGGATAAAGAGACAGGGAGTGGGAGAGATAGAGAGGGTGAGATAGTCATTGAAGCAGCTGGTCCCGGCCTGTGACGATTCCGGTGCAGGAGCCCATGGCTTCCTGCAAGTTGCCACAGTGCCAGTGCGTAGGGCGGTTGTTGACGGCGGGCCCGTACCTTTTCGCTGCGGGCTTTAGGTCCAGGGTTGAGGGTTTCTAAGGATTCCAACCATAACTGTCCATCTATTTGACTCTTTAGGTCGCTGTAGTGAAAGAAGCCGATATTTATGTGCCTGCGTGCTTGTCACAGTAGCAAGCTTCTCACCTATCAGTGACGGGAACTTCAGTCAACTTCAGGGTGTAGAAGCCAATCATCATGAATCTTGGGCGGTTCTGGCGTTTGAACTTCCGATTCATGCGGCCATGCCAAGACAGTGCAGTTCTAGCACATTTTGCAGGCTTTCGCCTGCGCCTCTGGTGCAGCATAGGGAGTGACTTGTGTCAGGAATCCAATTTGCACTTAGACTTCTTTCAACCAGGTTGCAGCGTACCTTCAAGCCATCCGGACTACGTTCATTCGTTGTTTGCACCGTGCTGAATGTGCCGCTCTGGGAAAAACTGCCATTTTGCGCCCGGGCCATTTGTTAAAGACGGTCAGGATGTAGGCATCCGCGCAGTACGTACGTGCGTGAAAACAACTCAGATGCGTCAAGAAACGAAATCTACGATATGGTATGTGAACTGGTGCAGTCAACAGAAATTCAGTCAAAGTGTGGGGTGTGTTTTGTCTGTGTGTGTGTGTGGGGAGTTGTTCTGGAGTTGCAGCTGCGATTCTGCTTTCAACCTCCACTACGCATCCTCGCCCGGAGATCTGTGTAAGGCCCAAATCAGTGCGACTGCGGGCGCCCACTTTCACTCACGGCGGAGCAGCACGCACAACATGTCCTTTGGAACAATCGCCTCAAGCTCAAACTGCGACCAAACTTCGAAAACAAACAGCAAGACCTCACGCCTGTATGCAGCATGCTCGCTGTTTTCAGCGGCCCTGTTACAGCAACCCAACACAGCAAAATTCGTGCTAGCTCGTGGTCTTCACACTTTTCGCCTCCAAACATGGGGACAACATTCATGCTGCAATTCATGAACTTCAGCGAACATTTCTGGCTTAACGGCAAAAAATGCCCACTGCTGGCTGTACAATGGCGGTTGCTGCTGTGAATGGGACTCTGTGATGTTTCCAAAACAGAAAAGCTAGAATCACTGTAAACCGCGAGCCTTCCTGTTGGGGTTATGGAAGTACAAAGTCTCGAACAGAATCATCTAGAGCTCTATAGTCTATAGCACTACTACAGTAGGATGGCTACTGGGGAGTCCTAGTGCACGTTGTGTGAAGCTTACATGCCAAAATGCTGATATGAACAGTGCGAGGTACGATCCGTGGTGGTCTGTGTCAGCCCAGCCATCTTTGTGGAAACGGTAGATGGAGTTTCCCCAGGGGGCGAAGGTAACGGCGAGATTGGTTCCATCAGAGTCGCCGATGCGGAAATCGCCAATCTGAATGAATTTATCGCCGAAGTTGACCCCTGAGGCAGGTCCGATATTCCTTCCCCAAGCACTGTAGGTTGTCAGTCCACCGGTGAACCCCCAGTGCAGATGAGGATGATGGTTGAGCTTGAAGAGCTTTGCTGTCTTTCCGCGTCTGTGAGAGATGCTAAGATGCTGGCCGTCGATCGCTGCCACGCGCCAGTTCCCAAACTGGATGAACTGATGGCCGAAGACGATGCCAGAGGGAAAGCCAAGGGGCCTGTGCCAGGTGCCGAAACTGCTGCTCGGATGGTGGCGATGCTGACCTCCGTCCGACGTCAAGATCTCGGCAGTCCTTCCATCCTTGTGAGAGAACGTGAAGTGATGGTCGTCGTAGGCCCCCATGCGCCAGTCGCCAAGCTGGATGAATCGATCTCCCCAAGCTGCAAATTGGGGATCACAAGGTCCGAAAGAGGTTTCCTCAGCCGCAGGATAAAGGATCCCGCGAAGAAAAAGCCGAAGTTGAGGCCCTATCTGTTGGAGGCACCGAAAAGACTCACTCTGTCTTGGACTCGCGGGACCGGACTGACAAAACGGGGTGAAATCTGGATTCCACGCTCTGGAAAAGCTTGCGGAGTTGCAGCGGTGTTTCTTGTGCCAGCTGCCAGCTTAGCTTCTCCAACACCCAAGACCCAAGACGCGGAAAGGACTCCTCCTTTCCGAGAGAGAACCCCGGTCGGCTCTTAAGACAAGATGTCTGCAGGGTGGTCATGTTGAGGGGGTGAACTTCAGGATCTCGTCTTACAAAGACAAGAAGCAAGACATACAGGGCACGAACTAGAAAAAGAGAGGGAGAGAGAGAGATAGGGAGAGAGAGAACAACAACAAAAAGACAAACAAACAAAGAGAAAGACAACAACCGTACAGAGAGAGAGAGAGAGAGAGAGAGAGAGAGACAGAGAGAGAGAGAGAGAGAGAAAGCGAGAGAGGGAGAGAGAACGGCGTGCTGACGAAACTGACTACAGCCATCCGACACAAACGGTTTTCTTGTAAAGAACCGTCGAAACCGTCCCAGGCTCTCCGATGCCTCTAACAGTGTAGTCTGCGGGAGGCCGATTCAAGAACGTGGTGTAGTGGTGCCACTGGTTCCCCTTCGTCTTTCCGTCATGGCCATCAAAGACCTGGATACTCGTCTTCTTCTTGACCTCGGGCTCTGCCCAGTCACCGCAACCAAACCGGATCTAGAAAGGGCCCTGTTCCCACACTTCTGATCCTTTGCTATACAAGTATCATCACTGCTATGTAACTATGATCTTTATGACAAGGCACCCTGATTACATACACGTAGTCCTGATTATCAGGATCCCTGGTGTTAAGCTACCGCGATATATAGACTTCAAAATTGTGCCGAGAGGCACTCGAGATTACAAAGCGCATGTTATCCTCGTCGCCAATCCGAAAGTTCCCCAACTGGAGGAATCTGCAACGGGGGGGGGCCTAGGGTTTTGTGCGTCCCGGGTGTAGGGGTTGAGAGTCCAGAGTTTAGGACCGGGTTATGAGAGCTGCAGCAGTACGAAGGAACCATGTCCCTGCTGTGCAAGTTACCACTGACGACACTCATCGTCAAAACAAGAGCAAGAATGGCCATGCAGCAATACTACAAGACTGATGCCAAGACTTAGACGACGCAAAGGTTATCGATTCGCTTGTCGGCGAATTGAGATCTCTGCAGGCATGGCAGAGGCTCTTCTAAGATCCCTTTATTTCGTCAAGAGCCTGTCGCCAAAGCTGATGCCCAAAGGTTTCCCAACGGGACGATCCCAGGTCCCGTAGTCCTGGGCTTCAAGGAAGATGAATCTTTGGGTTGAAATTCATCACCTGCCCATGGACATGTCTGTTTGTACCACGTTTGAAATGATGGGGCATTGCCAAACCTCTCCGTAGTGGGGCCGGGAGGCAGTTCGTCTGTTGCCGTCTATGTAACCATCATCTTTGAAGATCTCGAGGGTGTTGCCATTCATGTGCCTTGGCACTTCGCCGGGGCTAGGCACGGGAGGCATGCGCATACGTGCACGTGTCGGCTGCGGGCGGTAATGAGAGAAATCTGGCCTCGGGCAGTCAAGGACCTGCTGATCTGATCCAGAGTACAGACTCTACACATAAACTACAACCTTGTATAGTAGTAGTCGCAATGATAGCCATAATCGCAACAGCAATCGTTACTGTGGCAATGCTAATGATCATCATAACCTCAAGAGTCATCATCATAAAGCTATGCAGCGTCCAGTCTGGAGTCTGAAGGTCTAGTTAGACCTTGGCTAGGGGAAAATCTACGAATACGGTCGTGAGCACAAGGGCTCACAAGGAGAGTTGTCCCTCTGGGCCCGAGTCATTGTAATATGCGGGCCTTATTTATTAAGATCGGGTCTGGTGGAATGAACCTTGTATTGAGAAACCCAAAGGAATATGTGTCTTCTCAATTATCCACCGAAGTCTTGTCTTGGCCCTTCGGAGCATCAGGGAGCAAAGCCTTCTGCCACGGAGGAGTTCTGGCTTGTGTAATGCAGTCAGTAGCAATACCCCAAGCCCTGTTCTGATTCTTTAAAGCCCCTGGTTTTAGATAGGGCCGCGGCACGACAGTGACAAGTGTTCATCGTCTGCAGCACCAAGTCGGAAGTGCCCAATCTGTATGAACTCGAAGCCGAACTTGATCGCACTAACGTGGGCGTTGGGCGTCCGTGGCCTGAGGTCTGTGCCATATGATATATATACGGATTCTTTCTGACTACAGGTATAGCGACACTACTACCATCCAACATGTACACTCGCGAATACTCTAAACAGGGCCCTATATTCACTCACCAGAAACGTAATTCAAACCCTACTTCATACTGTCATGTGGATTGAGGTCCAAGGGTCCACGCAACGCATCTCACAAACAAAACTACTGCAACCGAAGGGACTTGTGCCAGGCCCCCCAATCGGCTCTGGGGCCGTAGTAGTTGGTGCCGTCGGCATGCCAGATTTGAATGGTCCGGCAGTTGTGATTCTGGCAGCAAGGCTCAGGGCTCTACTTCAGCACATGGAGGCTTGATGATAAATGGGAGTTTCCGAAAATCAAGGACCCTAGTAGAGCACAGTACCCTAAATAGTGGGATCCTTTTTGCAAGGACTGCAAAATAAAGTACCCGTGTCGCCGGAAACTCCCAAATGGATCTTGGGGTATATCGTGGTCCTTGCTATGTTAAGTCAAACAGGCTTCCCCACTATAATGTGCCTGAGCTAGGCTCTGAGTGCAAAGCGGTCGGCCGGGTCCGCGTGGGTTGGAAGCACCCTTCCCATTTTTGCCAGCATTTCGGCTTTCTAAACTGGCTCCTACAGTCTAAACCATGGCGAACACGTTTCGGCCGCGGTGGGGGCACGAGAAGGGGTGCTTGAGAGTCTTAGTCTCAGGGCCTTGGGCTTTGCGGCTGGCTGATACTCGGGCGGCTGGGCCGTCGGACGGATTGGAGCCCCCGGCAAAAGCCTTGAGCTTCTCTCCCAATCCGGCCTCTGTTCTCTGTGGGCCTGCGATGCCGTTGAAGCCAGAAGTGTACTGCTTCGCCGCACCTAAATCGCGAAGCTCAGATGTCGAAACCTACATTCTGTTGTGTCTTCTGCGCGGTTTGTGGCTTCTGATGATGAACAACTGCTTCTTCATATCTCCTGCCCTCTATTTTCGTTGTTCTCGTTTACTTGAAGCTTAACAGCTTAGCAAGTCGTTTGACAATGGGATCACGCAAAGGGATGATAGGACATACTGCACAGTGAACGCCTGAACGCCACCACGGTAGCATGCAAGATTCACAGCAGTAGGCAAATTCGTGCTGAGATGGGATCCGGTGGACTGCGAGAGAATAGGACAGAGCACGATAGGGTGTGGCTCAATCGAGGGGCGTACTCGCTAATAGCAAAAGCACAGATGTGCTGCTACGACACATCACATGAACCGAAACATATGAGAAGACAAAGCCCTCGCATGCAATCTGCTCAAAAATATCATCACACTGACCAGGTCACTGGTGTGGAGGCGGCAGCTACCACTCCTGGGACCAAGTGCATGGGTGCTGAAAGCTTCGTCATGTAACATAATGTTTCGCGAGGTAATTCGGCTTGTGGTTGTGCGCCCCTCTCGCAAGTGGCCAGCGGCCAGGTTGAAACACTGCGGGCCAGGCTTGGAATGAACAACAACAGGTGCCTTAGTTATTGCAAGTGGTTAAAGCCACAAGAGGCAGCTCCATGCCAATCAAGTAGCACATGAATGACAACCTTCGCATACTGAGGATGCCTTCGTCGTGTTCATCTCTTGGCTAAAGGCCCGTTGATGCGCGGATGTGCGAGTAACTCCAATTCCCGATCCCAATGCAGCGTGTGTGACTCATGAGCGCGCATGACCTTCCGTTCGACCTGAAAAGTGAACCTCCTCTGTCAGTGCTTGATGCTTCGGCATTGCAAACATTGGACAAAGACAAATGCTGAACCAATGCTTGATGCAAAGAGCTGCTTAGAACCTGCAAAATGCATTTTGCGCTGAGATCGGAATAGGCAATCTTCCTGTGACAGAGCAAAGTGTGTGCGCGCATGCAAGGGAGTCTGCAAGGGCTTCCATCTCAAGCTGTGGGTCGGCTTGGGGCATCATCACTCACTTATAACCCAGTGCTCTCTTGCAGGAGCGAGTTCTTGACAACATCCGTATGACTTCGATTTTCAACAGTCGGAATCAGTTGGTTGATCGGCGGCTTCACTCGCCGTAGTACCTTCTGCACCCTCGCATCTACGAACCGGACAACGCGTGGAAAACACAAGCCTCCAATGCTGGTCCGAGAATCGGATAGAAGGTGAAATGCACACAGTTCCACACATCTGAACATCCTCAGGTGTATGTTGGGAGAGGTCAGAGGCTAGGCTTTGTCGGCTTGTGGGCTTGTTGTTTGCTGCCTGTCCAAATGGTCTTCCATCCATACATGTTCTGGCTCCATCGACGACTATACGATTCCGGGAATGAAGTGTCACGCAGCAAAGCCTTACTCCAGTCCCTAATACGATCAGTGCTTCAAAACTTCCCAAGGCAGTTTATGCTTGGAAGGCTTCCAACCTGGTTCTGCCATGCTGTTGCTTCAGTGCCGGCAGGGTTTCTCAAGTTTCACCCAAGGCCGGCTGCTCACGAGCGGTGTTTGATTCGCTCTTGAGCCGGGGAACAGCGAAGAAAACCGCCTTCCAAGCGCTGTCCCCCAGAACTGCTGCGAAGAAACCACAAGTATGTCAAGAATGGTAGATACAGAAGCCAAGTAAAAACCCAACGCCCAAAAATTCTCTCCCAAGCCTGGCAGGGCTGGTTCGCAAGGATTGCCAAAACGACAGTCCCCCCCCCAAAAAAAAGAAGTTCACTTGGGTCTTTGTTGTCTAATGCCCGACAGGGCCCCAAAACCCTGTGAAATAGTTCGATGGGAAAGCCAGGATCCAAGGCTGGATCCAAGGCCGGTGCAAGAACTGCCAAAGCCGGGGTTTCAGTGGGTTGTTGGTAACTACTGCGCTGAGTCACTTCATTACGAGTCGTGAAATCAATCAGTGCAGTGCCAATGTCATGGCACAAAACCCTCGCGAATCTGACCATAAGAAGCCTGACCGGTATTCACAATTCAGCCTCGTTTCTCTTCTGACATGCCGGCCAATTGATTTCGCGGGTCACACCTCTGCACAGCTTCTCTGGTAGCTCTCGAAGCTCAGCGATGCCGTAGGGGCTTCAGCAGGAGAGTTTAAGGGGATGTTGCTCGGTGCAGACGCCGGCTCAGAGCTTGCTTCGGTGTCGGGTGCAGTCAAACCACCGGAGGCCCTTAGTGTGGCCATGGCCCCTGCAGCGTCAATCCTTTGGAGAAGCCCCTGGCAAGACCTGCTCCGAGGGTCCTTGAACCGAGCGTCCTAGATCCCAAAAGCATCTCAATCCCGCCCCAGCGCCTCGGCGCCGGCCGCTGTTCAAGGTTGGCCAGTAGTAGGTGTGGGCTTTGTTGCCGGTCTGTCAGGAAAGCGGGCGCTGTTAACGCAGCCATTCCACTTGCAAACCTCAGAAACTGAGGCTCGGTCGCAGTGGGAAATCGAGAAGTGGTTCTGGTCCATGGCCGCGAGGCGGAAGTTGCCCAACTCGATGAAGTGATCTCCCAGTCCTCGGGCAAACAATTTGCAAATCTTTGCAAGGAAGGGAAGAACCAACCTCAAAGAAACCACAGCTTTTTCTTAATCTGAGATAACGCTTCATTAAAGTCTTTGGGGCGCCCCCGGCCGAGTGTCCCAGCTCGTGGACCAACTGCCGGGTGTGAAGAAGCTCGTGGCTCGGCTTCTGCTTCTGCGGGAGAATCTGGGCTGCCGGGACGGTTTGTAGGGAGCTGAGGGATGTGGGGTGGGCCCCCCTCTTGGGATTTAGGGCTGGCGGGGGGTTCAGGATTCAGGTTTTGGAGCTGTACTGAACCAGCAAAAGCTGCACTGACCGGAGGCAGAAACTCTCGTGACCTCGGCATCGGATGAAGGCTTTCTGCCAACATGCTTGCACCCAAGCTCTTCCGCGCACGAAGCAGTAGAAAAACCAGGTGTCCTTCTCTTTCACAGACTGAAGCATGTTTCGACAATAGTGCACTACTAGATTCACAATGTTGCGCGGCACCTTGCATGACAATATTTGGAGGGGTGGTTCACGGGTGGCTCATGACTTGGAAACTGCTGTATCTTCCACAAAGCTTGCTTGTTCGCTGGGGATCGTGTATGCTTCCACGCAATAGACTTTATCCACCGCCAGCGCGACGGGCTTGCCGCTGAAGTCGATGTTCCTTGCAGGAAAGCTCAGTCTACCAAGGACCTCAACTGTAAAGCTTGTCTGGGCCTGGAAAGCTTAGCGTCATGCTTTGATGCTCGTTGCCTTTTCGACCTAAGCCGCAGAGTGTGGAATGCCGGCAACCTTATGCTCCAAGAGATACTTTCAACCGTAAGCATGTAGCACTGGGCACGAGCCTTCCAAAATGCCGGACGCAGAAGATCCAAAAATTGAGTAAGAGTGACCCCAAACACGAAGAAGCTTTTATTATCCAAAGCGCTTGTTTCTAGTTACCGGCTCTTCCATAACAGACCCGAAGACGAGGAGACTCAGTGCGGGGCACTTGAACTCAGGCCAGTCTTATGAGGACCGAGCGTCAGGTCTGGGATCATGGAGGTGACCTTCTTGGCGGCTTCTCGCGCCACGTTCTCCATGGTGCTTGTGACCACACCCGACACTTTGTTGAGACCCGGAACGCATGACATGCCAGCCTCCAGAACCTGCAGGGCGCTTTAGGGTTTCTCCGTTCGAAGGGTATGAGAAGGGTGCTATATGGTGTACTTTCATGGTTACTCTCTATCGGACGCTCAAGTTTGTCAGTTCGCTGGCACTAGACACTAGGGACACATGCATTGTCAATTGTTCGCATAGAGGATTCCCCAGCCTTTACCGCTGCCAGCGCGCCGGCCAGGTAGGATTGCAAGATTTCAGCCGCGATGTCTTGGGGGCGGAAATCTGGGCGGCACAGACACGACAAGAAGCAGCGGGAATCTCGTCGCCCGCAATCCCAAAAGCAGCAACACGTAAAGATCAGACGCTCGGGGGTTGGCTTTGCATGAACACCTTCCTATGGATTGTTTCTGCTTCAATTAATTCGAGTCCGAGAGACCGATGTCGAACTCCACAGGAATTCCAAAGGCCGTGATGCCGCTGTCGATATAGATGTTCAGAGCCTGGTCGCGAATGTTAGGGGTGCGGGGGGCGCGGGGGGGTTCCTAACGCCACTCAAAAGCAGTTGCAGCTGTTCAAAAAGGTGGCCACCCCACACACACACACACACACACACACACACACACACACACACACACACACACACACACACACACACACACACACACACACACACACACACACACACACACACACACACACACACACACACACACACACACACACACACACACACACACACACACACACACACACACACACACACACACACACACACACACACACACACACACACACACACACACACACACACACACACACACACACACACACACACACACACACACACACACACACACACACACACACACACACACACACACACACACACACACACACACACACACACACACACACACACACACACACACACACACACACACACACACACACACACACACACACACACACACACACACACACACACACACACACACACACACACACACACACACACACACACACACACACACACACACACACACACACACACACACACACACACACAACGACACACACAACGACACACACAACGACACACACAACGACACACACAACGACACACACACACACAACGACACACACACACACACACACACACACACACACACACACACACACACACACACACACACACACACAACCAAACCACATGACGAAGCGCTGACCTAGCCACCACTGAAGTGGAAAATGCACGGAAGGTTTGTTTGCCCTTACAGACCTCAGAGGGCCTGCGAAGCCTGCCTCCGCCTCCGCCTGTGAAGACGAGCTTAAACCAAGCTCAGGCTTAGACACACCAGGTGGCCTTTCCCCCCCTCCCCCGCCCAAATTGGAATCACCCCTATGCCATGACGAGCGTGAAGCCTCCGAGCTGAAGCCTTTCAAAGCCTTTGTGATAGCCACAGGTCGCAACAACAAGCTAAACACCTCTCTGACGCGCAGCTTCCGACGAACATTGGTGTTGACATATTTACTTCAATGCCGCTTCGAAACAGGAATGCCGAAAGCAAAGCATGATGCAGGGACTTAGACTATGCCTATGAGCTCCGTCATAGTAAGTCATAGTACAATTAACACCAGTCTCGCCTTTCGGCTTCTACATTCCATGAACTGAGGTAGGGGACCGCAGCGGCGCACATCTTCAGCATCTTGGCGGAGCCGGAGCTGATATGTGACGAAACCGCATCCTACAGACACGGAGGGTTGCATAATGCTTTCTAGCATCATGCAATCGTAATAACATTTAGACTATGATGTGACAAGGCTGCTTCGAAAGGAACTTACATGCATTTACATGCCATGTCTGATCGGGTTATGATGTCGTAATATCTAGACTATGATGCGATAAGGCCGCTTCGAAAGGAACTTACATGCCATGTCTGATCGGGTTGGTTTAGGCATATTATGCTGGGCTTTGTGAGCTTCGTCTGCGGCCTGATGTGGCGCGAGGGAAAGGGTTTGTCTGTGGTGGCAGGGCCATGAGCATCGCTTCCTTTCCGTACACATGTTGCAAAATGAACTCCTCTCCAGCTCACGGGTCCTCGGCGGCTTCACTCCCCTCCAGCATGCTGACGCTGCTGATGTTTGTGGGCTCCAAGCCGGGCTCCTCCGGAAGTGTGGGTTTAGGCACTGACTCTGGTCATTCTGGTGGCTCCTCTGCCTATGCCGGTGCCTATAGCGAGTGCCTAAGCACAAAAACATCGCCGCGAGTGTTGGCGGACGATTGTTATCAGCCAATTGCCGGTGCACAAAGGGCGCCCAAAGCGCACAACGCTACCTCCTCGAAACTCCAAAAGCGAAAACCTTCGCGAGCAAACATGCATGCATCGACGAGGCATGTGTATTGGTGCGTCTGTGTTGAAGATGAATGCTCCAAGCCAAGGCTGTCCAACTGATTTATGCGTGAGGTGGATGCGCGGCGTGTGTGCGTGCAACTAGCAGTGAACCATCAGTGACTTCGGTGCATGCTCTACATGTTCTGCTTGAATATTTGCACTTCGATTGTCAC
Source organism: Symbiodinium sp. CCMP2592 (assembly GCA_905221615.1). Classification (NCBI taxonomy): domain Eukaryota; class Dinophyceae; order Suessiales; family Symbiodiniaceae; genus Symbiodinium; species Symbiodinium sp. CCMP2592. The sequence continues at coordinate 252,828 of CAJNDT010006201.1, read as the reverse complement.
GGAGCAGGGGGCAGGAGCATTTATGGTCAGTTTCTTTTACTTCAGTGGCCTGTCTGAGGATCGGAAGCGTGCGAAGGATTTTTCGAAGCCGAGGTGTGGAATCTGATGGGTTGCAGGAGCTGATACCTCTGGCGCACTTTCCAATGCGTGTGACGCCGTACCTCAGCCTCGCAGTGAATGGTTACCGCAACTTGAACTTCTCAATTAGGGGTTGGATTGCACCACGATTAAGTTTGCACTGGAATGCCGCAGGGGCCAAGCCAAAAACCTGACGATGACCTTATCGAGTTGCCCCTCGGCGGCCGCTTAGGATGGTCGGCTTTGCGCAAGCCATCAAGGAATTTATGGTGGCATCGAAGATACAACTCAAATCGGCACTCGAAATGCGAGCACAAACATCACCGGGCGCTAAGGACGGTGGCAGGTGGAAGATATTGAATCGCCACAAACATCATTCCGCTGATGCACTGACTACACGTATGCTTCGCATCGTGACTCTCCGTTGGTAACTGAGACTCGTTCATCAACATGGCGGCTTGCTGACTCCATCTACGGGACCAGTGTGGCGAACCCCTTGGTTAATGTCCGTGTCAGCGATGAACGTGTGGATAGCAAACAAATAGGATCGAGATACGCAGGGTCGGCCGGGGGACACCCTTTCGGACCCTGTTTGGTGGGTCCGAAAGGGTGGTTCCCAGGGTCTCCCGTAGATCTGGCCGGACCCTTTCGGACCCACCCATTCGGACCCTGCTGGTAGTCATTGAGTCTGCGTCGGGCTCGGCTTGAATTTGGGTATGGCTCAACATAGTTTTCATGATATTCAGCATGGTTTCCGCATATATTTTTCCAGCACCCACGCAGAAGTTCACAGAAGTAGCAGGCAGCGGGCCTCGGGACAAGGCGCACACTCAAGCTTCCCAGGCCGTGGTTGTTTGCTCGGGTTCCTACCTAAGTTCGCGGGGCCTGCGCAAAAGCATCCAGAAACTCAAAATCCAGAATCCTTGGAAGAGCCCCTGAACCCATAAACCCCGAAACCCAGAAATTATTAACCCTTATGTCGCTTATGTCCCGCAGTAACCCAAAACCCCAAACGCAGAAACCCTAAACCCAGAAAGCCCTTGAACCCAGATACCCACCAAGCCCCCAAACGCAGAAGCATTGTACCCAAGCGCCTGAACTCAGAAACTGAAAACCCAAAACCACTGAACAGAGGAACCGGTGAACGCAGAAACCCTACACCCAGAATCCCAGAAACCCTGAGCCCATATCCCAGAAACCCTAAACCCAGAATCCCAGAAACCCTGAGCCCATAGCCCAGAAACCCTAAACCCAGAAACCCAAAACCTTGTGCTCCAAACCCTTGAACTCAGAAGCTAACAACCAAGAACACCTAAACCCAGAAGTTCTGAACCCCCAAATCTGCGAGTAAGCCCAGAAACCCTGCACGCAGAAACCCTAAACCCAGAAAACTCCTGAAGCCAGAAATGCAGAACCCAGAAACCGCAAACCCCGGAAGCCGCAGACATCATAACCTGAAACCCAAAATCACCGAACCGAGAACCGCTGAACCCAGAAACCGCAAACACCCAAACACAGAAACCCTGTAGAACCCAGAATCCCTAAGCCCTTAAACCAAAACCTTAAACCCCTGGACGCTGCACCGAAGCACAATAGCGGCTTGAAGCAAGTCACATGTCGTGCTCGAATCGAGTGGCCGACATGCCGACGCCACAGGGGCGACGCCGGGCGTCGCAACAGGAATCCACCGAGCGGCGCCCGGCGTCACCCCGCTCCCACAGGTGTGGGCGACGCCGGGCGCCGCTCGGTGGATTCCTGTTGCGACGCCCGGCGTCGCCCCTGTGGCGTCGGCATGTCGGCCACTCGATTCGAGCACGACATGTGACTTGCTTCAAGCCGCTATTGTGCTTCGGTGCAGCGTCCAGGGGTTTAAGGTTTTGGTTTAAGGGCTTAGGGATTCTGGGTTCTACAGGGTTTCTGTGTTTGGGTGTTTGCGGTTTCTGGGTTCAGCGGTTCTCGGTTCGGTGATTTTGGGTTTCAGGTTATGATGTCTGCGGCTTCCGGGGTTTGCGGTTTCTGGGTTCTGCATTTCTGGCTTCAGGAGTTTTCCGGGTTTAGGGTTTCTGCGTGCAGGGTTTCTGGGCTTACTCGCAGATTTGGGGGTTCAGAACTTCTGGGTTTAGGTGTTCTGGGTTGTTAGCTTCTGAGTTCAAGGGTTTGGGGTACAAGGTTTTGGGTCTTAGGCGGCCAAACTCCCGGAATATAAAAGTTTAAACTTTTTCTTACTTGTGGGCTTGTGGAACCCTTTTCTAGCAAGTTGTATGGGATAAAGGAAGTTACATTGATGACGACTCTGCGCTCAGCAACTCATGACAGAAGCAGGCTGGGCTGTGCCAATTAATTGCCCGCCCTGCCCCCCCCCTTTCCCGAATGCTCTCGCGAGAATTCTTTCCATCGGCTCGGGACAGAATCCAGGCTTGTGCTGTACAACTGATTTGCACGCAGCGTCGACAGTCCACACTGCAATCCGACGAAGGGATCCGAACTTCTCTGCTTTGAAACCATATAGCTGAAAATATTCGGCCGCATCAAAACCATCTAGGTGCGAAGGAACGGCGAAGCCATTTAATTTGTAACCTTCATATACCATACAACGTCAAAGTGTCGATCCCGGAACTGGAAATCATAACACCAAGCTGCACATGCAAGGTGAAAAATCAAGACATGTAGCTGAGTGTGGGATTCGATGGTTTTGGCATTATCCTGTATGATTGATTAAATTTCCGTTTGGGTTCGCACCCACAATCAGCTGCGGTATTCCCGAATACCGCTTGGAGCTCTGCTGGAGAAAGACGCCGGCCTTCAGGGGAATCTCCTAACCAAAAGACCTGAAACCTTAAACCCTAAACCTTGAACCGAAACCTCAACCCCACTCCAAAATCAAGACCTCGGCTCGAGGCCCTGAGCCCTAATTAATTTACACCCTAAAAAATCCTAAAAACGAAACCTTGAAACGACTGCCGGTACCGAGCATCGAAGACTGTGCGCGAGAGCTCGGCGGCTCGACTGAGACCTTGTGCCGGCATGATAACTCTAGTCCGCACTCCGCACGACGCATATCGCATTTATAGCTTGCAATCTATTTCTGACATGTGCTGGCCTGTTACGACCTTACGCTCCCGAGGCACGGAGCCTTGATTCTCTTCACTACGGACGGAAACAACGGCTTCCAAAATAGCACCGACATCCACGTGGTTTGTTTGTCGAAACGAATCAGATCTAAGGTCTAAGGTGTATTAAGTTTAGGGTCCAGGGCTTAGCGTTCGCTCTGGAAATAGCGCTTCAGCGTCCAGGAAAGTAGTTTGTGACAGTGCACTGCCGGCTGCATGGTGTTACGTACACTTGTTGATAAGCCCCGACGGCACCTAGATGTCAAACAGGATCGGGGTAAACGATTATTCTTGCAGGCATTCACTCTCTAAGCCTATTATAAACCCGACAGCACATAGATGTCAAACAAGATCGGGGTAAAATATTAGTTGTGCAAGCCTTCGTTTTCGAAAAATTTACAATTCGACACCACCTAGATGTCAAACAAGATCGGGACAAAAGATCAATCTTTCAAGCATTCATTCTCTAAGCCTTTTTGGAACCCGACAGCACCTAGATGTTAAACAAGATCGGGGTAAAAGACTATTCTTGCAGGCATTCATACTTTAAGTCTTTCGCAGCACATGTAGTGGGATTTAGGGTTTCTTGAAACGGGAGCCTTTGGGGCGACTTGTAAACGGATTTAAGACCCGGTATCAGAGCCTTGAGCTAGACGTCGAAGAGGAGTGGGGTCAACGCTTGTTCCTCGAGGCCTAAACTCATTCCACATCTAGTATGCCCTTTAGATTGCACCAACTCCGTGGCTCCATGGCAAGGGCTTGCCTCGCTGTCTGAGGCTTGGGGCTTTCTGGCTAAGTATTGCCTTAAGGATAAAAATTAAACTTGGGTGTCGTAGCCGAAAATGAAATCCGAAGGCCTAAACCCCCAAAACCCCAAACCTTAAACCGCAAACCATAAACCCTAAACCTTAAACCCCAAACCCTAGGCCCTAGACCTTAAGCCCAAGCCTTAAACCCTAAACCTTAAACCCCAAAGCCTAAACCTTAAGCCCAAACTTTAAACCCCAAACCTTAAACCCCCAACCCTAAACCTGAAGCCCACACCTTGAACCCTAAACCTTAAACCCTAAACCTTAAACCCCAAACCCTAAACCTTAAACCCAAACCCTAAACCTTACACCCCAAGCCTTAAGCCTTAAGCCCAAACCTTAAACGCTAAACCTCAAACCGCAAACCCTAAACCTTAAGTCCACACCTTAAACCCCAAACCGTAAACCTTCAGCCCAAACCTTAAACCCTAAACCTTAAACCCCAAACCTTAAACCTTAAGCCCAAACCTTAAACCCTAAACTCAAGGATCTCTCGCTGTCGTGCCTTTTGGCCAAAAGTTCTAGACTTTAAGCCCGAAGCCTGAAACGAGGAAAAGCTCCAAACATCTCTTCCCGAAGCCTTGCCCAGACACCCTGAAGCGTACCTTGACCTACTTAGCCAGGTGAGCGGCGCATGATATGCAAAAGCTCTGCCAACGAGCCATCTTCGTGCGAGCTGGCCTGGTTGAGGGTGGGAAGCTTAGGACTTCGTTTATTTAAACCCCGGGATTAAATACTACGTCCCCTTGGCACCGGGGCTTGTCGCAAAAACCAGCACTAGTTAGAATCCTTCTCGTGTTCGGGGGTTAGAAGCTGTTTCAAGCCCTAGCACTTAACAACTTAACATGGGATGCTTGGGGCTTTTCTGAGTGGAGGGTCGCCGGCTATAGGGCATTACATTTTAGGACATACGATGGTTCCACTGCGTCCTACGTTAAGGATGCTTCCCAAGTTTTGGGGCCGCTGCACTCGCTGCACGTTTTCACAAGCTGAAGCTTACAGGGTTTTCCATCCCTAAACAAACGAAACTGATGAAACAAACGTGTTGTGGCCAATCAAGCTCATAGGGTGTATGGCTCAATGTAAAACTGTTGAGGACTTAGGGCTCTTGGAAGAAAGACTCGCGAATACACCGATCTGCCTCAACGCTCGGAGTAGAGCGCGTTGCAGATAATCATCTTGGCCATGCAGATAGCCGTCCTATCTTCGGCAGACACTTTCAGAGCGAGGCGCAGTTCCTGTAGCACTTGTGGTACCAGATCGCGGTTGCCTTCGAGGCCAAATGCATTTTCCAACAAAGCAAATGCAAGAATCCGCGGCTTGGTATCTCCCAGCCGCACGTCGTGGGGAATGTCTTCTAAGAAAGTAATTGCCGTTGCCAGTGTGTGCAGGCGCATGGATTCCCGCAGGCAGAGCAGCTTCTTTTCCGAAAGGCACACAGCATACAAGTGTTTTCTGACATCATCTGGGTGCGACAAGCAGTTCGGACACTCCGATGTTCTCTGGCGCTTCCTTCGCAAGGCAGCCTGTCGTTGCACCCTCCTCCGCTTCAAGACGCCCCTGCGTTTTGATGCGGGCAAAGCAACAACCGGCACATCTTCAGGTCGCACAGCTTGAAGAGCATCGCCACTATGCTCAGACAGCTGCTTCTCCATCGGACGAGGTGCTTCAGAACAGTCTGTGACTGGAATTGCATCCTCATCGGCAGGCTCAGCCTTGACACGTGCTGCAACTGGTGTGCGAGGGACCAACGCCGCTTTACCATCAACCTGCTCAGATTTCACTTTGCAAGGCCCGCTGAGCAACGTGAGAAATCCTCGCTGAAGATCCCATGTCAAGCTGCGTGTGTCGGCACCGAGTCTACGAGCTTCCGCCAAGCTTGTTGCAACCTTGTACTTCTCGTACTTCTGGAAGGCAGCTGACTTCGGTGCCTACAGAACTTTACGAGCAGCTACTGCCGCCACACGCACTCAACGGCACGAAAAGCTTAATGAAAACAGCACTACCTTTGATTAACCTTGACCAAGTTGTACACGCCGGATTATGGAATCGTTATGGTTAGAGCCCGCGCAAATGATTGCCTCAGCAATCCGGTGGTCATTTCGGATCAAACGAACAAACCGGAACTGCATTCAACGGAATGAGTGAACACGGAACGAGTGCAAACTGGAAAGAAAAGATCGATATCACAGAGCCTTGGGGTTCTGCTGCTGAAATCTGCAGCATGTCTCGTCAGAAGCTTCCGCTATGGTGAGCTTCCGTGCTGCCTCCATTGCAAGTTGCACTACACCCTCAAGTTGAGCACCGGGCCAAGTGTCTCGCTGCCAGGTGGCTCTACAAAGCTGCCATTACTAACGCTCTTAGTGGCATACTCCTTACCTACCAACAACGACCAAGAATCCTGTGACATAAGCCTGCTGTTCAAAAAACACTGCCGCTGCGAATGCACATGAGCACCAGCTGTGTTCTCTCTTCCGAGTCTGCGAAGAGGCATGTTTGCGGATGTCCACAAGAACGTGTGAATCAGGAAAGCTGCAAAACTCATTTTCGCTCAACATCCGTACTAACCGAGCGTGAGGCTGGTTTCTTAAAAGCCATGTGATCAAACACCCATTCGGTGAAGGACCAGGCACGAAAATGACAAAAGACATCACAGTGCTGCGGCTGCACATGCCACAGTTGCCGTCCTTAGGCTGGCAGTGCTGCCGTCAAAAAGCCTGAGGCCTTGAGAATCGGCACGGCAACGATTGCTAGAGAAGTTGCTGCCATTGAGTTGCCTACGATGGTGCAGGCTTCGGTCCTAGTGCAACCGGCAAAGTCGTAGCCCTTGAAGCCGTGCAGGAACATCAAGACATTCGGATGCAGGAACGTGTGCTCGTGGTAATCCCACAACCGTGAGGACGTCGTTAAAGTCGGCACAGAACCACTTGACATGCAATTCCCCCGACCGGCAGTCTGCGAGCAGTCTGCGATGCCATACCTCGCATCGGCGACCACCCCGTGGTCCGCCACCTCTTCTGACAAAATGGCTTGGAAGACATCGATCTGAGCCCGTATCCAAGGAGTTCCCCAAGGATAATGTTTCGACTCACGCGACGCCGGATCCAACCACACTGATGAGCTGGACAAGCGCTTGCCCGCCTTCTCACGGCTCGCTGCGACGGCAGTAGCGTATGCTGCTTGGCGGGTCACATCATGCTCTTTCATTGCATCCCTCATGCATTGCTGTGCCTGCTGAAACTCAAGGGCATCCCACATCGCCGCTGAAGCTTTCTCACCCTGCACAAACGACGCAACGTGGTGCATCGGCATCGTCTTGACATGATCCTGCAACACCAGCACTTCTGACTTCATGAGTAGTGTACTGTGCTTCCGAGAGCCGAGGAAATAGATCCTGGGTCTCGAAGTTGGCAGAGGATGAGCGGTAATCTCCACCCATGTGCAAGTGTAGTCTGGCAGGGCTTCCAACTCTTGAAGGATGAAGTCGATCAACTTTTTGTCTTTATCGGGCCCTGAGCCGCCCACTTTATGAAGAATGCCACAGACATTCTCGAGGATGTAGTTTTCTGGTTTATGCTGCTTGACATGGTTGACCACTGACAAGAACGTAGCCCAATGAGCGCTTTGCCGAGGATCTGCTTCGTACCTCTCCCGGTTCAAACGTGAATTGGCCTGGCAGCTGAAGCCTGCGATGAAAAGATGTTGAGCTGCGCTGGGTACGCAACAGCAACGGTTGTGCTTCATACAAAATGCGGACGCATATCCGGGTGTCGCTGCTGCAGCAGCGTCTGCGAACACATGTTCCACTTTGCAGTTTTGCATACACACGTGTGCAGCAGCTCCACACACATCGCTGCCGAAAAGCTCTGTGACACCGGACTCACCAAGCAGCCGCTTGAGCAGGATGCTGGGCGCCCCGGAACCGGAGCATGCGGAAGCGAACATCAAGCGCCCCTTAGCGCTGTTACGTACGAGGCCCAGGCTCGCAAGCAAGATCTTCAAGAACTCCGCCAAGCAGAACATTGTCTTGGTCATGGGAGGCATTGCCTGCTTGTGCTGCTTTTTGCTCCGCACCTCCTGGCTGGAGGCTGCAGGTCGCTTCGTTGGCGGCATCTCTACTCGTCACGTGCCTGCACAAACCCCACAGCTCGAGCCCACAATCAAAATCTGGAGGCGGGAACGTTTCATCACAGAAGCACGCAACCCAGCACTGCCACTGCCAGAGCACACAGAACTGGGCATGTACAAGCACGGCTATGCATGCTGTGATGTCGCACCGTATGCACGTCACAGCGTGATGATCCTCTGTCAGGGTCTGACGCCTTGCTTTGCACGGCTTGTTGCCTTCAAGCGCAGGGATGCCCTATGAGTGCACAAAGGGTGCGCGAGGATACTGGAGCGAAACATAATAAATGTGGTTCCCAAAGAACTCGGTCAAAAATGCGAGTCTCATTAAAGAACCCTCTCAGTTTGCACATCTGAACCTTCCTCTGCAGACCTCTGCGCAGCCCTCGCTGGATGAAAATCGGGGCTACCAGAGTGCGACACGACTTGTGCCGGCTTCTCGAAGCCAAGTGTAACAGTGTTACACTAGTCCAAAAGCAATCCACGTAAACGCGGCAAACAATTAACGGAAGCCTCTCACGGTCCATCTCACGGTGTAGTATCACTGCCACTGCCCTCTTCCTCATCTCCATCCTCACCTGAAGCTTGTGAAGCGGCAGTCGCGTCCTGCGCCGATGTGCTGGCCTGGCCAGGCGTAGCCGTAGCCGTAGCCCCAACAACAATCCCTGCTCCTGCTGCAGTGCTCTGTGTTGGTGCAACAGAGCTTGGTGCATCACTGCCCGATAGCGACGCAGCCCTGGATAAAAAGCGGCGGCCCCAGTCCTGCTATCAGGTTGAGAAATGCAGTTGGAACTTGAAACACTTGCATATGTTAAAAGCGGTCCTCACGGTTGCCGCAAACCAAATCCAAGCAGATATGCAACACGATATACTCCATCAGCACCGTCTTCCACATTGCATTTTTTACCCAGCCGACAAAGCTGGCTCCCAACCGTGCTGCCGCCAAGGCTGCTGGTCCGGCAGGCGTGGGGCTGAAGATCAGCAACTGCTTGCAATCCGCGACACTGTTGAAAAGCTCCTTCCAAAAGTCTTCTCCGACCTGCCACGGGCAAAGGAGAACTTTGTCGACCGTCTGGCACTCGCCATCCTCAGACTCCGCATCCTCGCACATGGCATCGCTCACCACTTTGTCGGGATGCAGAGCCTGCAGCGTTGCACGGGTGATGTAGCAATGGTCAGCCTCCTGTTGCAAGGAGTTGTTGCTCCAGCCCCTCTGTCGATTGGATCCCGGTGTGTTGACCCAGCGGCGTTCCCGCGTGTCAACAGCAAAGTCCTTACCGATCACTGCGATGCCCTGCTCGGTGTGGGAAGGCATACACGCGTGAAACCTTGTTCGCGAATTTCGTCCTGGAAGTGCTTGCTCGCGCGACCATTCGTCATTGTGGTAGAAGAACTCGAAGCTCACCGTCGGGCGACTCGGGATGAACTGCGGGGGGAGGTTTTTCAGGCTGGTTCTCAGCTGTTTTGTAATGTCGGCTCGAATCGTCGCGACACGCCCGTCCATGAACATGGCTATGTCATGTTTGCGCATCAAACGATCGGCACCGTCCACATCATCACAGCTGCGGCCGAACCATTGCTTCATGACCTTGGTCAAGGCTTTGGAACTGTTAGCATCATGAGGAGGCGCAAACTTCCAAGGCTTGCTCAAACCGACGTCCGAGGTGTTCGTCCCCGCGGCTTTGCAATCCCAAAGAAGCATGTGCACACGTCCATCAGCGGCATCCATGCCCGTCATGTCTGCAGCAAACGGTTCTCCGATGATGAGGCTGACATTGCGAGCTGCTCGGAGCTTCGCATGGGAAATGACTGCTTCAAGCTTGTCCGGACTTACTTTCTTCAGCATGTCGCACTGGACGTCTGAGAGGACGATGTTGGGGAAATGATCACACACGGATTGCTGCTGCAGACTCTGCTGCTGATCCACCTCCACATCGGGCAGCCATTTGGAAGCTGTCTCGTTAGGGGACTCTTGCACGGAGGACGGTGCTGCATCAGCTGTAGCTGTCGCTGTCGCTTGAGTCGCTTGTGGCCTTGGATCTTCTGGCAAAACGGCGTCACGAGGTGCGCTGTGCATCTCCACTGATTGGGCCAGGTTAAATAGGCCTGTTTCCGACCAGTGTGGCATGGACATTGCCGCTTCGGCGGGCACCAAGTTGTCGCTGTTCAAGCACTTGTCCAACTGAGTGTTGATGTTCGGGGAGCCGGACAGCATGGATGCGATAAACTGCAGGACCATGACCTGCGACTCGGGCAAATCGTTCATCCACGACAAGGAAGTGGCCTGAGAGCCACCTGGCGCACGAAAGTAGCTCCACAAGCCTGAGTCGATGAAGCTGTCGTACGTCTGGAAAACGTCAGCCAACACACTCGATGGCTTTGGCCCGCTGTACCTTGCCAAAACTATCTACAATCCACACAAGCATCAACGTACACTGAACACTCAACGGCATAACATCCACGAAGGCACGACTTGCCAGGAACATCTTCTGCTGCAAACTTCGTTGCCAAGTACACGCACACTCGCTTCTTCAGAAGCTCTCGGAGGATGTGGGGCCCCTGAGGGCCTTTCAGCTCAGCCTCCGTCTCCAAGAGCCCGCTCTGAACACCTCGCATGTGAAACATTTTTTCAGTAACATGTGCTTGCCAACGCACGTGCTACTGTTTTCAGCTACGGCACCCAGGACGAAACCGTGCAACGTCCATTCGAGGAGTTCGTTGGCCACCGCGGCTTGCTTACAAGACGTTTTGCTACACAACAGGTCGAGGTTGGTTATGTTCGCGTACGCGTGGTTCAACGAGCCGACTCTCGTGTCCAACTCGTCGAGCAGGATCTGGGCTTTCGGGGTCATCCTCTTGTACACCTTCCTTATCTGCACAAGAATCCAAGAGCACACAATCGCTACCTGACGCTTCGCACCGTATGAACTGTTCTATGCTCGTCAAGTCGCAGACGAAGAGACACGGCCTTGGCGGAAAACGCCTTGAGCTTCGCTTTTGCACAAAACTCCGAAATGTTGCCCGAGGTGTCGGGGGCGCTCTGACCAGGGAAGATTTGCTTTGATGACAGGAGGTACTGCTGGATGTCAACCAGGCCGATAATCACCTTCCAACCTGACAACGTTTGCGTCTCCGCCTTGACGCCGGCTGCGCCAAAGAGCTCCTATCAAAGCGGCGCAAATTGGATAGGGGCAGTGGCTACGCAAACTGACATGCTATGAACGTTAAAACCAAACTTACACCCCAGTCGCACCCATTTCTTGAGCTCGAAGTCGAGTTGGTTTGGAAGCAAGGTGAATTTGACCTTCACGCTGCAAGCACAGCTGGCAAATGCCTTCAACGCATCTTTGTCCCCAGCTTCCAAAGCTTTCCCCCAAGCGAAGTCAAAGGCCATAACCATGGCATCACCCCTTGGAAAGAGCGTGGCGCGGTACGACACGCGTAAGGTGACCAATCATTGCGACGTCCTGCCCCCCCCTCTACGGCAGAAAGTTTCAAACATGATGAGACTCAGACAAGCGACGACAAGAGCTCGTACTTCCCAGCTTCGGGCGGATCCTCTTTTGAGAAACATCGGATTGGAATGGCTTCCTCCCAGCTCGTTGCCGTCCACTTGCCATTCTCATACCAAAACTGCCGGGCCAATTTTTCAACGTTGCCCAAATTTGGGTAGATGCCCTTGTGCGCCAGCGGCAACCTCAGTTTATGATATGTGCATATGAAAACACGTACCAGTTGCGAAGCATGGGTTGTCCTACTTCTCGACAAGCCGCATTGGCAAGTGCAAGCGTGTCACCATGCACTCAAACTGCTTGAAAGACTTCATCTCCCGGGCGTAGTTGCTGTTGTCGGCTTTCAGCGCTTGGATGCCTCCGTAAGCCTTCGGGCTTTGGATTTTCTTGAGCTCGGCGGCCAGCTTGGTGTGCACCGCATCTAGATGCTGTGCCTCAGCAACCATTGTTGGACGATTGTCGCGAAGCGAGAAGGCCCCAACACGAGAAAATACACGGACACACAAACATCCGGTATATGAAGGGGAGCTGCCGTGGGGTGAAGCAGACTGTTGGCCGTAGGGCGCTTTTCAGCAGTCTGACCGGAGATGCGTCGGCTTTTCGAAGCCATGGCTTCGAACTGTGGCTGGTTCAATCAAGCCTCCTGCAACCGAGAGGGCCCTTCAAAACAAGCACATCACAGGTTCGGTTTAGCACTCGACGAACAAGCATTTCACAGAATCCTTCTTTTTTTGATTCGCTCGGCAGTCTGAGGGTCAAAATCCGAGATGGCTGAAGCAGCTGTCACGGCTTAGCTGCACAAACTCCTTGCAGCAATGGCGAGGAATTTCGGCTCTGACATCTTGAACGTGCTATTCGCCAAAACGCCGCCGAGCAAGGACATGTTTAAGCAAGGGCTGGACCAACCCTTTAACTCCAAAATTTCCGCTGGGGCCACACGTCGCACTCGAGCTTTCGTGCCGTCCCAGTAAACAAGAGCCGTATGCTTCAGATCCATTTTCTCCGTGGCCATCAACTTGCCCTCCAAAGCTTTGATGGCCGAGCAATCCACCGCGAACCAGCGTGCTGGGCTTTTGGAACCGTCAACATCTTCGAACTTTGACTTCAGGAGCTCGCAAACTTTGTCAGCCTCTTTCTTTATGGGGTGTTGCTTCAAGAACGATTTGATAACCTTGGGCACCGGGACAGCGAACGTGACCTTGTCGGACGGCTTCACATGTGGCAGAAAGGGCTTCTTGTGCGGAAAGTCCAAGAACTTTGGGAAGGCTGTCGCAGATGTCGCAGCAGACTGCGCCAAGCGTGCCTTCAGCTCCACCACATCGATCACCCCCTTCTCAACGACAGCAATATAGTGTGCGCCATCGTCGCTAACAACGAAGTGCTGGGGCATGGATTCGAAGGCCTTGCTACACAGAGCGGCGGCTTTCCGACTGAGCTTGGAGGTGTCCACGAGCGTTCGCCTTGGAAACAAGCACTTCCGGAATGTTAACACCATCCACAGAAGCAACGCAAAGAACTGCAGTCCATGTTTGCTTCCATGCGGCCGTGCTTTCAAAAGGCTCACGAAGGGCAAAACGTCTTCCATAGGTTCGTTCTGTTGGGATGACGCTTCCGTCAAGAAGAAGTCGCAGGGAAGGTTCTTGGACCAAACCTTGCAGGAAGCCGCCTTGCATGTGAAGCAATACTGCGGCTCACATTTGGAGGAAACCAGGATGTCGTGCGGCTTCCCGCCGCCAGTGAACAAATCGTTCCCGTAAGCAGTCATGTACCGCAGACGCAACAACGGCACTTCGTCCTGCAGGGATAAAGCTCGGCATCAGCCGCAAAAGGCAATGAAAGCAACCCCGCCATCCCGTGCCTCCGTGAAGAAGCGGACCCACTGTTTGGGAGCGGGTATGATGTCCATTCCTCGCAGCAAGACTGCCAGGTCCGGCCCGTGAAAACGGGAGGCTACGATCATCTCACCTGGAGAATGCGAAGCTTTGATGCGAAGCGGCTATGGTGACACCTCATCGCTGGGGCAATGTGTCGTTACTTAAGCCTGGAGCTGGCGATGACTTTGCCAAGTCATCGCTGCAAAGCACGGTTTCAGCAGCACGCTGCGACAGGTGCGAACTCATCTCTGCAGGCATGTTTGCGGACGTAGCCGCAACTGGCATGACGCCAGCGATGACTTTGCAAAGTCATCGCCGGCGGGTACTGTCCTATGCGAAATGCTGTCCGGGCGATGAGCCCAGGTGAGACATTGCAATTGCAACATCCACGAACACATGAGTGAGCAGCAGATGTGAGTTCTTGGAAAAGCTTTCTGCGCCGTCAAGAGGTCAAGAGGTCACCGCCAAGAGGTGCCTGCAGGGGCATGAGCAGTCTATCCTCACGAATGCGTTTTTTCAAGCCGGACGCCCTCTATCCAACTTTAGAGCTAACCGAGAGACGGAAGTTCTCGACTATATCTTGCACCGGTATATGAGCAGCCAGCCGCATCACCCGAAGCAACTGAGCAACCCGCATGTCTCCAAAAAGCGCGAATATGTCGTGATGCTCCCTGGATGCAAGTGAGTGCGTTTCTTCTTTGCCCTTTCCACTTCCATGATAATCTTGGCGGTCTTCTTTTTCCTCCGCAGGAACCAGATTTCTTTGATACACACACACACCAAAACAAGAATTGGAAGAAGCTTTTCTTGGCGAAACACTGGGGATCGGACACATCCTTCCATTTTTGTCGTACCACCCACGCATGACGGACTCGCGATTCATTCAGAGCTTCGTGCACTATCGCAACCGGTACCGCTTTCGAATCCTTGTGGCAGCAAATTTCCATGTTCTTCTCATAAGCCGGGTGCAGCGCCAGGATTGGTTGAACCAACTTATGTTCGGACTGCGTCAAACGCAGCCACTGTGGGCCGGCCACATACCCGCCGATCATGCGTGCACATCCGCTGAACCTGTCGAAACCCGGCTCAAGAAGCAACGTCCTTTCACCTGCTTCTGTTGCACACAACCAGACCACGGCCTTCGTGCAGGTGAGCACCTGGACACACAATGCGACTTGCTCTGCCGTGTGGGACGGCCATACATGTACCCGGGCACCGAGCCGCTCCAAGCCCACATCGCAGCCACCTGTATCGACGATGACCAAGCTTCCCCGAGGAAGAGGTTCCTTGAGCAGAGCTGCTGCCAAGGAGGGCTGCTGCATGCTAGCGATTTTTGCTGCCAGCTTGGCAGCATCTTGCATGTGACGCTGCAGCTTCTCTGCATTCAAGCCTTGCCCGACCGGCAACAGGTCCGCCTCAAACTGCTTCTGCGCTGCCAAAGCATGGTTCTGCAAAGTTTTGGCCAAATCCATTTGTTTTTGCGTCAACCGCGATTTGGATGCCTGCGCTGCGATAGTCTCCAACTGTGCTACATCCTCGACCCCCTGTTGGCACGCACTGTTGTCCAGCTCCTCTTGGCGTTTACGCTTGAGGACTTGCTCTCCTGTTGTCGCGGCTCTGGGCTGGCAGCGCCTTGGCATCTCCTGCTTCACGCCCTTGTTCTGGGCCCCATATAGGGCCAAGTACCGGTGTCGCACCTGCTGACAAAGCTGCGACGGCAGAAAATGCGCAGGCCGCCCTGGCACAGAAGTAACTTGCACCATCGCATCTGGTGCCACTCCATCCAATCGACATTTCATCAATGACCTCAACGTTACAACCGAAATGCAATTGTGTTCAGTGGTTTGCAGCAACATCATGCCTCGCAGAAACCTATCTTGCGAGAAGCTAAAACGTTTCACCAAATACCTTGCCACAAATGCCTGTCTTCAAGCAAAATGCGCCTGGAATAATATGCGTACCCTTGCATTCGGAACTAGCTGAGGTCCCAGCTTTAAATTGGCTGTGCTGGTGCTGGACTTCCTTTTCGCGGCAAACATTTCGAGGAAGGAAAAGTCCTGCTCCACAGGGCTGGACGAACTCCAACAGGAGAGCATGAAGCTGACCTCACCCGCACAAGACTTGGCGCAAAGAACAGCTGCGACATGGTTTACACAACCTGAGACGATGCATTGGGGGGAGCGCCATCTTACCAAGTGTGGGAACTCGATCATCCCAGTGAGCGAGCGCTTGACCCCATGCCAAGTCCAGGTCATGTGTTCCGGACCTGACACTCTAACAATTCTTTCGTGAAGTCCAAAACGGAATCCGGAGCTGCAAACTGGGCTTCGCACGCAATCAGCTTCTGAACGGTCGGTCGCACGAGGAGGTACTCGCGAGTCAAGGCCGGCACCTACATGCAAGGCAACAGTTCGCCAGTACGGGCATGCAAAAACAAAGTCCTTCCAAGCTGGGAAAATCTGCCTCCAACTCGAGGAGCGTGGCGAGAGGCTTCATGACATCCGACCTGCACGCATGTCACGGGTTCTTTTGGCTGCGCTGCCCTCGTCGCACGAGCGCTCCGCTTGCCCACCGACCGAGGGCCCTGCAAAGCATCGTCTGATTTGAGGCGCCAATGGTCCAAGTCGAATGGTTGGAGGGACGCTGCAGCAGGAACATTGCTCAACTCCCCTCGCACACCATCTAGAAACAGTTTCGTCACGTTGGCAATACTCCCGAGACACTCGGCAATCCAAGTGCGCACTTCGGCTTGGTTCTTCGCGCCGGATTTGTAAAAGAGCAGCTTTCCACTGGAAATCACGGCCTCTGAGGAAAGAAGGTTCCAGGTCCGCTGCAAAATCTGGCAGTAGCCTGTGTCAAACTGGGCTGACAGAACCAACGGCTCCTGGAGATTGTTCCGCTCATCGCGGAAATTGAATAAGCGCCTGCATTCATCCTCCAGAACCAGCAGCCACGAGGCATTGCGAGCAATGTGCGACTTTTCTCGCGTCGCACCCTTCGCGTTGTCGAAGCGTCGAGCGTATCTGGTCGCGACAGAACTCAGTTCTGCTGTCAGCGACAAAAGTAGTAAACTCCGGCTGTCGAAGCATTGCAGCAGGCGCGCAGCCCACGTCCCAACCTCGTCACTACCAGCTCGGAGCTGTGTAAGCATGCGGAAGATGGGGTTCAAGTTGCGAATCACCAAGCTGGACAGTTCGCAAACTGTGTCGAATCTTTGAGGGGCGAAAGAAAATGTGCTCATTTTCGTCAGTGCCTCATCCAAAGAGTCGACCCATGCCGTTTGTTCCTTTTTGAACTTGTTGTAAAGCCGAGGAGAATTGCGCAATGCGCGAGCCAGTCCGCCTGGTTCACCAGGCCCGCTAGAGTAAGCCAACACGAACTTCTGTATCAGTGTGTCTATGGCCGGATCACTCGCGAGAGCATTTTCCAAGCTCTTGATGATACCATGTGTGCGGCATCTGACGCAAGCCTTGAGGCTAGGCAACAAGCCTTGTTGTCGGGCAAACCTGGCTCCCAGTGCTTCACATCGCTCGCCATCAGAAACAAAGACCTTTGCTTCGAGTTTGCAGGGAACCGTGGGCGAGGAAAAAAAACAACCACTTTGACATCATTGCAACTGAAGCCATCAGAAGTGCCCAGGCCTGAATGTGCTGCTTCATCTCCGAAAGGACTCGCGGGTCGTCGTTCGCAAAGGTTTCGAGGCATAGCCGCAAAGCGTTTGCCTTCACGAGTGCAGCCTGCGCAGTGCCACTATTGTTAGATGTTGCTAGCCGTTGGCGTCACAAGAAAACGGTAGTTGTCCGGGCCTTCTGGCCCTCTGTATCGTGAATCTCGAGCACACATGAATGGACGCTATAGTCTTTGCGCACAAAGCGTGCTTTGAGGAGTTCGTAGCATCCTCGGCTGTCCTGCGTTGGAGAACATGTTCTGCCGAGATGATGCGGCAAAAGCAAAACAGTATGCAATATCAGACGGTGTATTAGACCTTTTAAACTCAATACTTTCGTCGCGGGTGAAGAGACGACATAGCATCAACAGGATCCGACACAGGTTCAAAGGCCTGCAAAGACATAATCAATGTTCGCGACGAAAGGAGCGCGTGGCAGCA
The DNA here is from genome assembly GCA_905221615.1 of Symbiodinium sp. CCMP2592. Classification (NCBI taxonomy): domain Eukaryota; class Dinophyceae; order Suessiales; family Symbiodiniaceae; genus Symbiodinium; species Symbiodinium sp. CCMP2592. Next base: position 235,212 of record CAJNDT010006201.1, on the reverse strand, counting down.
TTGCAGGCATATGGCATGCAAGTGTAGCTGACGGGATGGAGGCACCTGCACGCACACATGGAAGCATGATAGCACACAGGCATGATGGCATGCAGGCACGATACCATGCAAACATGACCGCATGCCGGCATGGTGGCACAGAAGCATGAAAGAATGCCAACATGACGGCATGCAGGCATGGTAGCATGCGCGAATGATAGCACGCAGGCATGATAGCATGCAGGCATGATAGCATGCAGGCATGATAGCATGCAGGCATGATAGCATGCAGGCATGATGGCATGCAGGCATGACAGCATGCACGCATGACAGCACGGAAGCAGAACAGCATCCTTGCATGACAGCTTTCAGAATAATGGAAATAGCCGTGCCAAAACCATGCCAATTCTCCTGCTGCATTTTCAATTGACTGTGGTCGTCAGCGTGCTCGGAAGCTGTAATGCTGTTATAATAACTCATGTTATCCTTTTATAAGTCGTGCCTTCATGCTACAGGTTTCAAACGCATAACTTTGCGTCTAGATAAAAAATAGGACCATGATTTGAAACATTGCAGCATGAAGGCATGATAGCATGCTGTCATAACATCATGACATCATGACCGCATGCGAGCACGGACGACAGGACTTAATGGAACACGAACGAAAAGGCGGAAGCAAAATTCGGAAGGTTATGGTTTGGTGGACTTCACGCAATTGGATGGGAGGAACATTCTCGTTACAAGAATTAGATCAGCAGGTAGATCTACCAGATCTACTACACATACAACGCGAGAACACAAGAGCTGTAGGTCAAAGTGGAATGACAGCACGATAGCATGACAGCAGGATAGCATGACAGCATGATAGCATGACAGCATGATAGCATGACGGCATGATAGCATGACAGCATGACATCATCACAGCATGACGCGATGAGGAAAGCAAGTGGTACCCGCATGCTGGCGACGACGGAGCAGTGGAACAGCACAACACAAAGCAACCACCAATGTATTGCTCCTGGAACTCATGTGGCAGACTTTGAACGGCGAAAGTGCACGCGGCATTTCCCACTGAAAACTACACGCGGCAATGCCGGCAGTCCTGCACCAAACCAACGGCACGAATGCCGTCCAAGACCACTGCTCGGTCCCGCTGGAACAACACATCGGAGACGGACTGCAAGATTTTCCAGTGAGTTTTGGGGCCTGAACGTGCCAACGGGCAAGCCTCAGGAGCAGTCTTGTGCTGAGCTTCGCAACGACGTGTGAACTCCTGAGCCTGGGCAGAAGTCGGTGTGTGAACGATTTGCGTGGCGATCCAGATTTGGCAGGGCGTCACGCCCAGGCGTTCCGCCGGGTCTTCTTCTGCCGGCTGCGCCGGCTGCAATCTTTGTTGATCATATGCTACCGCGGCCATATGAAAGCTGGACTTTTGCTTGCTTTTCCGGCTTTGGCCAGAATGTCGTAGCAGGTCTTCGAGCTGTATCTTCGTTCCAGCACTGCCGTCCGGCCTTACGACAGTCAGCTCCCTACAATAACAATACATGACCAACATGGAACAAGAGTACAAACAATGATCCGAAATGGATGGCTAGCAGCTTGCACGCTCCCTTCGTGAAGTTTACGTAAGGAGCGTCACGCGGAACGTCTTCGGGCTTCACTTTGCTGTACGCGATGCATATGCTGCAGCCCAAGCCAAAACGCTCAGTGGCAGGACTGCGGATCAACCAACTGCGAACTTCACCTGAGCCAACATCCGTGTCTCCAAAGTTTACAAGAGGGAAAACTTAGGAAACCCAAAAAACAACATTAAAAAGTATCTTTGCTTCGGCCAAATATCCTCCGGACTCGTACGTGCAGCGCTTCTGCCAGTAGTCATGGTGTTTCTGCCACAAGCGTTCATTCTCACTAGCCATGGATTTGCTCCGCGCATGGAGGGAGCTATTATAAAAGCATGCACAGCCAGGGTCTTGCCAAGTAGTTTTGTGTCAAGTGCGTGGCTTGAAAGTTTCGCCCTTATTGTGCGTCTGCAAAAAGACACTTACAATACGATAAGTGTCGTTTGCAGAGTCGACTGTCATTTTGCGGCCTCACAAAACCCTGGCAGGTGGCATGGTGAAACATCTTGGGCCGTTTGCGTCAGTGGACGCATCAAGAGTCACACATACCCAGGTTCGGCTGCAAGCTGTGGACGAACTGAGCACGAGAAAGCAACAGCAAACGACGGGAGACTTCCTCCGCTCAGACGTGCAATATCAACAAATCCTGTTAGATTGACAGATGCGAGTGCGTACCTGGGCAGCAAACACAGCAGCTTTCCATCTTGGCTCCTGCTTTACAACATCCCATTTCTGGCATGAAAGCTTCGCAAACCCTTCTCATTGTTTATTTCTGTTTCGTTAATTTTGGCCACACAGACTCTTTAGACATTCGGCACTTCGGGACTACTTCGGGCAAGGGCATCCATGCATGCCAATAAAACAAAAATCTACGTCGTCAACACCGCCCCAGTTCTTTGCGCTCGATATCGTTGTTTGGCAGCCAATGTCGAAAAATTACTGCGTGAACTATTCTCCCTAAACCAACTGCCTATCCTACATCGCGTGGTGGGCAGTCACAATCACCTGGTCACCGTGTCGTCGCTCATGGCCACGTTTCGTCGCTTGACACCGCACTGCTGCACAAAGGCGCTGCAATTTTTTTCGGGCAATTTGAACGGCGCAAAAGTTGCAAGGGCCACCCTTCCCACAGGGACTGGCGCAAGAAGACTTCCACGCTCAAAGTCGGAATTGGCATCGGGTGCAACGCAAAATATAATAAGGAAGCGTGGACGTCGGGGTTTTCCAGTTTCCAAGGACAGTAGCCGTCGGACGTCGTCCCAGCAGCGGACGTGGTCGGCTAAAGCATGGCAAAACACATTTTTGTCGCTTCAGCGTCGGGCTTACAAACAAAGGCCACATCATACAGGCAACGGCATCTGCGCAATCAGCTGCAAAATTTCGCAAAAATACGAAGCAAAGAACGGGCTTAACAGTCTCTGCGGGCATCATTCGCAAACTTCGTACGGAAGCTTGCCCTGTTGGGGCTTGCCAGAGCTGTGCACAAAAAGCACGCAAAAAGAAAGGCCATGCCATAGTGGGGCCCGCAGTTTTGCACGCAACTTCGTCCATGGATGACTTGGTGCAGTCGTCGTTCGCTTGAGAAACCCAAGTCATTCAAGGTAGCCACACGCCTGCGGGTCAACTCCGTCGGCGCGATATTTCGAGATCATCGCAGCCAACGACGTCGGAAGAACAATTTCGTCGTCAATAGTACGGCTCGGGTTGAGACCATGCACGGCAGCAGAACGCGCAAGGGAGAGCGTTGCAGCGGCAAGCCAGAAATGCACCTGGCTCACCTGCAGCGATGCGCAACAACAGGCGGCCTGCAAATAAAATGCCATCCATGCAACCAATCACTCCCACAACAGGAACGAACGGTTTGTTTCCGCCTCATTTTGTTTTGACGGTGATCGTGGTCCGCACAACACCTAACACAAAAGCGACCAGAAATGAAAAACCCAGATTTGATCGTTACCGTCGGCGTGCGTTTCGCAGTCAAACAACGACCTACACAACCCGGATGCAATAGCGAGTCGCCGCGAGGAGCTAAAACGGACGAGCAACAGCTTCCTCATTCGCAGCGCTGCAGCTCACATGCTTCACGAGAAGCACTGCAAGCACTACCGTTGCGGAAAAACACAGACATGCAGCAGCACGCGGCCTGCAGCAACGTTGCGCAAAACGCCCGCCTCCCCCCCCCTCACCCCCCTCCCCCCTCCCCTAGGTGTGGGAAGGTGGCCCGGCCCCCGCCTTTTCCTGGTGGTGGGAAGGTGGCCTCACCCCCCCCCCCTACCCCCCTTCCCTGCCCTACCCGCCCTGCCCTGCCCCCACACACTCTTGAATGCATAGTCGAGCATTGTCTGCGAATCGTAAACTGGCGTCATATATGTGAATAAAGATACAAGCATATTCGCTTTGCGGCCCTGGCCACCATACGTCAAACGGAGACGAAGGCTTCGAAACAGTGCCCTCCGCATCAGTCAAGATGACGTGTCAAGAAAACGCGCATGTGTTCACATCGTTGCAATGCTCAATGCTCAGGCAGCTTTTTGTATCCAGCTCTTGATGCAAGCGCCACGCACGTGGCCTGCACAGTCGAGATGACTCCCCCTGAACCGCTAAACCCCAAACCCTAAACCCCTATAAACCCCCAAATTCTATGTTTCAGGTTAATAGAGGGACCTTAATAATCAGAATACGTAAGGTTTTGGGGCCCATTGCATTAAAACTATTTTTAGGAACCCCCAAAGTAGTATACGTAATTCTTAAGGCCCTTATAGTAGATGACGTTCAATTCCCAGACCAGCCGAGATTTTGGGAATTCATGAAAACGACCGCTCCGAAGCCTGCGCAAATGTAAGGACGAGGGATCCCCCAGAATCTTGGACCCTAAAGCCTTAAACCCTGCAACCCCAAACCTTCAACATGTCAGCCCCGTGTGGGGTTTCCTGACAAGGGTGCCTCTAAGGTTTTAGATTCAGGGTTCACGGCTTAGGTCTTAGGGACGTTTGATGGGCTCCTTTTTGGGTTCAGGGGTTCCTTTCAAGGTTTCCTTTCAGAGTTTAGGAGCTTTCGGTTTGGATAATGACTGTTTTAAGCAGCGTTCTACTTATAGCTGCACTCCAGCAGAACAGATCCGGATTGCCTCCCGTCGCAGGCATGTCACTTTCACAGCATTGAAGCTGCACGAGTTTCGGTTTTTGTATAGCAGCAGCAGGTGCCCTCACAGACCTCGTGCATAAAGATCTTCGAACAACTCGACCGCCGTGGGCCACCTTAGGGGAAGATATAGGGGGTTTGCGAGGGTTTATAATCGGGGTTATAGAGTTTATGGAACTTCTAATGAATAAGGCTCAAAGGTTTAGGGCTTTAAGAATTTATAGGCTTTTGGGGTTTCTAGGGTTTACAGGACTCAAGAGGGTAGTGGCGTATGATTAACAGGCATCGGCCTCAGAGGGTTTAGGGTTGCAGGGTTATAGGGTTTAGGGCCGGCTTTGGGATGTCAAATCTTGCTGCAACTGCTGCGGAATTTTATTGTAGTCATGCACTCTTGCAATCCTATTCTACAGTGTGTGTTGCTTCAACGGTTTAGGTTTTACTTGCCTTTCACATCTGCATGCATGCTGCTTAAGGTTCTGCCTGCTCGATTCACGAGTTTCGAGGTTTCCACTTAAATTATTTGTGTTTCGGGCAAATCTTCAGAAATGCATAGCGGCCTTGAGTATGTGCGTAGGACGACTGCACAACATTTGCTGGAAGAGCCGACTTGGCAGTAAACTGCCGCAGACAGGGCATTTCATGTGCGCGACTTGGGTCAATGTGATCTGGTTTGGGTTCTGCGGCTTCGGGTCGTCGTTGGTCTCTGGGGGCGGCCGAGGGGCTCAGAAGGACTCAATGGTTCTCAACGGCTTGTCACCCCAAGGGTGCGAAGGACCCAATAATTAGGTACTCCGCTTTCGGTTAGTGGTTACGTAGCTTCGGATTTTGGAGAGTATACGACGATTAGGTACTTGGACACTTGGGGTCAGGGCTAGACCTGCAGGGTGAGAAAAGTTTGTGAGTCTTCGCTGGACTTTCGAAATGAAGCAGAGCAAACCGCTACACCCTAAAATAAGGGGGCCGTTTTGCTTGGCTTGGGTCCCAAAGGAGAACAGACCGAGGCAGTCACTCCTCGAGTACAGCGACGTTGCAGGCACCTTGCGTCGTGGGTTTGGCCAGGAGGATAGAAGCATTTCGGGTTTGTATGGGTTTTTAGGGTTTACGGTTCAGGATTTAGGGGTGTTGGGGTTTTGAGTTTGGGGGTTTGGAGTTTGGGGTTTATGGTTTAGGATACCACTTCCACCATGTCTGAATCAGGCCATCGAGTATCTGCAACGAATCTTTCTCTTGCCATCTGCAGTACGATCTATGTTTTCCGAGCCGCACTACTGATCTTGCTGCGAAGTTTTGTTGGATCCGGATTGTGCATCGGGTGGCCTGGAACCCTGAACCCAGCCAAATAGCCCAAGAGCCTTATATAGTATGGTCTTTAGGCCACTTTTGGCCCAAGAGCCTTAATATCATATCCAGGGTTCACCAACTGGAGAAGGTAGGCCACAACGACGCCAGCAAGCTCATGCGCCACTTGAATTGAAACTTTGAGATATCGTCGAAGGAAGATTTGGTCAATTGTGTCGAAACCATGTACATGTGTCTAAGAACAGAGTCGCAAAGAGTGGCTTTCCTGATTGCAACTTTGCTCGCGGCTTCATTTATTAAGGGCTCAGAGTACACCAAATAAACCCTAGACCCCAAAAAGGCCAAAGGTTACCAACGGCTGAAGGTTGCCTACGGTCCCGTGTGTCCCATGTCCCGAGAGATTGATAAAGAGAACGCCAGGTTGGGGAGAAGAGAGAGAGCGAGAGCAAACAGGAAACAGCAAAGAGAGGGAGGTATGGTAGCAAAGCCAGAGAAACAGAAAGGGCGGGAGGAGAAAGAGAGAGAGAGAGAGACTGTGTTTGGCCCTGTTAGGCTGTGGGCGTGAGTGTTCCAGTGTGTGCTGCAGAATTTCGCTTCCACGGAACAAGGTCCGCATCCAGCTGAAAATTAGAACAGGTTTTAGGGGTATACTCAACACTATACCATAATTATAAGACGGAACCGCTAAAACAGTATTGGTAATCATTCAAACATATACGACTTCGTCAGCCCCTTGTATGGCCCCTGCTCAAAAGATCGGACCGAGCATCTGAGGAAGACTTGCTGCGCTCGCGAGTTCAAGTGCAGCACGCGCGCCGTCACGGACTCCTGCGTCCATCCCGCACGCAGCAAGGCCTCGACAGGCACTGCCAGTAGGGCTATGGTCTCCATGTGCAGGGTTCCGGTGCTTGAAGCTTCTGGGGCGTGACACACGCAGACTCGGCGACCCTACGTCTCCTGCAGACTCTTGAATCTGAGCGCATGGGTCCGGACCTAGTGGATTCTAATCGGCGTCAACTGGCAAGCGGCGTTATCAAACTAGATTGGGTGTATAAATAGATAAATGAATAAAGAAATCAATAAATATATAAATAAATTAATACATGAATAAATAAATAAATAAGTAAATAAATAAATATAGAGATATATATATATATATATATATATGCTTTTTTTCGGAAATCAATACGAAGTGACTCAATGATTCGTAAGTGCAGCTCTTGCACGAAAGCCCCGTCGCAATCACGCCAAGAATTGACAAGAATCGGCCTGGAGCTTCGAGGACAAATCTGCTCCCCATGAGGACATGTGCGACTTGGATCTTTGAGCATTTGAAGTCAAAGGTTAAGGGCCACTTTGTTGCTCTTTACTTCTTGCTAAGACTTGTTCTAAGACTCAACTTGCAGAGCCAGGAGCTGCAAGAAAAAGGCGTCCAACTTGTCGGCATGTGTGTGCTGTTTGCACTCTCTCCAAAAATCAACTTGATGCTCCAGCTCACCTGCACAGTGTAAGGTGACCAATTATTGCGACGTCCTGCCCCCCCCTCTACGGCAGAAAGTTTGAAAGTTCTCTTCTGACCTGCTAAGGGGTTTCTGGGTTTTGACACTCACACTCGGGCAAGCCTGGCGAGGTCTGTAGCGATTAAGGACGAACATACAGGATCAACTTCAAGCCGATTTCACTTGAAGCCAGGCTGTTCATGCCAGGGTTTCTGGGCTATGGGCTCAGGGTTTCTGGGATCTGGGTTTAAGGTTTCTGGGATATGGGCTCAGGGTTTCTGGGATTCTGGGTTTAGGGTTTCTGGGTTCAGCGGTTCCTCTGTTCAGTGGTTTTGGGTTTTCAGTTTCTGAGTTCAGGCGCTTGGGTACAATGCTTCTGCGTTTGGGGGCTTGGTGGGTATCTGGGTTCAAGGGCTTTCTGGGTTTAGGGTTTCTGCGCTTGGGGTTTTGGGTTACTGCGGGACATAAGCGACATAAGGGTTAAGAATTTCTGGGTTTAGGGGTTTGTGGGTTCAGGGGCTCTTCCAAGGATTCTGGATTTTGAGGTTTTTGGATGTCTCTGGATTTTGGTGTATAGGTTTCAGGGTTTAGGTTTTCAGGGTAAATGTTTTGTACCACTCGCCAGCACACCTATTCTCTCATATTCTATGACCCCCATACAAGGCACTCCGGGGGTCTACAAGGTATTTCAATGCCTAGTGCCCCCCCCCGTCAGCCACCCCCCAAAAGGCATTCTTTCGGTGCGGTGATACCGCAGGACTACCGCAGGCAAGTTAAATCTGGTTTTAACTGGCTTGCTTTTCTAATATCTGAGGTAGGGTCCGAATGGGTCGGGCGACCCTTTCGGACCCTGTTCCCAAGGGTACCCAGGGCCACCCTTCCGGACCCTGGATAAATCGAGGGTATGCAAACAATGCATGCATGCTACCAATAATGGCACTGTTGATGAAGAACGACATCAACGTCAATGCTAGAGTCCTGGATCAGGGCGACGCCGACAGGTCCAAACTTGATGTCGCCTTGCGCCCTGACTTCCAAGTTGAGCATTGGATTGAAGTTCACGGGCACGCCCGGGACCGGATAGACCTTAGGAGAGCTACTGCAGCTCGCCTGCAGCAGATCGAGCTACGGGCGTCCAGAACTCATCCGAGCAGCCACGATGAAGGGTCCTGCGCCCAAGCGAATGGAGGCAAAGGCGCTGGCGCCCATCGCAAAGGCCGCCTCCGGTCAAACCAACGTGCAGACACAACGACTTAGCAAAGGCAGGGTGCTAAGGCTCCCCGCTTCGCCTGGCGGTCGACGGATGGGGCCTTGAACTCTGCGGTGGCTTTGCCCGTGGTCTTGTCCACCGTGATCTTGCCCTCGATGTCGAAGCCAACCTCAGCACCCAACTCGAGGGTGCCGGTAAGGGCGCCAGTTATCTCGAGCTGGGCGACCATCTGAAGCATGATGACGATGCAGAAAGCTTTGTAGCAAATCACCTTCTTCTTGGGTACTTTCGGAAAGCGCTTCTCGGCTGTCAGGGTGCAGCTGCCTTGGGCTTTGATCATTCCATCCAAGGACACACCGACACCTCCTGAGATGTCAATGGTCGTGAAGGGGCCGTTGGTGTGCATGCCAATGATCAGAGCATTCTGCACATGGCCCTCGATGGCCATGTCTATACTTGTCTCGCAAGATCCGGTGGGAGCTCCAGACATCTTGTTCTTCAAGCCACCTTTCTTCTTTTTGAAAGCTTGCTTGGCCTCCGCCTTCTTCTCCTCGAAGATCTGACCAGGAAGCTGCAGCTTGCCGGCTTTCTTCCCGCCAAACTTCCCTCCAGATTGGGCCTTGAAGCCGTAGCCCATGCCAAATCCCGCAGACTTGCCAATGACGCACCTCAAGTTCAATCCTCCATTCTCGAACCTCACGGAGCTGCCGGAGGGGCAATCGCAGTGGCTTCCAATCAAGATCGGACACATCAGGCCGTTGTTGTCCAGGCAGTTCACGAACTTCTTGATTTGCCTTTGCTCGAAGATGCTTGAAGAAGAGCGGTCTGAACCCTTTCATTCAATCTTAGTAGAGCTTCTTAGTTCTCACACAGACAGAGCCAGAGAGCCCCTGCAGTCTGAGTATATAGAACCCTAAAGTCTCCTCGAACCTCGGATTCTGCAGGTTCCAGATACCCACATGAAGGCAGGTTCAGGGACAAGGGCCCTCAAATTGCTGAACTTATAGGGACCCTAAACTCTAAACCCCAAACCACCCCAAACCCTCAAACCCTGAACCTTAATCCCGAAACATATCTCCAACCGAGCAACTCCCAGGCTGCCGACGCCAATCCAGCGACAAGCGGGCCCAGCGTCTTCACTTTGTCTGCAGTATTGGCTTGCTTGGCAGAAGCTTCTAGTCTAGGGTTTAGCTGTTTAGCTTTTTGCATGCACGGCTTTCGGGTTTGATCTCAATGAGAAACTAGGTTGACCTCCGTCAGTGTGCAGGCGTGAGTTAAACTGTGGCTCATCATATCACACAGACTAAACCGACAGCCAAGATAAGGTTTCCGTGCCTCCCAGCCACCGGGCTTTGCTGGCGACTTCCGTGGCAATCTTGTCGCCGACTCTGGTGGCCAGCATTACTCCTCTTAACTCGCTCGGAGGGCTTAAGGCTTCCAGTGGCTGAAGGAATTCGCGGGGCTCTGTATGACTGGAAGTTGCAAGCACTGAAGTTTATTGCACGTCCCCGAAACAAGATTGGGCGTAGACTCGACCAAAGCATCGGCTCAGGCCAGGACCAACTATGCAGTTGGCATTGTCCTGTGACACCGACACGAAGTAAACGCCTACACAAAGGTTTGAGTGGGTCCCATTCGTTGACAAGCGCAAGCCTGTAGCATATCCCCTGAAAGCCCCGACTGCAGCTTTTGTATACTGTGCCCCAAAACCCTATTCTAGTTGTTCAGGTCCCTGTACTAATTGTATACGAATTCAACGCGCTACAGATCGCCAGCTCAAATCCGTTCGGGAAGCTCCATCGAATTCAGGCTGTCCTTGCTCAGCGAAGTGCTGCGCATGCTTCAGAGCATCGTCCGCCAGATCAACGACACCCTTCTCAAGCGTCTTCCCGAACTCCTGGAAGCGGCTTGTGTAGGGGCATGAATGAGAGCTGGTTTCAGAAGCATGCTCTGCAATCATTTCAGAAAGCAGCCGGAAAGCAAGGCGGTCTCTTAGTAACAGTATTATACCGTAAACATTGTTAAGACATGCTCGCAGTCACGAACTGAATGCTCACTCCCTTCAGGCCTGGAGGCCCCGGTGCCTGCTTTTGATGGACGAAATAGACGAGTGCATGGTGTGCATGGTGTGTGTGTGTGTGTCTTCTTGTGAAGTACAAAAGACAGTGCCACGGGGCCTTGTGCTCGAAGCTCGGGGTAGCTTTGGAAGGCAAGAGACTTTCGGGTCTCTCTACATACTGCTCTTCTCGGCATATTGCACAAGGACATGACGTTTCGACACCATCCCGAGAACCTTGAGACCATTGGCCATGCCCTTCGCGATGCCGCCCAGCTGGTTTGCCAGTTGCTTCACGTCCCATGGCAAGAGGTCCAACTTGGCCTTGGCGGCTTCCATGACGTGGTTCCCAACCTGAGCTGGCGGTTGCCAAGAAATTCTTTGGGTTCTGCAAGGAACTGCGAGTTTGGACCGGTGCAGGGGAGAGGGCCCTGAGCCTGGGCCCCACAAGAAGCTTCTCCCGTGATTTAGTCCGCCATCCCTGGCTTTTGACCTTGCTGCTTGAGCCGAGATACCACGATGGCAGCGTTGCCAGCGGCCTCCCCAGCTTTCATGCCAACCGCTTTTAGCGTGTTGCCAACTTTGGCGAATCCATCGCCAATGTCGTGGAAGATCTTGCCGGACACAACCGCGTCCAGGTCCTGATCCCGGGTAAAATTGCCCTCCTCCGTGCCGCGGGAGGAGCGAAGGATCAGAGCGGTGGAAAGTGACTCGTTGACGTTCTCCAAACTGAGATCGTCCTTTGTCAGGGCAGAGCTCGGGAACGGATGCGAACTCGCTAGGGCGCGTGGGCGCGTGGCATGGCCTGCGTGAACTTCACTGCCGTGACGGGTGTCCAAGGCACCCTGGTAGTCAGAGCAGCTCTGGACAGTTTGCACAACTCCCCTGGCATACGCTTCTATCATTCTAAGCCCGGCACCACGTCGCGGCCAAGGAAAGTAGAAGCCACGCCGGTTGCTTCATTGCGAGTATAGCTTCAGTACGTCGACGGAAAGCAACAAGCGAGAGCTTGTCGAGAAATGGCTAATACTGCAAAGCAGCCAGCACAACGTCTGGTCTCAAAGTCACTGCAACTGCAGAGGAATAACCGTAACGAAGAAGCACATCTGGCACTGAAAAGCAACTCGAAGGCTTGAAAGACTCGTAACGTGCAAGCGTGCAGCAATCCTCAACCCTCCTGCAGACCCCGCAGCTTGTGTACGACGTCCTTGCGCGCTAGCCCGTGATAGCGTGCACAGTGACTGCGGAGGATGACGAACTACAGATGAGGAGAAGGCAGCATGAAGCCAAGACCCATTGCTGACCTTTTCGCACTGTTTAACTGAGCTCCAAGATGCAAAGGAAAACGCAGCCAACACACAGGATTCGAAGTCTTACAACGGAAACACAAGAAGGCAATACCTTGGTCTAGGCTTGTTTCACGGACGACTGGTCTTCGTCAAGAGCACCTCCCCGATTTAGGAAGTGCAAGCATCGTCTGCAAAAATGTCGTCAATCGTGAAAGACATACAAGGACTTAAATGGCTGTACCTGTTCCGACCGCTATGTTGGTCCGACATAGAGTACCTCCACCGAGTTGATGCCCGTAGCTGCTCTGCCCAGTGGTGGGGTTTCGATCCTACGCCGAAGATTCTTTTCCTACTTCGTAAACATGCGGAACTGCCCACCAAGAGTGACGACCGGAAGTGAGGACTTGCATGCAGCATGCCAGAGCGCTTCTATTGATGTTGGAACTCCATGAGTCGACAGCTCTAGCAACCCTCTTGGTTCTTGCATGTAGCTTGAGCAGATTTGAGCAATATATCCCATTTGACCACCGTCGCATGTTCATTCCAAAGCCGTTGTTGGTGTATTTACGTGATGTCGCAGGGGTAGCTGACCCACACGCGGCGACCGGCTAAAGCTAAATGTGCAGCAGAGGCAGCAAGACTCCTAGGGAGTCCTCTGCAACCGCTGCAAGCAGCTACAACAGCTGCGAAAACACCCAGCGTCCAGCGGATCGCTCACTTCACGGCTCCATCTCCTGCTTAGCAGACTTAGCAGAACTGCAGGAAAGCTCTCCCTCTTCCCTCCGGTCCGACCGCCCGGTCCCGCTCCTGGCACTGCTCCATGGATCGGCCCAAGGTCGTGAAGTCATCGCGGGGGCAATGGTGATGTCCGTGGTTCCCGTCGCTTTGGAAGACCATCAACGTCTTGCCGGTCCCGGCGTGTGCCACGGAGAAGTGCTTGCCATCCACGTCCCCGAGCCGGAAGTTCCCGATCTGCACGAAGCGGTCGCCAAAGCTCACACCCATGGATTCATCCATCGGGGGGTTCCTGGAGGCCGGACCCCCCCACAGACCCCAATCCGCGCGAGCCCCCGAGTGCACGGGATGCGGATCATCGGCACTGTTGGATCGATAGATGACCAGGGTCTTCAAGCTTGAATGGGAGATGCTGAAATGGTTCCCATCCACGTCACCCAGCCGCCACTGGCCAATCTGGATCACTCGATCTCCAAACTGAACTCTCCTTGGCCAGTTCCCGGACTTAGTGCTTTTCAGTTCACCGTACATGAAGAGGGGTTTCAGTGTTTCAGGTCTGCAAACTCCAGAAAACCTGATCAGCTCGGCGTCTTGTTGCTCGCCGCTGCCATTGGTTGACGGCTCCACACGCCAGCGACCTTGAAGTGTTTGACTGGGGCTTTACATGAACCTTCCCACATCGGTGCCACTGGGGCAACACACAGCACAATGGGGACACCTGGAAGGGTCACCAAATCACATGGTGCGGATTGCTGATTCGCATAGGATGGTGGCTATTGAAGGGTCTTCCGGGCCCGAGGCCCTCCGCGATTTAGGTGTGTTTCTCGGAGTGACTGGTTGGGATTGAACTTCAAACATGCATTTCTCATGAGGAACACGGGCTCCGAGTTGACATCGAAGCAACAGCTGTAAGGCGGCTTTAGCACAGGGGTTACGGTTTAGGGCTCGGGAAACTTTGGCATTCGGTAGAGCAGAGGTGCATTTACTCGAAAATACAAGGGCCGCTCGCATTTTGGCCAGCTTCTTTTGCCTGGCCAAACTTTTCATCGGGGTCGTCCGGAGCCCGTCGCTGTATTCTTAATGACAAAGTTAACACACTCACACCCTTCGTCCCACCGACATGCTAATCTTCGACCCTGGCGTGCTGCAACCAAGACACCATGAGCGAGCCATTGGCTTGAAGCAGACTCGCCGTCGTACTCGCCGTGGCTTCCTGCACCATGCATCATCATCTGAATTCTCAACTTAGGATTTCAGCGGTCTGCAACTGGTAAATGCACCTACTCGGCATGCTTCTGAAGCTGGCCGACGATGTAGCTCCATGCTTATGCGAACCTCTTCCACGATTCGTTTCTGATTTGAACCCAGGCGCCGTGACAGACTCGTTGCTTTGAAGCAAGCTTCCCGCCGAAAACGTCTTGGCCTGTCTGGAGCTCTTCCGAGCTCGAGGGTTCGAAGCTTGCTTCAGGCTGGCGTTTTCAAACAATATTTCCAGGATGCTATGGTTATGGTTTGTATGCTACAAAATAGCAGAACATATCATGGTTTAGCAAACAACCGGCCACAAGAATACAACATGACATATTATGGAATAGCACAATATAGTACAGTATACAAGAATCACAACAACTAACAAATAAACAGACATGATAGATACTTACATCGACATGTATGTATACACTAAGGTAGCAAATGGTACCCACAAAGATAAAGGGGCAACACATAGTGCAACATGATATACAGTAACACAGACACGATACACTCAACGTTCTGTCATATCATGCTGTACCGTACTGCTCTATTGCGGTGCATTACACTAGACTATATTGCATTCTGATATGCGGCATTGGGTTGTCTCACATTAGCAAAATGTAGGATGTGACTTTGTATTGCTTTATGTTAGAGTATGTTATAGTACCGTAAGTTGTGCTATAACAGGTTTTGTTATGCTGTTACGGGTTCGTTTTTAGTGCATCATACCACATTTCACTATGCTACATGAAGACATTATGATATACTGTGGCACACAGTACGATACCACATTGCATTAAACATAATCTGGGTCGGGTTTGGAGCCCGGATAGTAGTTTAATTGCAAGGCATATGTGTGCCCAACATACAAGTTGTTTTCACGGCTCGCAGCATCCCGAGGGTACTGGGGAGGTGCTGGGGAGGTGTTGGGGTGCCGGGGGAGTTCCGGGGGAGGTGCTGGGGAGGTATTGGTGAGGCGTTGGAGACATGCTAGTAACAGTCTCATGGACTTCACTTGCGAAGCTTTGACAGCAGTTAGACACAAACAGCTAGAGTGAATATAGAGACTGATTCGAGGCCGCGGTCATGCCAACTCTAGGGACATGCGTCTCCACATCAGGATCGCTGTTTTGCAGTACCCCCATTCTGGTATTGAACAATGGAATGCCGATGCACGCATATGACGCTTTTCACGCTGCGCACTCTGCCATCCTGAGAGCCGGGGGTTACATGAGCGCTCTCTGCTGTGCACGCCCCGCTGTCTATGACAGCAAGATGGCTTGAGCGGAATGCTGCACGATGTTTCGCCCGCTTTGATAAAAGCGTGAGCGCACAAATTGATGAGTCGGCCTACAGGGGGCACAACAATCACAGAATGCGCATTTCAGCACGTCCCTTTACAAGTACGGGCTTCAAGTATGCACAGCTGGACTGGACAGTGAACTACCATACTACTCAAGCTGAAGTCGTCGTGAATGCATGGGAACTGGAGACATCAGCAGAGCGGGGTCAAGAAACTGCTGGAATCGGAAGCTGTCAAGCGTAGGGGTCACCTCCAACTTTCGGCTGCGGTCATAGGCTCTTGGTATCATGAGTGGCTTGCTGCATCTCAAGTTTGATAGCGAAGCTCTGCCCAGTAGCCCTGCAGCTAAAAAAGCAGGGAGCGTAGCCCCAAACATCAAGATGGGCATCCCCACCCAGTCTTCGATCTGCATCACCAGCCCTCTATGGTACGTCAGTGTGCGGACTGCCCCCGCAACCTCCAGTGGTGCCGCCAGCCACTGCGGCAAGAAGGATCTGGGTTTGCTTTCGCACATCAGGAAAACACTGAGAGCACCTGCCAGGAAGAATACAACAAGCGCCCATCTGTCCAAAAGCAGTTTGACATGTGGCCCATCCTCTGACCGTCACTGACCGGAGGGGAATTCAGCCTTGAGGATTCGCATCACGGCATTGATCACTGCTGGCTTGGAGGATGGGATCTCGTCGATGCCTTTCCTCTCCAGCATTTCCTTGAGCCTCGGACACGAAACCGCCTTGAGCCGAGACTCCACATCCTCCCAAGAGCTGCTCCCGGTGAAATCCGTAATCTCATGCAAAAAATAGCTTGCACGCTTGGCACCCTCAACAGTGAATAAACTCTGAGTCGCTGCATTGGTGCCCGGGATTTGTGGCGATGCTGGCTTTGGCAGCAGCGCCATCACTGAGGCTTTGAACTCCTCCAGCTCTCGCTTCCTGGCCGCTTCGGCGTCGGCACGTTGGCAGTCAGCTTCACGCTTCTGCTCCCGGGCCTCTTTCTCTGCAAGAAGACTCTTAAGCCGAGCAATTTCTTCCTTATCCTTCTTGGCCCTGTCCCGCGAAGACGAACTCGAGCGAGAGGACGGGGAGGAACGATGTTTCCTGCGACGGCTTCTCCTGCGGGAGCGGTCTGAAGCGTCGTTGGTACGAATGTCCAACACTACCCTTTGCACCGCTTCCCCAAATCGAGGACGATCGTCGCCCCTGTTTCCTGAGTTCGTCGGCTTTGTAGGACGGTGGCGCTCACCATTCCTTCCGAATCTGTTGGTTGCCGATGCCCTCATCAGCATACAACCTATCAGCATTCCCAGCCACACGAAGAACATGGCGGCACCCAGAATGCTCGGAAGGCGGTGTTTGCTCGGGCCAAGGCTGTAACCGTAGTACGTTAGTGACGGCGGGCACTGACAGCAGAGAAACATGCCTGAAGCACACGAAATTCTGCTGCCCATCGCTCATGCTTGAAAGAATACACCAAGGCTCGGAGCACTCGAAACGAGTACCCTTGCTGCAACAACTCCCAGAAGGCGCAAGTAACCGCATCGATCATCTGTTTTTGCGATAACCCCACTTGTTGCCATCGGGCAAAACGCCCACAAAGCCATGAACGGGCATAACCTTGCTCAGCTGCCCACGACGGTGGGATAGCTACAGGTTTCTGCGCCATTCCGATACGCACAGGCTCCAAATCTATTCGCAAATCGATCCATGTGACATGAACCCCAGATTCTGCGAGCTTGAATGGGACCTTGTAAACCGCGTCCGGCAACAGTGCAAGGCATTGTGCACAGTACATCGCGCTTACTTGAAGTAGGTCATCTACATAACGAAGAGAAGCTGTTTGACGCTCCCATGGAAACAACCCAAGATATCCGCATGAAATCCATGCTTCAGGATTTTGCAACCACCTGTGTTCATCAAGACATAGGACCATTGCTGAGGCTATCATGGACATGATGCCACCGATCGCAAGTGTTGACAACTGCACCACATGAGATCCAACAGACACGTATGCGATCGAGACAGCGGCAGCGAAGACCAAAAAGAGCTCCTGGAAACTGAAGCACCGCATCTTTCGAGCTGCGAAACGAAATCCGTGAGGCGATAGAAAGCCAGCTTTCTTCCGCTTCCGGAATACACATGCATAGAAGCAGCCAGTTTTTTCAGCTGTTATGTCAAGAACCTCTTGCGCAGCATGTAGAGCATCGGCCACAGTGACGCATTCGAAGAACTGCCCAGCATCATGCACCGTGGCCTCCAGCTTGGCTTTGCTACGGCCGCATTTGCAGCATGTGTAGGGATCGGAAGGAATGATCAAGTTGGCAATGCGCTTACGTAGGATCGAAGGGGCGTCCCGTATCGTCCAAACTTGCCAATTGTCAACACCGCGTTTCAGCGCGATCTGAAGACCCCTGGACACCATTCGCCAGCAAGATTTCTTCGGCCAAGCCGCATAGCTTATGATCTTTCTGACGCAGCTGTGTTTAGCTGTCAAGCAAGTTCGTCCTTCTGGCGTGAAGCATTTGGCCTTGATCATCGCATATGCATAAGGGAGCAGCTGGACCTCACGGTTCATTCCCAAAAAGCCGAGGAGATGCCGTGGGAGTAGCGCCACCACGAGGTCATAGCATGCCTTGTTAGCAGAAATGACACTCAGCGTCGTGAGCTGCCAGTTTGCCGCCAGAAGCACAAAGAAAGCCAGCAACACATGGTATACATCTTGGGGCATTTTCCATGCAAATCTCTTGCATTTATCATCCGGGACGACAGACTCGCCAGGACGCGAGTTCATGTCCTTAGTGTTCTGCTTGTAAGCAGCCCAGCATTTGTCCCGTCGACGGCAGTATGACTGCAAGGAGCTCCTCGGCAAGCATGGCCATTCCGTCTGCATGCACCCGGGCACGCGTGCAAAGGCTTGCCTCATAGATCTCTGAAAGCGCTTCTGTAGGTCTGCGTCACTCAGAAAACATGGCACATCCCAGGACTGTTCTATACGCTGCATATTTTGGCCAGAAAGCGCATCATGCATGGAACCAGGTGCCACTTCGCGTAATTTGTTCCAATCCAGCTTTCTGGCGTCCTTGACGTGCGTCCATGAATCACGATGGCGTGGGAACTTGCCGTGAGAAAACCGCACCTGAGAAAGGCACCATCGGACCACGGACGGTGCGAAGCTCCGCCTCAGACTGCTTGCGAATTGGCGTCGCGCTGCTGTGACCATGTCTTTCACGGGAACTGGTACAATGACAGGTCTGGTGGCGGGGAGACCACGGTTGCGTAGCTCCTGGTCCAGGTTTCGTCGCAACTTCTGCAAGCGCTGTGGGCCTTTCACCAAGTGCCAGAAGCGTGCCAATGTCACCGGGCCACAATCGCTTTTCCAAGTTCGCTCCATACGAGGCCAGTCCACTTCATGCCCCGATGCCGCCCAAATCATCAACAGCTGCTTATGCGCCGGGTTGTAGATGCACATTGGCCCCTGCATCGCCATTGCTCCCAGGTAGCAGCGCTGTAAATGTCTGTAAGCTTCCGAGAAAGACCAGGTAGCCATGTCTACGTCGACGGCTGCCACTGGTGCCATGCATTTGGTCAGCTGGCAACTTCCCACGGAGCCTTCCCATGCCGCATGCTTCGGACCAGCAGAGACGTTCGCACGCCTGCGGTGCCACCGATGCGGCCTGTTACGCTGGACACGCAAATTGGTCCGCTGGCGCGGCGCCGCATCCGGTCGACAGTTGGCAATTGGCTTGTGGAGCATGATTTCCAACTGTTCTGCAGCCGCAATTTGGTTGGTAGGGCCGACGAAGGTCACGAGCCACCAGAAAGATCCTCCAGCAAAGGCGCGTGCACGTCGGTAGCGAAGCTTCTGTGCATCCCTGTGGTGCACTCGGGTGCGGAGAGAGATGTGCTCTACAAATCTGCTCAAGGGGCCCCCGCATTTGCAAAGGTTAGCACGCTTGGCACGTGCCATGCCCACGTACCGGAAGCCACGTTGCCACCAACAATATAACCAAGCAGAATCATTGGCCGTATCTGGCTTCAGAAGAGCCGCCAATTGCATGTTAAGGAACAGGTTGACAGCCTGGCTGGTGCGGGCACCGTCTGCTGTAGCAGGCCACCAGATCTCCCGTATCGCGGTCGGCATCATCCGCCCGATCTGCATTGCTTGTTTGCTCCTTCGATTCACACACAACCACATCGCACTTCGCGCCATGGTGATCGCTCCAAAGATCTGTTGCACATGAACGGAGCAGCGGCACCATCTGCCCCCAGGTGTCCAGATCCACATGAACAGTGCCTGATTCAGCATGTTGAGGCCACGGATGACATGCCGAGGAAAACGCCTCATTGCGAGCATCCATGCTGTGAGCGCAAATACCCAGAGGACGACACGATAGGTCAGCTCATCACTGCTGACTTTGGAGACTGCGGGGAGCGGCAGGCCGTTGTAAGATGACAAGCTGTTCTTGATTAGAGTCAACGATGCGACGACACTGTCCAGGACCGCTCGCTTGTGAGTGCAGCTCGCCAGTAAATCGCACTGGCGCTGGAAGGTTTCGATATCGAACATGTAGAATATGGAGTATGGAACACCCGCACTGTCGTTCCAGTGAGGTGGTACAAGACTTCACCGTTGCGCCAAACGCCGGAACGAAGCCTGATTTTCCAGAACAATGGAATGCCGATGCACGCATATGACGCTTTTCACGCTGCGCACTCTGCCATCCTGAGAGCCGGGGGTTACATGAGCGCTCTCTGCTGTGCACGCCCCGCTGTCTATGACAGCAAGATGGCTTGAGCGGAATGCTGCACGATGTTTCGCCCGCTTTGATAAAAGCGTGAGCGCACAAATTGATGAGTCGGCCTACAGGGGGCACAACAATCACAGAATGCGCATTTCAGCACGTCCCTTTACAAGTACGGGCTTCAAGTATGCACAGCTGGACTGGACAGTGAACTACCATACTACTCAAGCTGAAGTCGTCGTGAATGCATGGGAACTGGAGACATCAGCAGAGCGGGGTCAAGAAACTGCTGGAATCGGAAGCTGTCAAGCGTAGGACAAATGTTTGTCAACACCAGAAACCATGGCTTCCGTCCTAGCTCTGGACAGAGAGGGCTGATGTTGGAACGAAAATAGTCTTGTTTCAGCATAAAGGGTCCATCCTGCTGTTGACAAATGTTTGCCAACACCGGGACGGCCTTTATGCTGAAACAAGACTGTTTTTGTTCCAACTCTACGAGCCTCAACTCCAAAATAAACACTACCACAGGGGGCTTGCTTAGCGCAGGATGCTTTGGGGTTTGGTTGTCGTTAGGCCACAGGGACGCCCAGGCACTGTGCTAGAGATTGCAAATTTAAGTGATGCTTTGGACATTGGGGTTTCTGCAGAGCCATCAGTGTCATAGGCAGCACAACCAATCTAGCCTCTAATTTCCCAACACCCCATAAAACCCCGAAATTCTTTCCAAACCCGGGCCAGACATGTGTTATATTACTTCCGATTAAATGACATAAGTAGATCAACACATATTTTAGTATGTTACATGACATTGCATGATACTGCTCTATGCTATCGTGGAACAAATTACATTATAGTACACTGTTACATACTCTTTAACAGTTTGTGATATACTATACAGTCTGCTATACATGCTGTACTATACTGTATGCTTTGATATTGCATTGTATTGTCTTGCATTATGCTATCTCATGTTATAGGCTCTTGTACTTTGTGTAAATCGTACTGCTGTGTTGTGTGCCAGCTCCTCGGCAAGTGCTTGAAACAGGTTTTGGGGGTTGGGCTGGTGTGCTTGCATCCGGGGTCTTCTTCCCGCGCAGCAGTATGTTATGGAATGGTAATTAGGAACAGATGTACTGACATCCATCAGCAAGATTCCCGAGAAATGTGAAGAACACCAAACTTTCACGACGCAGGCAAGAATAAGCAGCATCATCAGTTTGCACGCTTCCCCGCTACTGGAAACACTGGTGTACGTGGCAAGTTGTTTATCGTCATGACACTTGCAGGAGTTCAAGCCAGCAAAGCAGGCAGAACATCCTGCAGATTTCCATCTTTCCACTCTTGACGGGCACCTTGCGAGAGTAGCACGTTCCCATGCATGGCGTTGGCCGAATGTACGTCTTATCGAACAAGGCGAGGGTCCCGGGAGAGAAAAGCCGGAATCAGTGCCATCCAATTCCCACGAAAACCACGATGTCCTTTCTACGTGTCTCAAACCCAAACCTCCATGGAGAAGACTCTCGACGGCTGAAAGCCTCAGTTTCTGCGAACTGGGCCTGTCCATCGATGTGCGACACCGAGAACGCGGCGCCATCTGCAGCAAGCCGCCACTGCCCGATCTGCATGAAATCATCACCTGTGACGCTCGGATGTATTGTTCCCACCACCAACTTCTCTTGGGTTCAGGTCTCCAAAAAACACGGTTTCTTCAAACAAACACACAGCAGAGACAGGAAATAAACCAACAACTAAGAAACAGTAAACACACATGTGTGTGTACATATATATATATAATAACAATAAAGAAAAAAAATATATATATATATATATAGACACACACACACACATTATACGTGTATCTGGTAAGGGCTGGCCTGTGACAATACCCGGGCAGGAGCCCATGTTAGCCTGCAAGCTGCCGCAGTGCCAGTGCGCATGGCGGGCGTTGACTGTGGGTCCGTACCTTTTGGCTGCTGCTTTTCAGGCTTTCGGGGTTGAGGGCTTTGGATTTCTGATTACCCTCCTATACTGATCCTACTGGTACCAACCACGACATTCGTAAGCGGTTTGTGAAAGTAGCCGCAGTGTGCCGCAGTTCTGCCTGCTTGTCGCACAATGGATCGTACTGGTGTCACCAGCACTAAATAGAGAAAAGCCTAGCACTGAAATTTCGGCATCAGCTCAGCTCGGTGGCTGACAAGAAATTTCGCGCATCGGCACTCCCATGCCGCGTGAAAACGCCACATGGCTTTTCTCTCCTTTTACGCTCATTCTTCGATCGGCTGGCTCAGAATCATTCGTATTCGGTAGGGCTTTGCACGCGATGCGGCGCGAAAGTCTGAGCTCCGGCCGCACAGGTGGGGAAGAACGTCAGAATTGCACGCGCTTCATCTTTAATATTCATGTCTGGTTACTCAACAGATAGTCTGAAAAAGTCTTCGCACGCAAAGCGAAGCCAAACTTAAATTGTACTGGATCCTTTGAATGACTACTGCAGTTACGCACAAATCAGGGTTGATTTGAGCCAGTCTGCTTCCAGCTGAGAGATCCAGTTAAACACAATTTTCCGCGTTCAAGCTCCTACGTGTCCTGTTGTACGATCTCCTCAAGCCTAACCTGCAGCACATCTGCATGCACCAATGAAAGTTCAAGCCTGCGCAGGTTCAGCGGCCCTGCTGCCACGAGACAGCAAATAACATGGGAGACGGGCACTGCTGTGATAGATGGAGGTACTGTCGATTTTCTTCAACAATCGGGGAAGTTAGTGAAACCTAGAAGCAAAAAACAGGTGTTAGTAATTGTCAAGCTCAGAGGCGTAGAGCACTGTAGTAGGACATAATCAACCCTATTCATGGAGAGCACATGTTGTGTTAGGCCTTCAGACCTGCACGAGGGCCCATACCATAACCGTATAGACGCACACCTATGCTCACCTCTGCTCTTGGACTCTAGCACTCTAGGAACATGTCCAACCAATCCCAGGTGCAGGTGCTTGTTGATGGTGCCACACCAACCCCAATTTGCATGCAGGAAGAGCGAGGTTCCACCAGGGACGCCGGAGAGGTAGGTAGTGGCGAGATGAAGTCCATCAGCGTCACCGATTCGGAACTTACCGATCTGTATGAATCGTTCGCCGAAGGTGACACCTGAGGCAGCTCCGATGGGCCTTGACCACGCATTGTGCGCCGTCGTCGGGCCATGAGTGATGTGCCCCGTAGACGAGTAGATCTTCGACGTCTGGCCATCTTTATGCGAGATGCTGAGATGTGTGTCGTCGATCGCCGCCACGCGCCAGTTTCCCATCTGTATGAACTGATGTCCGAAGACGATGCCCGAGGGATATCCGAGAGGCCTGTTCCAGGTGTTAAAGATGGAGCTGGGGAAATTGGCGTGTACCACTCCGTCCGATGTCAAGATC
This sequence comes from Symbiodinium sp. CCMP2592, assembly GCA_905221615.1. Lineage (NCBI taxonomy): Eukaryota > Dinophyceae > Suessiales > Symbiodiniaceae > Symbiodinium > Symbiodinium sp. CCMP2592. The sequence continues at coordinate 211,675 of CAJNDT010006201.1, read as the reverse complement.
TCGGGGGTCCTCCCGTCCTTGTGAGCGATCGTGAAATGACGGTCGTCGAAGATCCCCATGCGCCAGTTGCCTAACTGGATGAACCGATCTCCAAAAGCCGCAAATTCGGGATCACAAGGTCCAAACGCGGTTACCTCAGAAGTGCAGATCGATATCGGCAGGATCCCTTAACACCAGACTGCAACTGAGTCGAGGCTTCATGCATCGGAACCTTCACATTCTCACACTGTTTCCTTGAAAGGGGTTGAACTCTAGACCGTGCTGGGGAAAACCGTGGGCTTGCAGAGTTGTTGCAAAGCGTGTTTTTGTTGCACGGTTCGACCCTGGGCTGATGCAGAGAGTATCTCTGCGAGAGAAGGTCGCTGGGCCAGCAAACTAGAAGTTCTAGCACGCCCTTGTGAAACGAGGACTTCCCTTGGAGACAGCCCCTCAACGGTTACCCCGTGAATAGAGCTGAAGGGAGCATGAAGAGACTTCAAAGCAGATAGATTCTGATTTTGAGGATCCCGCAAGCGACCATGACTGTCAGACACCCCACCCCATCCGAACCGGAAAAAGACTTCAAGAAGGACTTCCCCGACTCGGATGGCCCAAGGCTCTCCGATGTCCTTGACAGTGTAGTGTGCTGGTGCCCGATTGACATTGGAGAACGCGGTGTAGCCTCCGTGATTGTTCGGATGCAACTTTCCGTCCCTGCTGTCAAAGACCTGGAGAATCTTCTTCGTCTTGACCTTGAGCGACTGCGTCAAAGGCACGAAGCAAACTCGAGACTCGCTTGAACAGAAACTTGAATGCTGAGCCACGCTGGAGATGACGAACCTCACGCCTTCTTCGTCTGCAATCCGAAAGTCGCCCAGCTGGAGGAATCTGCCAACAGGGCCGGGCCGGGGTAGAGACATGCCGTACGAATTAGTTACAACTGGCACAGGGTTCCTAGTGGAATTGGCACCTCCTAAACCAGGGACCCCGGTGTGTGGATGGACTCTGATACGAGCTATGACCGACTCCCTTGCCAGCAGAGCAAGATCTCAGAAGCCCTCTTTCAGGGCCTGTCGCCATAGGTAATGCCCATAGGCGCTCCAACAGGACGATCCCAGGTTCCGAAATCCTCGGAGGGCGCTTAGGGAAGTCGAAGCTCTGGCAGCGTACAGCGTACCCACCAACTGACACCATCCATAAGTTTTCACGGTGCTCTGCGTGCGTTGTCTCACCGACCTAATCTGACGCCTCAAACGGTGCGCCCTGAAGCTTGGTTGCTTGACAGGGGCCTTGTATCCGTGACAACATACGAGGCCATCATCTCTGAAGATCTCGTTGGTGTTGCCATTGCTGTGCCTTGGTACGAGCAAAGAAGTGAGAAGGGAGGCACCGCATGCAGTCGGAGAAAGGCGAAGGGGACTAACTGGGGTCCTGGCTTTGCAACAGAAGTCTTGCCCCGCCCTCAAGTGCTGAAAGCTTTCAGGAACCCCAGGTTTCGGGAACACAGCGCGGAACAAAAGCCACAAGACGAGCTGTCCCTGAAAAGATCTGTGTGCCAGGACGCGAGTGGGTCCCTGCTTCCCTTCTGCCGTCGAGGCACGAAATCGTGAAGTGAGTATCGTCGGCAGCACCAAGCCGGAATTGCCCGATCTGGATGAACTCGAAGCCGAAGTGGATTCCGACAGAATGACCGCTGGGCGTCCGCGGCCGCAGGTTGCCGTGTCTGAGGGCTGCATGGGGTGACTGTTACAACTTGATGAAAGCCCAGTGGTCATTCGAGCAACGCATCATGACCCAACATTGCAATACACTATAATGTACTACAGTATACAAGAAAAGGTATACTACCAATGTACTATATAATATGTACAAACGTTGCAGCTGAGGGACACGTCGCGCCAGGCCCCGAAATCGGCTCTTGGGCCGTAGTGGTTGGTGCCGTCAGCGCGCCAGATCTGAATTGTCGTGCACTCAGCCTTCCGAAAGCTCGAAGGCTCGGCCCTCAAGCTTTCGAAGAGAGACGCTAAGACCCCGAGTAGTTCGGGCTGTGGCAATGTTGGCAGTATCTGGAGGCTTGAAAGTCTTAGCCTTAGCATGTCCTTAAGGCTTCGTTTCGAGGTCCCCCCCGGCCAGCCCGGCCTGCGAATGACTGGGCGGGCCTGTGATGCCACTCCAGGCATCAAAATGGCTGAGCGCCCCACCTAGGACTGGCGACTGGAAAACACATCATCGATGCTAAGCCGCGCGAACCATGATGATGATGATGATGATGATGCTATTGACGAATATGGTGCTGCGGCTGCATGTGCTCTCTCTCTCTCTCTCTCTCCTGGCTTTGCTCTGGTCCAAGCCCCTCTGTCACCAGCTGCTACCGTCTGCGTCACGTAGTGGGCACCGCTGTTGCTGTGTGATGTGGGATGTAATGGACAAACTCGACATGCGATGGAACGGGAGCAAGAGCACAGTGCGCGGCACGGATCGTCTGACATGACGTAAAGCCAACTGGAAATAGAAACCATCGAAGACTGAGCCCTGTCCAAACTTCAGATCTGAAGGCATTCTGGCTCATATTAGGGGTACCTTATTGCTGTCCTTATAATAAGGATCCGAGTACTATATTAGGGTCCCCTATTTTCGGAAACTCCCATATTGGACAGGCCAGGTCGCTGTTGTGCAAGCGGCAGTTACCACTCCTGAGAGGTGACGCCGGCTCTTCGGGAACCTCCCTCTCTTTTTGCCATGCGCCAAAGATAGCACATCTTGGCCTCTGGTTCCAGACTTTCTGTCCTCTCTCTCTCTCTCCAAGTGTAGTCGGTCGTCCTTCATCATGAACCCAGCAACCCTACCCTGCAAGGGCTTAAGGGCCTAGCACCCAGGGCCGGGGTCGTTCGTTTCTTGTGTAGGCTAAGGGTTCCCCACTCTTCCTTCCCCTTTTATCCATCCCCCCTCCCACCGCTCAGACTGTGGCGCGGAGCCTCCCTGAGATTGAAAAGAAGTTGCGGCTAGCCTTGGTATCCTGAAACCATAGAGACTACGCTGAACATGCATGCTGTTGCTACGATCTAGAGAAAATCACAAAGCTTCAACATACTTACCCTTGTAATGATGATTTCCACACCCGTGGAAATGAGCCCGACACGCCTTGGACACCTTGCGGACAACACGCGCCGCCAAACTTCGTCCGAGAATCGGCCAGAAAGTGAAATGCGCACAGCCCACGACACTTTTGCATCCTCAGGTGCATTTCAGAAGGGTGGCCGGGGGAAGTCCAAACACACAAAAGGGTATTGAGAGCTTACATAATCGCAAGGAATGGGGAACTCCAAGGAACAATCTTGGCAAGATGTATTAAACGTGCCGCCACTCTATTCTGGCTTTCTTCAGGTTTTGGGCTTCGAGCCTTTACTTCGGCCCAGAGGCATAGAATCATGTAATACAGAAGCCTTCATAAGCTGGGGGAGGGTTCCTTCTCGGGTTCCATCAGGGTTAGCGTAAGACTTTCATGATGTCAGGGCCTGAGCAAGCAGTAGAGGAATAGGGTCTCGCGGGTGATGAGAATACAGGTACACCGGGACTATAAGGGAACAGTATAACCAGTTCCTGTTCTTTTTTCAATCTGGTGCTGCCGATTTTTGATTTCGTGCTGTAGGAATGTTGTTGCTGGATGCTTCCGTGTTATGCCCGGCACCGGCGCACATCGTATACAGCTTCCTTTTACTCGCGTTGGGCCATGGAAGCCGTTCGAACTGATTCCCAACATCCGTGCTCCACATGTGGGTAATGAATTAGTTTTCAAAAACTAAGGCCCTGTTTAGAAGGGTGCCGTACTATTCTGGGGTCCGACAATGAGCGGGACCTTAACATCGTCCCGAAGAGGCGGGGTCGACCCAACACACCGAAATCCTCCCAAGCAGCGCTGAAACCACCAAAAAGGCTGCAAAAAGACTTCCAAGTCTCATGGTCTACTTACTATAACATATTCAAAAACTTTATAGGAACCGTCTTGTAGAGCCCTGCAAACACAAGAACCTCGGAACTTGCTGGTAAACTCTTAAGGCAGAACGCCTGCGGAGAACTGAAAATGGAGCCTGGGTTCTCTTCTGACATGCCACCCAGTCAGGTTCGACGGTCACGCCTCCAATGAAGGGGCTCAGGCAGTCACAGGAGGCGCATGATCTTAGGTTTCGGCGTTTGGCGCATGAAATGCCGAAACCAGCAAACTCCCGAACTCGAAACTTCAACTGTCTTCAGGGCCATTCAGACAAGGCTCCTAACACATAAATTCCCGACAGCATTCAAGAGACTCCTGAATGCCGAAAGCTGGCGCCTTGTCCATCCATATTCCAAGGTTTGTACTGTCTGTTGGCGACGTTGCCGGTCTGCCCGGAAATGCGCATTGTTGAAAAGCAAATGCCGAAACTCAGGGGCTGTGAGGGCTTGGGGAATCGAATGCGGTAAAGCTGGCGGTGGGGCCTTGAGCTCGTTCCCGCGTTCCCGACAAGCAATCTCTCCCTCTCTCTCTCTTTTTCTCTTTCTCTCTTTCTCTCTCTCTCTCTCTCGACAGAAACTGAGGCTCTGTCGCAATGGGAAATCGAGAAGTGATCGTTGTCTATGGCTCCCAGGCGGAAGTTGCCCAACTCGATGAAGTTTTCGCCCAGTCCTGCGGCAATGCTTTTGTGTAATTCCTGGAGAATAGACTCTGCACCCTTCAAGCCCAAACACAGTCAAGAAGTCCCAAAGCAGAAATCATTAAACCGGATGCAGCTTTTTGACATCTAACCCTAGGTCCGAGCTCATGGATCAACTGCCGCTTGTCGATAAACTTTTTCACGCTCGGCATTGCTGTTTTCTTTGGCAGAATCTGAGTCGAAGGGATTGCTGTAGTGGTGGGCTTCATCTGGATTTCATCTTAGAGCTGCATACAGCAACAAAAACTTCTGTAACAAATTGAACCCAGAAACTCTCGTAATCTCAGCGTCGGATGAAGGCAGCCTGCCTACATGCTTGCATCCAAGCTCTCGCGCGCACGGAGAGGTAGAAAAACCGGGTGTCCTTGGCTTTCACAGACTGAAGCGAACTAGGCGTTGCACCTCACACCCTCATGTAAGGAGCCTGATGTTTCGAAATTTCAATGGCTTTGGGGGCTTTCAAAAAATGCTCGGCCGGGGATCGTGTATGCTTCCACACAGAAGATTTTCTCCACAGCCAGCGCGACGGGCTTGCCGCTGAAGTCGAGATTCCTCGCAGAAGGCTGAGTAGCCGGGATTTCAATCACCCCACGATTGCCTGCCCCAGCCCTGAACAGAAAACCCTGTGCAAGGGACCCACTTATTATCAAATTCAACACTGCGCGTCTGGAAGCGGAAGCCACAATCAGACTCTGTCACTGCCCTTTTCACCTTTGACGGCAAACCCGCAAATCCGAAATGTCTTGCACGTATGGCTGCTTTGACACCAGGACCGACAGAGAAGACCCCAGGATCTCAACAAACCCAACCCAATCGTAGGCTGTTCGAGTCTACAAAGACAAAGCGTCAGGTCCGGGATTATGGAGGTGACTGCGTCGGCGGCTGTTTCGGCTGCTTTCTTCAGGCCGTTCGTGGCAACTTCGCTGACTTTGTCGAGACCCGGGACGCAACCCGCGACAGCATTCATAGCCTTCGCCAATGCTCAGCTCGGTTCATTTTGACTTCCAGGGTTGGGGCAGAGGGTGAGTGGCCTTAGAATCATTAGATGCCAAAAACAAAAAACTCGGAGACAAGACTTCGCAGAAAGGACCGCGGAGCCTGCAGCGCCATCGTCGCGCCTTTCGTGAAGGAGCTCATGAGTTCCTTGATAATGTCCCGGGGGGTGAAGCCTCGGCTGCACACAAAGTAGGCCTGATTCAAAGCAAGGATGTGTAGCAGCATATGAAGATCCCCTTTCGCTTCTGGACTCGGATCCCTGATCGGTGGCTAGATTCGCCACAATACTTCAGTACTGCGGATGGTAGCAGCTTCAAACCTCAATAGCCCGACGTCCAAGTAACTGAAGTCGAAATCCACCGGCAGTCCAAAGGCTGTGATGCCGGTGTCGATGTAGATATTCAGCGCCTGTTTGCATAAAAAGCTACATACTTTGGGGGCCTTGTTGAGAGTTCCTTATTATGGTTTCTAATACATACTGCCTTTCAAAGGTTAGGTCTTTTGGGGCTACAGGGCCTCCGGCTCGGAACGCAGGGGAGCTTCAACTCGGAATGAGGTCTGAGAAGCAGGAGGAGCATCCCAAATCGCCATCCCACCGAACTGCAACATGCAAAGAGTCATATAATAGGGGCTAAGGCGGCTAAGGCATGAGGTCTTGGGGTAACTATGGAACCCTAAAGCCGCCATTTTTAATCATTCCGACATCATGTGGGCTTCCACTTTGTCAAGATGCCATAAGCTGCTCTAGGAGACGCAGCGGAAGTACCGGTGCCATAATTCAACTAGGCTTCTGGGATATGCTCTAAGACAGTAGCAATACTGAGGTTGTATCGGGATACAACTACGGAATGTTCCGACCTGTATATCCCCCAGCAAGGCGGCAGACTCGGACGGCTAACGGACTCACGAAAAGCCGTTGTGGCTAACTGACATGGTCGTGGTAAAGGGAGTCAGAAGCCTAAGTGACGGGAGTTCACTGTTGACATATTTAACTAACCATTCAAGTCTTTTCAGTTTTCTGAAACTCGAATGAGAAACACAGGGGGGAAACTCGTGGAACTGAGTTGGGGACTGCAGCAGCGCAGAGCTTCAGCATCGAAGAGTCGGAGCTGCTCTTCGAAGAAGCTGCGTCCTTTCGACGATTCGGATATTTTCAACCAAAAGGCCGTTGATGCAGACAGATCTCGGCTGTCTTAGCTGCGGCTAGATGCGGCATCACGAAAGCAGCTTGGGCAACAGTAGAAGAACGACATGGAAAGTGCCATCTGTGGCAAAGAGCCTGCAGGTGGCCAGCGCTAGCTAGAAGTGACCTGCACCCTAATCAGGTCAAGACAAGAACCCCCTATCTCTCGATTGCAAAACGGCTCAACTCAGAGATCCTGGTACGCCTCACTCCCCGCCACCAAGCTGAAGTTTGATAGAGGCGAAGCTTCAGGCTCCTCGCGAAGGGTAGGTTTAGGGTTTTAAGGTGTTTATGTGGTTTGGCCGGCGCACTTGGGCCCCCAAACGTGCACAGCTTTGTGCACATATTTCTGCGAGTGGGGGGCAGAGCCTGACCTAGGGATCAGCGGCCATACAGGAGATACCCAAGGTCAGAGTATGTTCCCTCCTACGACTACTACTACGACGACGACTACCACCTGCTGCCTCCGCCTACCTACAACTACTAACAGTTACAGTACTAACAACAGCAAGCTAGTGGTGTTGAATAATAAGTGCTTTTTGTTGCATATGTGTATGTGTGTGTGTTGCATAATTATGTGTGTGTGTGTGGGGCATTCGATGCAGTGAGGACAAGGACACACTGCACGAGGAGGAGGAGCCGGGAGCCTTGAAAGTTTTGAAGTGCGGAAGACTCACTATAAGTATGGACATTCGTAGTCGCAAGCACAAGAAGCGGAAGGGTCCTGGATCAGGAAGAGGCCGGCAGGTCCATACTTGATGTCGCCTTGCGCCCGGAGCTCCAGATTGAGCATTGGGTTGAAGTTCACGGGCGCGCCCGGCACGGGAAAGATCTCAGCTCTCCGAAACCCTAAACCCGACTCTTCGACTCTTCCAGCTCTCGCTCCAATCCGAGGGGCCACGATGAAGGGTCCCGCGCCCAGGCGCAGCGAGGCGAAGGCACTGGCCCCCATGGCGAAAGCCGCCTGCGAAAGCGGAAAGAGTGGGAAAGTGCGAAAGCGGCAAAAGGAGTCCTTCATGGCGAGGCTTCGAAATGTAGGGCTCTTCGGCGCTTCCTCTTGCCCTTTTGCCCTGGCCGGGCCTGGCGATCGACGGAGGGAGCCTGGAACTCTGCGGTGGCTTTGCCCGTGGTCTTGTCGAGCGTGACGGAGCCTGAGATCTCGAATGCCACCTCCGCACCCATCTCGACGGTGCCAGTTAGGACCCCATTGACCTCGAGCTGTGCGACCATCTGAACCATGATCACGATGCAGAAAGCTTTGTAGCAAACGATCTTCTTCTTGGGCTTCTTGGGGAAGCGCTTCTCGGCTGTGAGCTTGCAGCTGCCCTGGGCCTTGATCATCCCATCCAAGGAGACGCCAATGGCGCCTGAGACTTTGATCGTCGACTCTGGGCCGTTGGTGCTCATTTCAAAGGTCAGAGCATTTTGCACATGGCCCTCAATTGCCATGTCTATACTTGTCTCGCAAGATCCGGTGGGAGCTGACGACATCTTGTTCTTCAAGCCACCTTTCTGCTTTTTGAAAGCTTGCTTGACCTCCGCCTTCTTCTCCTCGAAGAGCTCGCCGGGGAGCTGCAGCTTGCCAAGCTTCTTCGGGCCAAATGCCTGTCCCGGCTTCGCCTTGAAGCCGAAACCCATGCCAAATCCCGCAGACTTGCCAATGATGCACTTCAAGACCAACTCCCCACCGTCGAACCTGACAGAGCTTCCAGAAGGGCAATCGCAGCGGTCGCCAAGCAAGATCGGACACATCAGGCCGTTGTTGTCCAGGCAGTTCACGAACTTCTTGATTTGACTTGGATAGGATGGGATGGCTGAAACCGGTTCTGGGGCTGAGTAGCGTGGATGCCATTTGGGCTCTGATCTCGTTAGCGGCACAGATGAATCAACGCAACATCTATAATCTATCTGAAAGCATCCACGGGTTCATCGAGCTGATTGTGCAGACAGGTCAAAAGCCTTTCTTATTGAACTGTTGCCTTCGACCACAAGAACGGGGCCTCCGAGGTGAGCACCAAACTACGGCTACGGCAACACGTCATGGCAACCTCGCATCAAAAAATATGGTAGAATGCCGAGGCCGTCTTGCTAATCCCTATTACAGAGCCCTTGGAAAAAGACCCCAAGACCCCCCCCAAGACCCCTCCCCTCACCCCCGGCCCCAACCTTTTCAACGCAAAGAAAGCCCTAAACCCCTAAACCCTAAACCCCTAAACCCTAAACCCCTAAACCCCTAAACCCTAAACCCCTAAACCCTAAACCCCTAAACCCTAAACCCCTAAACCCTAAACCCCTAAAGACCCGTCTTCAAAGACCCAGCTACTCCCAGGTTTCTTTCGCGACAGCCATGGCAAGCGGGCCCAGCTTCTCCAGCTCTTGCACCGAATCTGCAAAGCCAGAGCTCATGTAGGGCCCTTAATAAGTAGAATAGGGGTTTGGGGGTATCTTATACTATAGTTACAATAAGGAACCCCCCCCAAACCCTATTCTAAGGCTCCCACATTAAGGCGGCTTGGGATTCTAAAGGGCTGCATCACGCTGACTTCCGGGAAAATGCTAGATATGGCCATCTTGTTACTGAAGGGAACCTAGGACATAGGACGACGCGCCTCCCACCGCATGAGCTGCTGCTGCGATGTCGTTGCCAATTTTTGTGCCAACTTGGGTGGCCAGCATTTGTCCTGCAGGCTCTGAGGCTGTGAGGGTTTAGGCCTCGGTTTCAACAAGGGTTCAATTCTGCTAAGGTTTGGGCCGTTGAGGACACTTTCGGGTGGCGAGGTTGACAGAGTGAGCCCTCAGTAATGCGGTCTTCGTTTCAAAAAACCCCTTCGATTATGAAACTCGACATCCAGAAGTGAATTGCACCCCCCCCTTGAAGCCCTTCCAGAGTCGCAGAGAGCATAGTAGGTCTCGGACCACCCTCAATAATCCTGCCTGGGCCTGATTGATATCGACGGGGAAAGGGGGTTTGAAACGAAGTGAACATTACAAACCAAATTGTTGCAGGTATTGGAAGTTAAGAATACACATCCCTTGTGCAAGTTGTAAACTTGGCCTATAAGTATTCCCAATTCGTGCAAACGAGCGTTTTCGCCAAAGCTGCAGCTTTCAGTCTCCTCAGACACTCGTAACTAAGATCGTGGAATGCAAGTCATAGTTCCTTGGGCCTTGCAAACATGCCACCAAAGCTTATAGCTGCCATTTCAGCACAGATCCTTGAGGCTAATCGGGCTCAAATCTGTCCTTGCTCGGCGAGGCCCTCTGCATGCACCAGGGCATCGCCCGCCAGATCAACCACACCCTGCTCAAGCGTTTTACCTGCGTCCTGGCCGTGGCATGGTACAGTATTTCCCTGGGGTAACCCAAAGCCCCCGAACTCAGCAGCCCATGTCGTGTGCATATGTGAGAGACAGGCGCATGTTTTGGAGGTAGCGGTTCTGAGTGGCTCTCGGAGGCGAGAGCAACAGAGCAATACGTCGCTTCTTCTAAGGGATGTCATGTCGGCTTCGAAAAGCTTCACAAATGTAGATTCTTCGATCCCGGGCACCTTGATTCCATCAGCCATGTCCTCGGCCGTTCTGCCCAGATCCTCCGCCATCTGCTTGATGTCGAGTGGCAAGGAATCCACATGGGCTTTTGCAGCTTCGATGACATGGTCCCCGACCTCAGTTTGCGAAGGGAGACCGCTGGCCTCCTCCCAAGAAAGCTCAGGCCCTACTCCTAAACCCGTGAGCCCGGGCACCACCATGGCGGCATTGCCAGCGGCTTCCCCAGCTTTCAAGCCGACCTTTTCCAGCTTCTTGCCGAGATCTTCGAACCCACCAGCAATTGCGTCGAAAAACTTCGCGGACACCACCGCGTCCAGGTCCTGATCCTGGGACCGACTCACCTCCTCCGCGACGCGGGAGGAGCGAAGGATCAGAGCCGCGGAAAGTGACTCGTTAACGTTCTCCGGAGCGAGATCCTGGAGATCTTCCTGACTTCACGCGCGGTACTCAGAGACTCAACTCATGGGACACAGGCATGGCATGCCCTGAGCCCTGCCTGCGTGAACTTCACGGCCTGGACGGGATTGCAAAGTACCCTGGCAGGAAGTGCTACCCTGCAAAGGTTGAAGCTTCATTTCTGTGATGCAATGCTGAGCCCATCACCAGGTCAAGGCCGACGAAAGTAGGAGGCACGCCGGTTGCTTCATTGCAAGTATTGCTTCAGCATATGGAGGGGAGGCGACAGAGCTTGTCGTAAAAATGGCTGATGCAGCAAAACAGCCAACAACACGTCTGGTCTCGTGTTCATTGCAACTGTACAGGAGCAACCAAAAAGCACAGCGCAGAAGCAGAATTCGAAGGTTCCAAAGACTCGACCCGTGCAAACATGCAAAGTTGTGAGGCGTCTACACGGCGCGGCGAACGCCTGAGTCCGAAAATCCTCCACCCTGCTGCAAACCCCTGCACCCCAAAGCCTGCACCTTCAGCCTTGCCCAAACCCTGCAAAGCACATACTTTTGCTGAAACCACGATGAAGACGCACGTAATCTGAAACCACAGCATGCAAAATCCTTCAGAACCCGTAAATCCACGCTAAACCCTGCGCGTATCTTTCATGGTCCACCGCTCTGGTGCTCATCCTCCCTTCACTTCGCCATGTAGCGAATTAAGCTTGCACATCCAGCAGCCAGCCTAGTGCGGAAAGATGGGGTCAGGTCTCGAATCCTTCTTAAACGGAACCCCTCTTTGGCATTTTAGCTCCTCAAGAAGTATAGGGCTTCAGGGCCCACTATACTCTAGTCATGATAAGGAACCCTAGGAATAGTATTGGTAACTAAGAGAAGAGAGTCTTGGAAGATCTGAGTCTGGGCCCCTTTGAAAGCCCTGCCCCGGAGGCCGAGGAGCGTAGGACTTGCTCCGCGTCCTTGGACTCCGCCGCCCTCTGGAGTTGCTCGAAGCTCTCCTGCTCTCAAAGAGGGGAGCTGATAGAGGAGCCCTTTAAAGGGGTATTATAAGTCCCCCCTGTGTTGAGGGTTCTAGAAGGGCTTTTTGTTGGGGTTTAGGTACGGTCGGACCGTGTAGGGCTCAGGGTTTTACACCTGCTTTCAGTTGCAGCCTGGAGTATCTCTGAGCACGGTCTTCACGCACGCCTGTAAGGCAGCCGCAGACTCCCCTGGACGCATCTCCGACAAGCCGCGACTAGCCATCTACTTGAGTAAGAGGCCCTGTGGCCAGCACGGCATGCGCAGCAACACCGCTGTCCCTCCATGTACAACCCTACCTTAAACTCCATACTAGGGTTTAGAATAGGAACCTACAAAAAACCTAAAGTTTGACAATTTGAGGTAAGCAATGAAGAGGAATCCCCCCCCGTCCTGCGAAAGTGTTGGCTCCAGTGCTCTGAGCACCGCATAGAGGTCGTCGGCTTCCTCGGCAGCTCCAGCTCGACTTGGAGGATCGGGGGACTTATGGCTTTCACCCTGAATAACCTAGCTGTTTAGGGTTCCTTATTGTGATTTCCCCTAAGGCACACAAAGAACAATGCTTCACGTCTGCGGTGTTCGGGCGGCTTGGGGCCTACTGTAAGTCTAGTAGTTGTGGTTTCCGGCGTAGAAGATCTCAGGAAGTTGTAGGGCTTGGGGGTCTTTTCAGCCACAGCCCCAGACCTGCTTGAAGCTCTGAGGGGAGATGCCAATTCTCAGCTTTGGTATTGCGGTTGCTTTGGACTCCTGACCTGTGGGCCTTGAGAGCATGTTGTGCTTTCTGGGGCGATGTTGCTGAGAGTCTGGTGCCTTGATCAAGGTGATTGTTCAGATCCCACAGAAAACAAACAAAGTAGCGTTAGATTACATGTCAGCAAACTCCGATACATTGCAGTACAGCTGTATGCCATGATCATGTTAACCAGGACGGGGCGCCCCCCTTTGGGGTATTTTCGGTGATCGTGCTTTGAAGTTCGGGGCCGCCTTCAGCCCGAGGGGAGATGCAGCATATGGGAGCTTCGGAAGCAAGTTAGACCAATGATATGCGTTCTGTGATGTGGTTTCTTGATCTTTCGGGGTTCCCAATAGTTGTGGATAGGTGGAACCATTCCCCTATTGGCCTGGAACTGTCGGCCGTTGTCCACATCTCCAAAACACCCACCTGCTTCGCTCTACATTCCGAATTCATCTGGTCTGGGCGGCTCTATATCTTCAAATTCCTCATCGTAGCGCTTGCAGTCACCCGTACACTGACCCTCAAAGAGTCCTTGTTTCCTCCGAGTAACCCTGTAAGAAACCTGATAGTAAACCTTATTTAAACCCAGTACAACTGACCCGTATAGTACATACACCTTATCCCATACGCGGGTCTGAATCTTGATTCTTCGGCGGATTCTTCTAATGCAACTCAGCTGCAAGGGCTCCGGTTTCTTGGAATAACCGCACCACAGTCTCCGCCTGTCGGTTTAGAGTTTGGGGCTTTAGGGAGGGGTTGACGCTCAAAAGTTGTAAGTTCAGAGACCATGCTCGCGGGAGGGTGTTGGGTTTGGAGTTCTCAGATTCACGTCAGCCGGGCAATCTTTACTTTCCTCAACGAGAGACCAGCACAGGTGATTTAGGCCGCTTTTTCTTAATCTAATGATTTCCGGCCCGGGAGCCCATCATCAAAGCGCAGGCTACAAGCCGGCCGTCCCAGTCGGAGGCGTCTCCGGAACGGGGGGTTGTTATGTAAGGCCCGGGAGTTTGGAAGTTTACGCAATGGGAGTTTGGGGAAGTAGGGTACCCGGTGCCCCTAATTTTCGGTCTCTCCCAACAAATCACCTAATGCAGGGACTTCGATAAGGAAGGGAGCCCTGAAAAAGGTGGGTTCCTTAGGGTCCAGGTAAGACCCCTACACTACGAAACCCCCACGGGGACCGCTCCTTGGAGTCCAAGGGCTGCGAGGCACAGCTGCTCGGCGAGCAGCTTGGATCCTGATGTGCCGAAGGGGATTTCGGTGCAAAAGGCCCGGGGTGCTGGGAAAACTCTTCTTCGAAGAGCCTTGTTGGAGGAGGGACAGGTTTGGAGGAAGGCGTGAAATGCTCTCAGGCAAGATGGGCGGAGAGCCAGAGTCCAAGAACTTTATCCCTTGAGACCATCTTCTCCAGCCCTTGAGTTCTTTCTTGTTTCGGGCCTTGGGAAGACACATTTCGGAGGAGGGCTCTGGTTCTAGCTGTTTTCTTGGACCGAGTTGCTGAGACTTGGTCTGGTACGTCAGGAACTCCTGCCGCGGGGCATTTGGGATGTAGAAAATGACTGGGGGTCTGAGGAATCGGGACTGGGCATTTCAGGTGTCAGCTGTGTGTGTGTGTGGGTGCGATAAAAGACTGTCCCGGGGCTTGCACATCCCGCTCTGGCCATGCGCGTATGCGCGTAAGAAAATGTGCAATGTGGTTAACATGACTTTCACATCTTCTATCTCGATGCCACGCATCGAAGGAAGTATGTTGCCTGCCAAAAGGATGCTCTGCATCCTATCCGCGTCTTTCGGTCTTTGAGGCGCCCAAACTCACCACTACACTGGGCAGAACATGGGAATTCGCACACTGACACTGATTCTGCCCTAAACCCTGGACTCGCCTTGCAGCCTGCTCCTTAGGCTGGGAGGCACAGGGGTGCACAGCTCACAGCAGAGCGGATCGCGGGAGGTGTGTCGTTTTTGGGTCAAACTTCGCTGACAGGAGCCATCGCCTAAAGCCTCACAGCCCTGAAAGCCCTGCGCCCGACGCCGGAAGATGTTCGAAGCGCCTCTCTGGAAGGCGGGGCTCGCTAGCACCTCTGGGCCAGAAGCTGGGCCCCGGGAGCTTCACGGTCACAGGAGCCTGTCGTAAAATCGTAGAAAAAAAACATCTGCCTCAGTTTTGTTGGCAAGGATTCAAAACCAAGGTCCCTGCAGGTCCCAGGTGATTCAGGTCCGGAGCGTGATCGATTCCAGGACGTGACTGGTGACTAGATCAAACCTCGAGTCTTTGTGGCATTTTGTGGGGTCTTACTCATGGCAGATCAGGGTACCCTGCAAGGTGGCAGCCTGGGACTACAGCCGCGGAAATCATCAAAAGAAGAACTCCTCTCCGCAAGTGGGCCTCATGAGAAAAAACACGCGACCAGAACTATGCCGAGACACCAAAAGCTCGTGACGGCACATCTGAAAGCTTACCGTACAAAAGCCAAACTACTACAGGGGCCTTAATAATTAGAATCCGGTTTTGGGGCCATTATACTATGATTATAATAAGGAACCCCCAAAATAGTATTGGTAGTTATTTAGGCCCCTGTTGTACGGATGATGTGCAAGCAGCGTGAGCACCTGCTCGCATGGACCGGCATAGCGCCGCGCGTGGCTTCTTGGGAGCTGCCGGCACTTGCCAGTCTGAGGTGTGACTTCAGTGTTTGATGGGAGCCCAAAAGGGGGGTTTAACATTCTTGGGGTAGGGATTCCTTAATATTAGCCCTATCATGGGAACCCTAATCCCTACTAAACCCTCACAGGCTAAAACCCCTTTTGGCCTCCTATGAGTGTTCTGTAGGGGATTGAATTAATTGTTCTTTGTGTTCCTTAGGGTTCGTATTTGTACTTTTGGTATAGTATTCCCAAAAAAGCGCTGTTCCAAGTATCAAGGTCCCTGTATTCGACGGTTGTTGGGGGATCAAGGTCCAGAGTCGACGGTTTAGGGCTGTTTGGCAGCTTTCCGGAGGGCGGTCTGCTGTGGATGGGCCTTCACGAGGGTTGAACCGTGGGTGAGTAAAGGGCTGCCACTTCGACATACCATGGCCCTGTTTACGAAGTATGGTCCTCAACACGAGTGTCACGAGTGCCACTGCCGGGAGAACAGATAAGCTTCAGGACAACTGATCTGTCAGTGGGATCAACCGGCATGCGCAAATTTCCATTTCATGTAGTTTCACGAGTAGGTTTCGGTGCTTGAATTCCAATCCTGCGAGCTACAACACGCAACACCACCCCGCAGCATGGAGAAACTCGCGCTCCTCTACCACCAGCTTCTGCAGCAGCGGCAGAGCCGACATTGCTTCGCCCAGCTCCTCTTTCAAGACATACTGCCGATATGAGCGTCTCATAATATCAACAACAGCCTACAGCAATATTTTTGCTTGAAAATCCAGGTGTTGACTTGCATCCTTTCTCTGGTTTCTTGCATCTGGTTTCATGACGAAGAAGCTCCAGGGCAGAAAAGGAAAGCAACGGCACCTGCAGCGAGGCCGTGGTGAGCCCGTGGCAGCCCCGAAAGCGCAACGTCGCGCGTTGCATCCTGGGCAAAGTACGGGCAGTACGGCCCCCCATAGGCATCATACCGCCCTAGCAGCTCATGAAAAGTGCTCTTGTATTTAGCAGGACTTGGCCAAGTCCTGCTTCGACCCGCCACGACGGCGGACACCCAACGTCATCCCTCATGTGATGCGAGTCTCAGAAAAATGCGGGACCCTGACATAGTGGGTCCTTCGTAGTGTGCACCCCACTCATTATCATACCGAAACCCCCAAAGCCCAAAACCCTAAAGCCCTCAGAAGCCCTCATAAGCCCGACCCCCCCCGGTCGTTTAAACGGCCGCTGAAAGAAATAGCATGAATAGCATTCATAGTAGTAATAGTAAGAACTGCAATAATAGTAGTAACACCTTAACCCCAAGTAACCTACCGATTTAAGGACTTGTATAAAGAAATCATAATAGGGAGCCCTGAAAAATGTAGGTTCCTTAGGGTCCAGAAACACTACGAATAGTACACTAATAGTAATACCAACACTGATAATAGCACTAATAATCGCACTCATAGTAATAATAGTAAGAACAATAATAATAATAGTAATAGTAATAATAATAGTAAGAACAATAATAATAATAATAGTAATAATAACAAAAAAAGAGGCCCCGAAGGCTCCATAGGCCCAAGGAGCTCCCGCAGGCCGCGCAGGCCCTGGCAAAGCCCGGCCACCCCTGAGCAAATCGTTCAGGGCTTAGGGGCTTGGGGGTTTAGGGTTTCTAGGGCTTAGGGATTTAGGGTTTAGGGGCTTAGGGGTTTAGGGGCTTAGGGGCTTAGGATTTAGGGGCCTAGGGGTTTAGGATTTAGGGGCTTAGGGGTTTAGGCGTGTAGGGTTTAGGTTTAGGGGTTTAGGGCTGAGGAAATCTCTGGGCCTCAGGGTTTTCGGGGATCCAGCGGTGCAGGCAGGGGTTTAAGTTTAAGATTTAAGGTCTAGGGGTTCGTTCGGGTGGGGTTCAGGGGATTAAGGGCTTTCGGTTTGAGGGGTTGGGGGTTTATGGGGCTTCGGGCTCAAGGGGTTCATTTCCCAACTTCCGGCTCTATTCTTGTGCAGTCACAAGCGGCGGACAAAATCTGACAGCCGTACTCTTCAACACACCTCCTGAGCACACCTCCCAGAGTCAACAACCCTTTTCACTACAGCCCCCCAAACACAAATCCAAACCTCGAGTTATATTCAGCATTGCAAGATCCCTAGGTTGAAGCCTCATATAACTTATACACTTGAAGCTTGTTGGAAGGATGGAAGCGTGTCGATAGGTGCCGGTTCAACAAGCCTTTCGGAGGCCTGTGAACAGCTTAGGTGCCTTAACGTCTGGAATCGGGGTTTTCGAACGCCAATACTAGCCTCTGTATCACAGCGAAGGTTTGCAGTTTGCAGGGCTTGGCAAGCAAACATCCTCGGCCTCTAGTTTGGTATAAGGTTACCTGCGAGGGATATCTACAGAATGCAGTACTAAGAACAGAGAGCTGTCTCTCCAGGCAGCCACGCAAGGGCCAGGGTCACTCCGACGAGAAACTAGCTTTGTTGATCCCCTCGAGCCTCACCCTGCCATCCTCTCCCTCGCCCGAAGCCTCATCCCATGAACCGCGCAAGTGCCACAAGCTTGATGCTCAGAGCAACGCCTGCGCCTACTCACGAAAACTGGGCGCCTGCGTCTGTGATGGCTGTGCCAGAAAAACAGAGAATGCTTTCCTAGGTTCGATGACGCGCTGTGGGAGCTTCCAAGCTTGGGCATGAGGGGTTTCACTGGCCATGTGACAATGTTCACGACTAAAGCCATGAAGGTGTGTGGATGGATTCTCATCGTGACATGCTAGCACCATTATGATTGCTCTCGTTGAATACTGCCATGATTACGACTCCTATGATCTACAATCCGGACACTGGCAAAGCAGAACGGGTTCAGGGTTTTGGATGCTGATAGCCCAAACCCTGATTATCCTTTTGACGGACCGCACTGTGCCAGTATCTTTCTGCACCTTCTCGGAAGTGAACCGACGACATACAGGAGACCTCCAAATTCCCAGAAGACGGTTGGGGGTTTGGGTGATTTAGGGTTTAAGGCTTTAATTTAGGGCTCAACCCTAAACCCAACCCCCCCCCCCCTCTCAAAAACCACGCCGTTGGGTGCTTCTGCAGTCGGAGCGTCGCGCAGGCCCTTGCCACAAAGGCTCTTCCCCAGCGAGCTTGCAGCCGTATCGTCCACCAAGGGACCTCATAATAATTTACCATACATCGAACCATAGCCTATAATCACAAAAACATTATTCACCATGCTACTGTACAGTACTAAGCTTTGAAGGCAAGCTTTAACCACGCCAAGAAGCAGTAAGGAGAACCACGACAAGGACCCACCCACAACCACGACAAGGAACAAAGAATAACCGCGGCAAGGAAGAAACATCTTCCGCGACACGAAACCAAAACCTCCCTTCCCCCCAAAAAAACCGAGCGCTCACATCAGAAACGCACGCATAAACTGCAAAAGTAGATGCTCACCTCCGGCAACCACTGCTCCAGCCCAGCAGCCGCGCAACTTTTCTGGCGAGTTGCCACGAACTGTCTGGAATCGAGGCAGAGTCTCAAAACTCTCGAAAGCCTACTGTGAATGGTTGGGATCCTATTAAAAACAAATAAAAGGGAACTACAATGAACCCTAAACCCTGAACCCTAATAATGGAGACTACAGATCTCTTGATACGTTCCAGCGACGCAGCACCGCGTACACAACCATCTGCTCTTTTGCAGGCGGCCAAGCTTAAAGACTTCTAGCTGCAGAGGACGGCGCGACAATTAAACGCACGCACAGCTTACGTCAGTGCATTGGCAGTGCGAAGCCTGTGCACCAGATCTACTCGTCTTCCCTTGGCCGGAAGGCCCATCGACGCGAGCCTCACTCGTGCCTCCAAGGCCTGAGGATGCTCATGGAGACGTGACGATATGTCCAAGCAAAGAGCAGCTTCAGGCTTTGGCGCTGATGTTCTCCAGAGCGACAGCCCGCAGACTACGATCGACATGTTCTTCCTGTAAAGTTGTGCAATGATGTGGAATGACAAGAACGACAACACTCTCGAGCCATTCGTATCGGCCTGTCCCGCTCCAGGCTCGGCACAGTCTGCATGCCTTTCCTGCGAAGTTTTGGAATCAGAACACTCCATCACGTTGTGTAGCTGGCCTCGGCACTTTCGGCGAGCACAGCTCGGTGCTCCTGAGATGCAAAGTCTCTGAAACGAGAGCAAACTCTAACGCCTCAAATCCCATGCGTGTCCTCTGGTGGCTCCAACAGCCTCTGGATCAGCTCAAGCTTGCTCCCCGTGAAGCTTTTGCCAAGCTTGAACAGGCGGACTCGGAGCTCCAGCACCTTGCAGCACCAGGCATCATGGTGTCGACGTGAAAATTGGATTGACAAGGCGGGCACTGTGAGTTGGCTCTCTGGCACATCCGGTAGCTGGGCCTGAAAACACCCCATGTCATGTTCATGTCAGAACAAAGTGTCACGAATCCACAATGGGCCTTTTGTGAGACCTTGCGAACAGCTTTCGCCTGAAACCGAAATGCAACTCTGCACGAGGATTCTTGGTGCGACTCATAGGGCCTACTACTATTATTATTATTATTATTATTACTACAGTACTACTGCTGCTGCTGCTACTACCACTATTGCTGCTACTGCTACTCCTACCATCACCTCAATCTTAAGACTGTGGAACGGCAGGCCTGCTCGGCTTCCTCGTGTCTGGCCTTTCCGCAGGGTTGGATCTTTCGGCTTGGCTGTGTAAGATATAATCTCTAAGAGCCATGGGGAGCAAACCCTTGTTGTCTAGAACTCGCCTGGCCTCCTTCTGACGTGCACGGAGAAGTTTGCCCATGCAGGCTGCATCGGATATGCGCGAACCGAATCTCATGTCTGCCAGTGTCAACGTTTTCTTTTTGCGGTGAGTTGCCGCCTGCTCGCCACGCACGAACTGGAGGGACGCAAACTCTTCCGCGGACTTACACAACAAAGTCAGTGCTGCCGTGCTGAACTGGAACCCACGATCCGTCCATTTCTTAACCTCCTTGCTGACATGCTTTGGCACGATGACTTCATTGCCATACCGCTCCTCGGCCTCGCTGTTGTCCTTGGGTAGGTCGGCAAGGGTCCCAGGCAGGAGCATTGTAGAAGCTTCCACGCGAAACACCTGGCTTTCAGAATCCCATTGCACCTTCTGCAGGGACTTTCTGCAACGTGGACAGGACATGAGCGTGACGACGGGGAAGTAAATCCTTGCACATGGTCCGCAGTGCTGCGCCAAGAGCGGATTGCCGTCGGCGGGGGCCCAGACAGCGGCCAGCTGCCTTTCTGGCTTGATGCTGGAACCAGGCGGCGTCTGGAAAATCACGAGCTGGGAGGTACGCTCCTCCCACTCGGAAGCATCAAGCAGCTCGTCGTCCACTGCATCCGCACCGGCCTGTGCAAGGGCCTTCTTCGCGGCCTCGTGCTGCTCAAGGAACGGACGCTTCTCCGCTGGGTTCAAGCCTTTCCAAAGGCCCGCGGCATACTTGTTGCGCTCGCTCACTGTGCTGGCCCTGCCGGCAGAGTCCACGGAGGCCATGAAAAAGTGGAAGGCACTCTTCGCCCTTCGAAACTTCTTCTTGTCTGCCTTCGGCCTGTTCAAGAGGACACGTAAAACGAAGACGACCAAATGCCAGACCTGGCCTGGCGTCATCCTCTTTCTCCGAAGCTTCAGCCTCTCGTTCCGGGAGCTCCTCCGACAGCAGGCAGCATCCGAGTCCAGAAAGTGAATTGCATGAGGAAATGTGCGATCATTTGTCCTCCGGGGCTTCTGGCTCGTCAGGAACCATGTCGTGCGGGAAATACACGAAGGATTTTTTCTTTTTCTTTTCGATCACAAGCTTCTTCTGCACGAGATCTGCAAGGACCTCCCGGCGCTCATGTCATGCCCCTCAGGCTTCCAACACGAAAGACGGCAACCGAGCTGACTTGACTGCAGCACGGCTGCCACAATCGCATATCCAAATCCGTAAACCAGCTGGCCTTCTGAACAAGCGGTGAGAACATTCAGCTGGCACACAAGCAAGAGACGCCCAAGACGATGCCAGATGGCAGCATGAGGGGGGCCTGGTGCGCCCCGATCCGCAAAGTCAGCTCCTTAGCAGCTATTCAGAGCCGCTTGCATGAAATGAAGCGTGCAAGCGACGACACCGCCAAACAGCTAGCACATTCTTGTGCGACGTTTACCCTCGAGATCCTGGTCCAAAAGCTCACATGGCGAGGTGCGACAATGAAATAAGCGGTGCAGAGCTGACTCACCAACTCCACACCTCACCCTAAACCCTAAACCCTTCTAAGCAGAAGCCAAGCCTGTGTGCTCCAGCGTCAGCACATGCGCTGGTTCCATGCACCCAAGGGGCAGCGGAGGAGCATTACATTGGTGAAGTGCATGTACACTTGGAAATTATTGGCTTATCAGTTCGCAGCGCTCCAGCAACGAACGAGATGAGCACAGAACCCACAGTAGTTCTTTTTTGGGGTCATATGTAGAATCCTATAAGGTAATCCCAAAAAGGAACTACAACACGCTCGAGCAGCAGTGCCAGCAGGGCAATGGGCGATGTCATGTGTAAGACAAAAACGAGTCGTGGTTAGTGGGTGTGCGGCGCAGTTAGCAAAACAGCGTCTTGGTTATGACGTGGCTTTAGTATTCAACATAGTAAAATAACTGTGCATCCACAAGCATTGGATTTTGGACACGCGCTTGTTGGGCAAGGGGTGTCTGACTCAATGCGGTCTCGGTTCACACGTTGTGTATGCAGGTATGGTTCCGGGGGTTGTAGCCAAGGGGAAGCCAAAGCTCCGGCCTGCGACTCCCAAGCTTTGTGAGAAGCCCTGACTTAGCCTAGGAAAAGCACCCCCAAACACATCACCGGCGGTTTCAAACAGGAAGAATCGATAGCCTTCAACTAAGACCCGGGCAACACACGGCAATAGCTGTATCCATCAGCGTCGAGCTGAAACAAAGGACGAACCAGAATCACAAGCAGGAGCACAGATTTCCGTCTACTTCTACCCGGGCAGGAAAAAGCTCAGCTCGGCCTCTCCGAGTTTATGTTGGGGCACTGAGAGGCCTTCCCCCACTCCGGAGCCGGACCGTGAACCCAACTTGAAAAACATTGCTCGAGAAAACTTGATCAGATACACGAGTGCGTGATGCAAGGACTGATCTCTTCTGTTTCATGGTCTGCCTTGCTTTGAAGGCCTGCGAGCCCTGTAATTGGAGCGGTTTTCAGGTCTCGATTACCAACACTAAGGCGGCCCAGGGGCAGTCTGTGAAGTAGAGCTTCAAGATCTGCAGCTGTGCCAGCCTTGAGGGTTGCTTTTTGCCCAGAGCTCCTGCTTGAACTGCTGGACCCAGAATCTAAATTGCACACTCACAAGCCACCGGGTGTGAGAGATCCAATTGTGGGTTGTAGCTTACGCTACGCCACATGTAAGGTGGTTACGGAAGCCGCTTAGCCAAAACATACTTCTTCCAATTCCTCTATGGTGATGGCAATCAGCTTCGGCACAAAACGAAGCATCATATCAAGAAAAGCTTGCCGATGCTATTGCTTTGATGAACACAACGCCCGTGACCTTGACTGCAAGATGTCCAAGTGGCTGCTCCAGCGTTTGGGTCAGCTGTTCGGCAGCTTTTGCCGTTTGGCGAGTCTGCGTCAAGTTCCTTGGAGCCCGGAATTTGAGTATGTGGTTGGGGTGTAACGCTTGAAGTTGTGACGTTTTTGCTGCGCTACGCAAGTCAGCCGGAACCTCAACAGCAAAAACACCCTCAAGCTTCAGCACGCACTACATCGACCACAACTGCTTGGGCCCGGGGGTCAGATGCAGCTTCCGCAGTGAAGGCATCGTTTTCAGGGCTGCGGTCAGCGGAGCGAGGACGCCGCAGCTCACCTCATGATGGGTTGTAGAGCGGGTGGGGGCGATCCTATGAATCTTTTTTCGGACATCGCTTCCATGTTCTAGCTGCCTCGGTGCGTGTTTGGTCAGGGCTGTCATCTGTCAGTGAAGGTGCTGGGTTTCGTGTCTCTGTCCATTCCTTACAGCAAGGTGGTGGTTTGTGTCTTCAGCGGTTTCTAGCATCTCGCACTCCCTGGAGCGAGGAGTCGTTGAGGCTTCAAGCCTCGTCGCTTCTGTTGTGTTCGGCTTTCCTGGAAAGGGCTTAAGGCTCCCGGCTGCGGCCACGTTCGCAGCTGAAGCCTTAAACTCAGAAGGCAACAACACAACGCCCAAGGCCAACACACTTGCAACAGGAAAATTCTTGACTCCTTGCGGCAATTGCCTGAAACAGCTGCACAAACTTCTCAAGGTCAAGCAGGGCCAGATACTGCGCTACGATTTTGTGCTTGATGGTTTGATGATCAAGCACCGCAACGAGCGTCCCAGAGCTGCTGACATTGGGTACAGCGCACCGCGAGTCAAACGGCCAACCGAGCGCATGCCAAGTTTGCGCTCGGGAAGGATGTTGGGCAGTTCGGCGGCCGCCAGTCTGATGGTATGTCAACGGGGGAAAGGAGGGACCCTTAATGGGGATCCCGACCCTACTAATGGGAAAACAGGGTATATACCCAGAGTTCCTAATAAAGGGTCCCTCCTTTTACCCATGGAGTATGTCACTCGCCAATGCCGTCTCGAGCTTGCATGCCTCCTTTCCTCCTGCCGCCCGGCATAGCTACAGCAGAATCCGAATCCTCACCTTCGGCCTCTACCGCTGGGCACTTGCCCAAATGGGGGCGGCATGTATAGATCTTTCGAAGTGGCAGCTTTTCCTGGCCACGCCTGTCTCCTACAAGGGCCTATCCTGCCTCGTCTACGAAGTCGGAGGCGTGTGAGGACACGGGCGGGATGGCTGGCATCGTTGGCGGCAGAGACGGCGCATCTTCCTTTGGCATGACATGGACAGCAAAGCCCAAGGCGTACTGTCCAGCCCCTATGTGATCATCCGCAACCGGTCGGACTGCTTTAAGGATGTCTGCAACAGCCGCTTCTGCCGTGATCGTGCGATACATCAGGCAGCTGCCATCCCCAACAGTCTCGACTGAAAGCTCGTAGCGCTCAGCGCAGGTGGCTTTTGGAGGCGACGGCGATGCACTGGTGGCAAGATTCCCAAGCTTGCGGAAGCTCTCCACCAGGGTATCGATCAATTCCTCTTCCGTGGCTGCGGACGGAGGCGCAACCTCAAGGGTCTTGAAGAGACTCTGGAGCTTCTCTTCTGAAGAGCTCCTCCGACTCAGGGGCGGCCTCTGCCTCGAGAGAGTTGCTCTGCACCACGGAGCCACTCTGAACGACCAGAGGCTTCATGACGCCTTCGGCGCCCGTCTTATCCCGCAAGTCGGTCGGCTGGGAGCTTTAGAAGTCTCAGTCTCGCACCCAAGGCTAGGACATGCAAAAGATGTCGAGGCCCGAACTGAAGATCGAAAGTAGAGGAGGACAGCGGGGGGGGGTAAGGTCACGATTCGGAGTGTCACTCCGGCTGTGCCACGACGGAGGGCCACTTCTCTGCAATCCTTTGCTCAAGGTCACGGTGAGGCGCATGGGGCACACGTCAATGCCTCAAGTGCGGAAGTTGGGAGACAGACCCTTTACCTCAACCCTGAACCCCAAAACCACCCAAACCGCCCTACCCCCCCCCCCCCTCAACCCCCAGAACCAGTCTCAGCTTGCTTCGGCCTTTACTTCTGAGTCCCGGCCTTGACGAGGCCCCGGAGGTTCAGGTCCAGCTCTCGCATCTCCTCGAGGCCTTGCCTCGGAAGAGGAACTGCTGAAGGCTCTGGGAGGGGCGGAAGCTCTGGGGGCCTTAATATTTTGAATAGGGTTCCTTTAAAGGGCTCCTTTATGGGGTCTATAAGGGATCTACAGTGGGACCGGAATTCCTCGCAGTTGGGGGCCCAGTTTCGGGTTCCGGGTTTCAGCTGATCTTCATGACGGCTCTGCTAGCGCAGGATCATACTTGGCTTGGCCTGCAACTCCCTTAAATTTTTTAAGGCCTTTGGATGTTCAGGAAACCTTTGGAAGCCCAAGCTTTCTGTCCACCTCTGTGGCCTTGATGTTCTATGCTTGCAAGCACTCCGAGCAACACACAGGTAAACTAGCCGAGTAGCCATCCCTCAACCTTTGCTTTACCCTCAACCTGAAAGCCGAAACCCGGCGCAACATCAGCAAAAGGCAGAAGGTCTTGTGAACGCAAGAGAAGATATTGCGCATGAACTAAACACCCTGCTTACTACCATGCAAGGCCATCATTGTGGCGGCTCGATGTATTGTAGATAACACCCGCCTCCTCACGAAATGTCTACCCCCAGTACTTCAATCTTAACAGACCAAGGTTCACAAGACTTCATGCTCGAACGTCCCCGAACCCCTTGGCATGGTTTATTCGACCGAAATGTTCTGATTGCAGTAGTGCCCCCTGTTGAATGCCGTCACAGGCTTAAGAACGGTACCGCCACAATTCAGACCTCTTGCCTGTTCTCCCAAACCTACGAAATAGAAGACCGAAGCAAATCTTGCGGGCCGGCGCGCATGACGGCGAAGATCTCATGGAGAGAGGAGTCGGTCAAACGAACCTCTGTGGTCATTTTCCGAAAGAATCATCAAATTTGTCTGAAACAGTGACCACAACGTTCCTTCTTTAAATTGCTTGCCATGACGAGCATTGCTACCAGAGCCCCGTTCCAACACACCTGGGATCTTCAGGTCCAGGAGACGCACATGTAGAAGTCCAGGAAGAGAGCCTGACTTCTTCCAGGGAGATGTTCCGGAAAAGCTGGCTACCAACGACCGAACAGAGGATGGGAGCGGCTGTATTCAAGATTGATCCTAGGCCCCAACCCCGTCAGACTGGCTTGTGCCCAAGGGTGCAAGGCATTCTTCCATGTTTTATTGAATAGCTAGTCACACACACACACACAAGCACATGCAAACTCTTGGCCTCTTAGGCCTGACCTCCACGGTTCAGCACAATCGCGACCTGTGCAACAACACAACAAACCCAACCCGCCGAATTCCGCAGACTTCGCAACACACATCCGCAAAACTACACCCGGAGTCTAGCAGCCGCAGCCATACCAGCCTCCTGAAACCTCCATGATAGTGGGACGGTTCTAGTAGAAACTCCCGACTGCCACACCCCCCCTGAAAGCCTCTCAAATCCTGCAGAAGCCTCATACAGGACTTTTACAAAGCTTTTGAAGGACCGCAGAACTCAACAGTAATAGCCCAAGCCCTGAAAACAAATCCTGCCAACCTCAATCTCTCTAGACGCCTACGCGAGTCCAACAAAAAACGGAGACTTGGCCTAAACCCCGAACCCGGAACAATAAACGGACAACTCAAAAAAACTTAAACTCTAATCCTTCAGCCAAGAAGTCCGCAACAAATATAGCAAAATACTTTCTATACTATAAGTTTATGCAGCAGATATAATATACTGAAAATATTCGTTGTTGTATATATGCACATAATCATATACACTATAACCAAAAAATACTGTATGGGAGTTTCCGAAATTAGGGGTACCGTATTTTGGGGCCGTATAATAAGGATCCTACTGCCCGGGGTACTATACTAGGGTCCCCTATTTTCGGAAACTCCCAAATACCCTATATACTATACTATAATATAATTTGGCCCACGCCACCCGGAGCTCCCGGAGGCGCCCGATGGCCCCGGCCAGCTCCAAAATCGAGGCGTCGCTGAGGCCGTGGCCTCGATACGTCTACGTGCGTACAGCTTCCACACATAACGTATCAGTGTGTACATAAGTAAATGGGTAGATAGATATCAGGTGTGTATATTTATATATGCATATCTACAAAGGCCCGAATTGCCCCCGACAGCTGGGGGAAGATCGTAGAGCCCCAGAACCGCAGCCATGGCCTATGGCACTGGCTTCCACAAGTTTTCTGGCACCACACTACTGCTGCAAATGAATGGTGACAGATGGACGAAAATCGTGATCTTCTTGCACTGCTTGTATCTCGGCGCCGATGAGCCGTTGCAGAACGCCCGTCACATCTTCCTCATCCCGCACAATCCTCTGGGTCAACATGCCCTAGAACGGCTGAAGTCTGTCGGTGAAGAGCTCACGTCCATGGGGCTTTGCCAGCAAGACACCAGGGCCCGGTTCCTGGATTCCATTACGGTGCAACACCGCAGTGCGAGTGACAATGCAAAGGAGCTTGCGAAGAATCTGATGCAAGACCTGACTGCACGTGGACTCAAATCCACCGTGAGAACGTTGGCTTACTTCGAGTTATTGGACCAGAAGTCATCTCGGTGGTGTCCACGTGTGGCCTAGGCGCATATCTGGCCAGCTGCAGGCAGACCCGGCTGAAGTTCCAGTTTCCAAATCTGCCACTGATTGGGCTGGCAGGTGTGAAGTTCTGCGTTTCCGGCCTCCGGTGCCCCACTTACAGCCAGTTCTGCGAGGCCCCTCCCGGCTGCGACACCGGCTTCAAGGTTCTCGGGGCATCTCGGGGCGACGGCTTTGCCACTAGGCCACGGCTCCTGCGGCCCCTGCAGCAGCACTATTTGACACGATCGTTGCGTAGCTTTTCATGACCCTCGTGATCAGTCTTTGGGCAGGAGCTCATCGGTTGAGTCTGAAAGCTGAGTACTGAGTACATAGGACTTTGACGTGTAGGACTTTGCTAGGATTGTTAGTTCCGGAATACCTAGCAGCTTCAACTCCATGTGTATACGCAGTCACTGCACATGGTAGTGATGGATGGGCACAGCTGCGTTTGAATGTCAGCTGTGTGGGTTGTACAGTTTGCAGTTTGCCTCACCTTCCCCCTTGAGGGATAGGCTCAGGCTGAAATTATTGAAGTTATTGTTTGCTCCAAGTGCTCGCGCGTGCCTGGCTTCAGCTTTAAAAGTTGGCTCTGTTTTAGTTTGATTTTGCTTGTGCTCGGGGATGGCTTTTGTGCCTTAGGCGCCAGTTAAATCCTCGAACATGTGATTTTCAGCCTTAGCGCATACTGGTACGTGTCCAGATTTCTGCGCAGGGATCCCTTATTTAGATGCATGCCAAAGGGCCGCGCACGAATTGGACAATACACCCCAAATGCGAGAATGTATATCGACACATACATTTTAGATGCCTGCATGCATGCGGCGTGCTGTTTTGATTACACCGGAAAGAGACCCACATTGATTGGAAGGACTGTCGCAAGCTGTTGGAGAGTTTCAAACGGACGATTGTGGATGTCCGGGGCTTTAAGTCTACCGTAGTGCTTAGGCTCTCAAAACTTTGGGATTTTCATCGGATTGTGCTTTGAGGCTTGGGGGCTGAGGACAGCATGTCTAACACCAGGAATGTTTGGAGATGCACCACCACGTCGAGGTCGCGCATGTGCTAGAGATCCATTGCTTCAAGCTTTGACCTTGTTGTGTTGTGGTGGGTGGACGCTTTGGCCGTGGGTTGAGAACCGCAATGCCCTGGCTCAAGACTTAGTCCCCGACAGGATCGAAGATCCAATCGCAGGAGGTCGGTCAAATTCGGTGGCAATGCTCCTCAGCTCTCTGTTCCAAGGCTCGGGCTTGTTTGCGTTGATCAGATGCAGTGGGCCAGTGGGTTCCAAGCCAAGGCTTCGGAGACTCGACCGGGCCTCACTCCGACAAATTCGGTGTCGGGAAAACCTTCTTCCTTGTCGCGAAAGTGGCGTTGAGGCAGCCGAAGGTTAATGCCATAAGGTCATGTTTCAGCAAACAGTGCAAGGGGCCGTGAACGCGCACGGAGGAATTCTCTACGTGGGACGTGCATATTTGGCGACCCGCAGCACCAGCGACTATCTTCTCGTATTCCCCCCATGGGCGACGTATGGGCAGTTGAGGTTATGAACCGATTGAGGGTTCAAGTACACAATAGTCGAATAATCCGAAAGTGGAAACAATTTCGGACTCCCTAGCAACGCCTTAATCGCAACATTGCTGTCCTGCTGGCGAAGGAGTGGCTACTGGTCTTCAAGCAAGCGTCAAACGAAAAACTCGGAGAACTTTCCTTCTACACGCCCACAAGACTCAAGCCTGAGCAAAGCCCAAATCAGCAAAACCTGAAGGCCAACGAGCCTGTGACGAGCTCGCCCATGCATGCCAAATCTGACCAAAAGGCTCAAACTACCAAGCCAAGGTTCGGGCGATGCACAGCAAGTCCGCGTCCTTGAAAAGGAAGAAAGAGGGGCAGATGCTTCGGTTCTGCGGGATGGCTGGTGTTAAGGCTTGTGGAAGGACAGCTGCAGCGGCACTCACAAACCTGAACCCCAAAACCCAGAACGCAAAAATCAATTGCTTTCACCCTGGACAGGACGCTGGTCCTTGAACTTGAGGCTGTTGGCAAACGAGAGGTGGACACTTCCTCTGCCAATGATGATGAGGCTTGGCTGAAAACCGGGTTTGGGGGTCTAGTTACAATGCATCCGAAGCACGCAGCTGCACAGGGGCTGGGCTTGAGAGTGCAAGCAGCTTTCGGCGTGCGGGCTTTGCATGCTTTAATCCAGGCTCTGAACGGCTAAAGCTCACCACAACCTGCAAGCTGGTTTCAACGGACGGAGTGGCCGCGACGATGAACACTTTAACAGAAACAAAAGGTCGCTCTTGCGATTGATCACGGTAGCAACGGTAGGTAGCTATAACACACTAGCATGAATCACACTGCACGGGAGTCGCAATGATACCAGAATACCTAACGAGGAAGAACAAGGCTAAAAAGAACACCAACAATTACGTATCAAGCGTACAACTTGGTAGGCAGCGCTTGTCATCCGAGAAAAGCGCTGAAACTAAGAGAAACCTCAGTTTCACCCCGGGCTCAATCCCATCAAACCGAAAGCCATAAAAGGTCCAAGCCGCTCCGGGAGGAGTCCTCTTGCAATGCCTGACCTTGCAGGCATCAGACTCATGGACTCGAAGATGTTTTCAGGTTTCCATGTCGGAGGACCTGGGTTTCTCAGGGCTTTGAGGAGCTTCGCGACATCAAAACATGCGTCTTTTGCCCGCCCTTCGTTTCAAAGAAAAAACTTTTCAAAAAGTTTTTATCTGCGGCAAAGGCTTCATGAAGGAGCTCGTTTCAACCCTCAGGGCTGCAGGTATGGGCTTCACGGTCAACACCCAGGAACCTTGAAGCTGAAGCCCCTGCTGGCGAAGAGGAACGCCCTAAGCCGAAACGCTTTGAGAACCTTAGCCTTTGTAGATTTCAAAGCCAGCGGCCTGCAGTGAGGTCAAACGTGAAGAAACCACGACACTGGTCAGAATCTCTTCTGCAGGATGTACGCAGGAGGTTTCATCCCATTCAGAAAACCGGATAGGGGGAACATGCGAAAAAACCTCGGAGCCGTGTGGCAAATGGCTGGCATCAGCTGCTTGAGGTCTTTGGACACCACCTCTGCCAACAGCGCTTGGATCTGTAGCTAAGATGGAGCTGGGGCTCTGGGCCAAGGGTTCTGCATTTACGGCTTAGAGCTTCGAGGCTTGCGCAAGCAAAGGTGCGAACAACGCCAACCCCTGACTCCGGAAAACTTATGCAGCCCGGCATTCCCTGCCTGGCTCACGCTCGCCAGCGCGAAAATGGAGCGCAACGACCGGTTTACTCTTTGATAACTCTCCTTGCGCTCCTCCTCCCAGGCATTTGGGCTTTTGGTTCTCATTTATGCTCATTCCAGAAACATTGCTTTGAACAAAGCAGTCGTCACAACTAGGGCTCCCAATGCTTTCTGAGCGTTAAACAGGCTCTGGGTTTATCGCCCAAATGCCCCCGTGCGCGGAAGCAGCAAAACCGTAGTCCACAAGCTCCTTGATTCGAGTCGACATGCTCGGCAAGCCCTAAACCCCATTATGTCTCTAACCCCCGAAGCAAAGTTTTACAAAAATCAGAAAGCAGCGCTCCGGCAGTGGTTCGGGCAGATTCGTGTCGAGCTCCTCCTCCGGAAGGCCACCAATGCCTGGGATGCTTGCAATGAATTGCTTGGGTCTACGCCACAGAATGCCTTACACGACATAACTGTTGACAAGACACTAGAGGGCCAGCTTCATGAAACACTAAGTCTTCCGATTCAGGTGACGTTGACCCAGCGGGAGGTGCAGTAGTGGTTCTGGGACAGGGTGAGGCTTGGAGCTTTGCTGGTGGCGTGCCAACGGCCTTTAGCCGCTTTGCTGATTTTGTCTACAGTGCGCCAGGGCTCCTGACGCCGAAATCCGAAATCGACAGCTTTAGCCACCAGGTGAGAACTTCTTTCGGAAAGTCTTGGACAATGCCGTAAGCGAGTGCTGTCATGTAATGTACCCGTTTCTTCTTTATTTGAGAGCCTCAGCAGCAAGACCTACTGGCTTGAAACTGTCTTCAACCACTGCCCAAAACCGAAATGTGTACATAATCCTTGCATACTTTCTGGGGAGGATCTTCGCTGCACACAGACGTTGAGACTGCTTCAACTTCCGTGCAGGAAAACATAGAGTCTTGGGGAAGCGAGTTCAGTCTTTCGAGCCCAACCTCCGCGTCGATGCGAGCTCTGCTAACCCCGAACACCTTAACTGACTACCGACTGCCCGAATCAAGTTCAAGTTCGAAAGTCCGATCCGAAGTGTAAGCTGTCAGCACCAATGCGTGCCCGAAGGCTGTTGAGGATGCGGAGCTTGTCCACCTCGGGCACTCCAAACCCTAACCCCCTCTTCCACTTTTTAAAAGCAGCACAAAGAAAAGGATCCAAACACGCAGTGGGAGTGCGCGCGAGAGAGAGAGAGAGAGAGACATGGTCGCAATAACCCTGCCCCAGGAAGCATCCGTTGAACGTGATAGACAATACGTAACTATCCAGCTCTGGTCGTGGCAGCGGTACTGGCTAGTTTCGGAAACACCCCGCCTCCCTGGAGGCACTAGCAGCGACGATGTCGATCTCCAGTGCTCGCTGGATTAGCCTGAGAATCCGTATCTCCGATGCCATAAACTGCTTATGTGCGAAGGAATTGGACGGGCTACTGGGACTCTATGTCATCCACCGATTTTGATTGAACAGCAGAAACACAAGTACTCTTAGACTCATATACTATTAATCATCCGCCATCATAACCGTTGATTCACCAGGCGCCCAACCACACGGAAACATGCACTTACACATCGTGGCTGGGAACAAGGTTTTGCTATTCCAGAGGGGCGTGGGGTCAAGGGACCGCGCGGTGATGGTTTGTTGGTATGGAAACAACTGAATCATAGTAGAACCAATGCATTCCCACGCCCTGCAAGCCCTGTATGTGTGCGAATTCTCGAACGTGACCCGAAGCCTTTGGAAACCCCAGAAACAACACACAGAGTAGAAACTGCAATAACTCCACTGCGCTTCAAGGGCAATGCACCACATGCACCACGCTGGACATGGTTTTCGCACATCCTGCAGCCCACAGACCCTATGAGGCCCAAGCCGACGATCGCACGTAAAGAAAAAACAACCATAAGCACAAAAACATGAAAGTACACTGAGCTGGCTGACGACGCCGATAGAACGGCAAAACATACTCCTGTCGTTCTCTTGTCAACAAAGATCTCGCAATGACTTATGGTAGGCACAAGAGATCTTCACGCGAACGACTGCGTAAGCGCTGCTACATCTGCATGCGTCCATGAAGACATCATGTAGTTATCTATTTATGGCACTCAAGTCAAGACATGGGGGCTCAATGGGGAAGGTCTCCTCTCGCTTGGCTTTTGCCTTGGCCACAAAGGAAAGCCCCATCTTCTTCGAAGTCATAGGGAGCTAGGGTACCCATAGACAGCTCATGGCTCCAAGGCTTTTGAAACTGCGGACATCGTCTGTTAAACGCTGCTTGAAAGGCGATGCTTGTCAACGGCTGTTGACCTTCCGGTCTGACAGGCTTGAGGCGAAGATTGGAGGAAGCGTCTTGTTCGTATGCAAAAGCTTTAGGTTTTGAAGGCTTGAGAACTCTGCTCCTCCTGGCATCCATAAAGAGGAAATGGGCCCGGATAGGACATGATGGGACCTTGAGTCGCCAAATCTACGGCCACCTCCCCTCCAACTTTTGGAAATCTCATAATCCTCGACACGTACAGCTCCCGGTTGTCTTAAGGAAGTTTGCATAGGTTGAGGTTCCTGAAACTGACAATCAACTCGGAAACAATGCAACTGAGGCTCTTGGCGCTCGAAAGGACACGCGTACACACACACACACACAGACAACTCGCAGCGAAATTCTGGAAACCCGATACTCCGACACTGTATTGATGGAGCCGCGAAGTTTTGCCGAGCATCCTTACCACCAGCCCCGGCACAAACGCAGTGCCTCAGCAGTGATTCAGCAGCAGACGTGACAGTCAGCACGGGCATGACAACAGAAAATTACCCAGTGAAAAACGCAATTGCCACTGCTGCTGGTAGAAGACTCTTAGTCCTACTACACGTGGCTGAGGCAACTTGACTTCTTTTCAGTTCTTGTGGCGGTTCGAAATCCCGGACACCCGATGACAAGGACTTCGAGTGGCGGCGCTGCAGCGAATGCCACGGAGAGTTGGGTTAATATAAGAACCTTGCTAAACCTTCAAAACAGAGTTTCGGAGTACTGTCTACTGCAGTGGAATGGTGATTACAAGGGGATACTATGGCTGTTGATTTTGGAGCGAAGCAAAGGCTGAGGTGGAGGTTTTTCGGGGACCTGGGGTTATTCGTCCAAGTCAAAAGGGGCCAAGGCAACCTCCATATCCAAATTGGTCGGGCTCTGGTCAATACCCCGAGTCTGCACAAAGGTAGCTTGACTTAAGCTCCTGGGCTCTAGGAACATGCGCAAGCAGAAGCGTAAGGGCAGAAACCAGCTCAAGGTGAATTCGAGCTGGTTGAAGGTCTAGGAAATCAAAATCAACATGAAGCTGCTGCTCACCTGCTCCTGGTTGGTTCAGCACGCCAGCAAGTTCAGCATGCACCAACACCCAAGAACAGCACAAAAAGGCAACAGAAGCCGAATCTCTGAACCTCCGAGACTTGCAACAACCTCTTGGTAGAAAGCCCTGTAGCCCTCTGACTCGCCAAGGGTCTCGTTGTGCAGTTCACTCGGCACCATACCATCTGTCAGAAGCTCAGCAGCTCCCTGACCTTTCAACTACCGGCCTTTTCCAGTTCAACTCTGCTCTAAGGAGCCCACATGGATTTGCAGCAAGTTAGGGCGTAAGGGAGACACGTGGACAACATGAAGCATGGCGCGAGGGACCGGACTTGAAGGCAAACCAACCAAGCGCTACGTTCCAGCCTTGAGCCAAGCCTGTGAACCCGCCAGGCCAAGCCTCCTGCCAGGATTGGTAGACACCCAAAGCCTGACATCCAGAATCCACGTACCAAACACCTTTAAGGCCGGGGGGCTAACCGTGGCAATGTCCAGCAAGAATCGACCCTGGGGCGCCACCAGGTCCTGAACCGACTCGCTGGAGTTTTTCTGAGGCTTAAGAGAGCCTCGGATTCAAAGGTTTTTGCGGCTTAGGGCGTTTTGGGTTTTTTTGCGGCATCAGGGTTCAGGGTCAGGTTCGACGGTTGAGACCGTGGGTCTGAAGGACTTGGGGCTTTGTTGAGCAAGGTGCATTGCAGTACCGAGGACTTTGTTGAGTACCGTTCAGGATTGCTGTTTTTCGGGCTTTGGGTTGGGACTGTTGTCTTGGAGTACGTCGGACAGTTGGTGTCGAATGAGGCCACTTCTTGTTGATCCGGGGCTGTGGGCTTTGCAATACTTTTGGGAGAAGTCCGTAAGGATTAGATCAAGGATCTGCGGTTTCGAGGGCTTTTCGCGGTTTCAGCCAGTCAACAACCAACAACAAACACGAACTCGTGGCCCCTGACCCCGAAACTTTACCGTTGATCCCTAAACTCCAAACCCAATGCTCTGGTCCGTCAGGGCCATGGCGAGCTCAAAGCAGCACCAAACACGCGCGAACGGCGTGGCAAGCGGGTCCTCGCGGCCGCAAGGGAAGCGGGCTTAGAGTTAAGCCCTAAAAAACGCCGTACTTAGGGAAGAGGGTTTCGTACAAGATCCGTCTTCTTGAGGCTTCCCTGCGACATGTCTTATAAGAACAAACGAACCGAACACGCCACACAACCTTGGACAAAGACCACCATCAACCTTGAACCCTGAAGGCAAGCAAGAAAAACAACTATGATCGCAACACCCATCGACATCGACCTCTGCAGCCTGAAGCCCGAACGGCAAAAGAGCCCAGGCCCTAAGTCTGTTGTAAGCAGTGAACACTGTTCACAAACAACGCTGATTGCGATTTTACAAGTCAACATAAATATGTAAAATATTTATGTACATATATATATATATGCTATGATATATGATCGTAGTTAGTAGTTTTGCACATCATGTGATCTTGCAGTTTGCGTAAGTCCCAAGTCCAGCACCAGCAGGACGCCGCCGCAGAGTTGCATTGCACGGAAGAAGGAGGTCTCCCGGGGGTTAAACCGAAGGTCCTCGGCAAAGGACTGTAAACTGGGTTCTTGTTACGGGATTTAGTGTAAGTTACCATCATACGCGGAAACCTTATTATTCACTATAGATCCCTATTACGGTTACTTAAGTTAGATCCCTTAACGGGCCGTAGGGAAAAACCCATCCATTGAAAACAATGTCATTGTTGGACGTTGCTGGTGGGCGTCTTGTGTGAAATCAGCTATTCTTTGTCTGTTTATGCAACCCACAAGGCCCAAATCGTGAGAAAGGTCACCCCCAACCTACAATCTTGCGTTGTGCTTCACCCCTACAAAGGGCACAATCTTTCATTCACCCCTAAGCACGAACTTGCCAAGCCTCAATTCCGAAACGTGGGATCTGAGCAAAGCGGGTTGAAACCAGCAGCGGCACACAAAGTTTGAAACAACTCACAAGTTCAAACTTGCAAAACACACATGAGACATGGGATCTTGCATGCTCCATAATGGTTTGGAACGCACTCCAACGTTGGAGACTTGACTGGAACCGATGTGCTGCCAGTGGTACGTAAAACATGGTCTAACCATTTGTCCGCAGAAGGGGTCGAATCGCTATGGGCATCACGACGAATACACATGCTGGAAAAAGAACTGAAGCACTCCCTGCAACACGGTCTGTGCGTATCCCGCATGCTTGAAAACACGTCCAGCCCAGAAAGAAAGCGCTAAGCAGAAGACAAGATTTTTCAAAAAGAAAAGATGACACAGAACATGAACGCAAGATTTTGTATGATGCAAAGGTGCCAGTTGCACCCCTTGCTGCATCACTGGGGCGGTTCAGGCAGTATGTTGATTTCGAACAGATGCATGTGCTGAACAGGATGCAAGCACTTTTCCCCTGCCGAGACCGTGCTTGACGAGCTCCCCGAATCAGCTTCACGTCATTGCTTCTAGTACCACCGCATGAACTTGTTGGGCTTCGCAGCGATCCAAAACTATTGGCAATCTTGTTGTACTTTCAGCACGCGATACAAAGTCTCGACTTGCATGTGCATTGTCCCTAAAGTTTATCGGAAAGGTTGCAGCACGTTCGCACGTTCCAGCTGTGTTGTGATTTGCTGGTTGGTTCGTGCTTTGAAGGGTCTGTAAACGAAAGTCTCCACCTGAAGTGCAATTTGTACAAGACCCATCACGACACTGCTTTCTTCAAATTGCAAGTTTAGGCGTCGTGCAGCACTGGTCTGTCTACTTTTTTGGTCCGCCCCCCCCCCCCCCCCCCCTGCTCAAAAAAGCGCCACACATGTCATGCCTTTGCACACGCTTGGACAACTCAATCCCTTATCTGGTGCTCAGAAACCTGGAGGGTGCGATCACCCCAAACCTCAAATCCTGCGTGTACTGCGAAAAAGCGAAACTAAGCTGGCGTGCTGCACCCCCAACGAGTGCAACCATTAAATCACCCCTATATGAGTGGCGGGTTGAAGCAGACAACAGCACAAAACTTGGAAAGCTGGAAAGTTAAGCTAGTTTGAGAAACTAAAGTTTCCACCGCAGGCGCAACATACCAGGAATAGAAACCATCTGTTCGCGCTGCCCCTTGTCTTCAAGGGAAGGTTTCGGTAGCGAGGGCTCCTATCCGTGAGAATTTTGCCCCTGCAGAGGCCGTGTTTGATGACGTGCTCCCCTCATCAGCGGCTGTGTTGTGATTTGCTGGTTGGTTCGTGCTTTCGAAAGTGATGCACAAAACCAATCATTTGCTTCGACAGGCAACACACATCACGAGACTGCAAACTTCAAATTGAAGGTTCAGGGTCATGCCCATCTTTTGGAACGCCCTGCCGGACCCCGCCCCCCGCTCAAGAACACGACCTTCAAACAAGCTTGGACAACTCAGTTTGTTGCTCAGAAGACTACTTGATGCACCCCTACCGTCCCGAATGGACCAACTCACATTCTCCAAACCTGGCTTGCTCCTGCATTTCACCCCCCCCCCCCTGTCGGTTCTATCGTACCAACGTGCCCCACCTTTGCGTGGTCGAGATTGCGTCGTTGTCAATGCATATCACCCGGCTATCTTCATGCGCAGTTTGTTTCTCGAAGTATCTCTGCAGCCGCGGCACGTTTCCCAGCTCGTGTTGGTTGTTGGCATAAGCGCAGACCCAGTAGGCAACCTGCTCAGCGCAGCCCATGTGGAAGTACTCTTCGAAGCAGCTGTGACCCATCCACATACCGCTTGCGCATTTCTTGCACCACCTGAACCGCCCTGACAAAGGCACCTTGTTGCGCACAAGCTGTACTGTGCGGGTGTGGTACACAATCCCTCGGGTTCACAGCCAGTGAGGGTGCAGCACTCTACAATCTTGTTTGCCATGTCCCGTATACGAGACTCATCGAAGCTTCAATTTTTCAGCCCCAAGTTCAACCCGGCGGGAGGCCCCTCAAACGCACGGTACATTTCAACTCCTCCCAAACCCTAGGCGCCTTAAAGTAGAAGCCAGAAAGTTGGAATATCATTATCGTAACCCCTTTAAGGTAAATTATAGGGGATCCTACCATTAATCCATATTCCAACTTCTGGAGTTCCCTTTAGCCGCCTTGGCCTCTTCCAGTTGTCGGACCGTGGCGTGGCCACGCAGGCAGCTGAGGAAGTCTTGCACCGGCTCTTGCCTCGATTCTGCAGGCTCTGTGTTTAGGATTCATGGTTTAAGGGAAGTTTAGGATTCAAGGCTCTCTTTGGGCTTTAGAGTTTGGGGGTTAGGGTGGTGGGTTTTCTTGAAGCTTTGAGGCTACCACCCCCGGGCGGCGTAGGCCCACACTATATATTATAGGGTTTAGGGTTTAGGGTTCTATATATACCCGAACCATGAAAAGAAGGCATGGCAGCTCTCCCTGAAGGATTCAGATATTTTGCATCACTTGCGAGGCTTTGTGCAGGGAGAATGCCGAGTGATGAAGCTGACTTGGGAAGGTTAAGGAGGGTGTGTAGGGGTTCATACACTGGTTTGCTGTTCCTGGCTGCCAAGTGACCAGGCATGGGACACAAACCAGTGGGGCTTCTGCGCCTGACGGTGTTGGGAATGTGTCACACAAACAGAAGGGCCGCTTGCACTGCTAAGCAAGTGACCCCATGCACTCAACAGCCAACTCACCGATAACGGGGATGCTCTGGGCCTTTAGGCAGGGTAGTTGAAGCAGGAGAATTCAGAAGAAACGCGCATGACCGTCGGATCACAGCAGCAAGAGAGCCCCCACTCCGCTCATCATCTCTCATGCCGCGGGCAAGTGTAGTAAGACAAAGCGGCAGATGGGACAGAAACGACCCAGCCAGTCAGCTAGTCTCGATATATCCACACGATACTAAGCAGAAGATGTAACAGCAAAAGCTGGATGAGATACTCAATGAAGCGAACGACAGCAAAGTGGGATCGCATCATAGTCCTATCAGAATGCAAAAGCCTGGCTGGCTCTTAGACTCTTGCTGTTTGAACTTAGAGGCTTAAGGCCTGAGACCTGGGCGTCATGAGCAGCCTCAAATCCCACCCTCACGCGCCCAGAGGTTCCTCTGGATACAAGGAATCAGGAATTGGCTATGGCTCTCCCGCCTCTTTAGGCTTTGGCTGCAAAAAAACCAGCAGCTTTTTTTCGCTCTTTCACGAACGGCAGCTATCTGAGATATCATTCCGCGATGGGTCTGTTGAACTGCGGGGCCTTGCCCGTTAAAAAGTGCGGGCCTTGCTTGTGAAAGCTTTCGACTATACTGAACTTAAAACCCTAGCGAAAAATACAATTTTAGCTGTTTCTTAGGAATTCTAATAACCAAACATGAAAAAATATATTTCTAAGTACCCTTCAGTCGAGCTCTGAAGCGCTGAGGCGGTTGAGGCCGTCAGCGTCACCGGACCCAAGGTTGCAAACACCGGGGATAATTTGTTTCCGATACCCTCCCCCCAAGTTAGGGTTTAGGGTTTAGGGTTTAGGGTTTAGGGTTTAGGGTTTAGGGTTTAGGGTTTAGGGTTTAGGGTTTAGGGTTTAGGGGCATCCTATGATGTGCCAGCAGTTGGGTACCAGAGAGGGCTGAGCCGTTATGCCCAACTCGAGCCCGGCTTCAGAACATCCTATGAATCTACAATTTGCTGTAGCGATCGACCGCTGGGAATTCTCACAGCCGCAGCGGGCATCTCAAAACTGGAAGTTCGGCGTCGACTTGGAGATCGCCAGCTCCTCGTCGTTCCTTCGTTTCGTGCTTCTCGAGAAGGTTGACGGTTCTGGTTCATGCTTTCGGAAATTCAGTATCACGCTTGGCTAAGCTTCTAGACACCGCTTAACTCCTGGTGACTCCTCGCGACCTAAGCCCGCCACAGGACCAAGTCGGAGCTCCATGAAGTTTAGGCCCAGGTCGCTATGGGGAATCATGAAACATGCCCTTCAGGGACAAGCCTAGCATACCCCTGCAAGCCCTAAGATAAAGGCCTCACAGCTCCGCAACACCCTTTAAATTTCAACCTTCAGCCTTCCGAGGGGCACAAAAAAACAAGTTTGAGGGAACTTTGGAGTTTCGGCTCCACGGGTTTTGGGGATTGACAAGGTTTTGGGACCAGGCATCAAGCTCCTGATCCCAACTTTTGGAACCTCCTGAAGGAATGTCATGTGCTACCAGTAACTCCTGAAGCCCAAAG
The DNA here is from genome assembly GCA_905221615.1 of Symbiodinium sp. CCMP2592. Classification (NCBI taxonomy): domain Eukaryota; class Dinophyceae; order Suessiales; family Symbiodiniaceae; genus Symbiodinium; species Symbiodinium sp. CCMP2592. The sequence goes on along the minus strand of CAJNDT010006201.1, from coordinate 171,393 downwards.
GCAGGAGCTCTGAAACCCCCTAAGACCCGAACCGCAAACCTGGCCTCCCCCAGCCGACACTCCGAGCCATAGTTGCCGTGCTATTCTATATACCGCTTTTATGAAAGATGCGCGCGCACACACACACACATACACACGTAAAGGGACCGGGAGTTTGATTACGGGCCATGTCGTCATAGGCTCATCTCTGCATCGATGGAGGCGAAAAGCTGGGTGGAAAGATAACGTTCCTCGGCCGCCCAAACGAGGGTTCACGGTTTTGTTTGATTGTTGCGGTCCTGGCGTAGAAAACTTCAGGGCTTCCCTTTTGAGGCCCTGGGGCGAGAGAAGTCGAGGCTTCGAGGCTCAGGGTGTCATCGGCTCCAGGGCTGCAAGGAGTGCTGTCTTTGTCTTTGAGCTCAGGCTGCCGAGTCGGGAGGGGAGCCGCCAGCTGAGACGGGGCTTCCTGATAACTCCTACCGGCCCATCGTAACTCTCAACGCCTCCAAAACCTGGGATCGCTACAACTGTCCATTTTCTACGGGCCTGAGCCATCAGAATAGGGTCTTCGGTGCTGGGCACTCACGCTCGGATGCTGAGGTGAGGCATACTTCCAGATTGTCTGATGCTAGCTGGCATACTAATCAGATTCTTGAAAAAGTAACGGGTAGTAACCGGGTAGTATGATTTTGGACTCCGGCCCTACACTAACGTTCTCTCTCCCCCGCTCTCTCCTTGGTGCTGTGCAGATTTGCTGAAAGGAATGCGAACACGCTTTAGGGGCTCAGGGATCAAGGTTTTGTTGCTCACGCTGACCAGGCAAGGCATGTGTGCCTAGGATCAGGGTTTGGGGCTGAAGGCTTCTTGCATGCGAATCTAGAATCAGAGCTTCACGATTGCGTAGTCGGGTTAGGCCATTGAAGCTTAAGCCAACTTTATTGCAAGCAAAGCTTGGCAGGCCACATGATGCAGAGGTAAACATCGACTACATGTTGGGCCATCCAAACACTCAAAGCAACCGGGACAACGGCCATTGGATTGGGTCGGCATTTACCTCTTTCCCGCTCTTTGTCGGATTCGGGATGCAGCCTGTTCAAAGCACCTGATAAATCGCAACCGAGACCTGCCCCAAGGGACCGTGCTGTCAATAGCGTATCCTGAATATCCTCACCCCCACGAAGCCTGGAGCTTCGGATTTCAACCCTGCACTCCACAAACATGCCGGAGACTGCCTGAGGACCCATGGAGCACTGAACCGTTGCGCCCAGAACCCCCCCAAAGAAAAACAACCTTTGTCTTCGAAGCTTTCAGAACCCAAAAGGCACAACTCGCGTTCTCATTACAAATTACAATCGGCCCAGAGGCCGAAGTCGCCTATGGAAAACAGAATCTTCATCCCATCGAAACCTGGAACCTCTGCGACTTGCGCTAAAGCTAAGACCGCGCTGAACCTAAACACAGAAATATGAACCAGGCTCGCCAGTGTCAGGGATCATGGCGACCACCACAGACCCTTCAGGGGCTTTCTTGGCCACCTCCACTGCGGCATACCTGGGCTGACATGGGGCCCCCAGGAGCGCACGTGTAAAGCTGGAGGCCTTTAGGGCCCTAGCATTTCAAGAACTTGTGCGCTGGGCTGCGGGAATTTACACTTGGGCTCAGACAAACGGAGGTGCCCCGAAGCCTTGCCTAGTCCCCGAGTATTCAACCCAAACCATGATCAAGGTTCGGCGCTCCCCTAAACCTTTTGTAATTGATAGAAACCCTCTTCCCCTCCTCTATGATGAGATCCTTTGATGCCGACTTTGAGGTGCCAAGAACATTAAACTAAAATTTGTGAGGATGGCGCGCACGCACGATCCCTGAGACTGTTGGCATTTTTTGTGACGTGAAACACAGCTAGGAAGCTCACAAACGACGTGCCGGGGAGTGCTCTCAATACAGCTATCGCATCAACTGAATCCCCCACATGCGTACAGACTTACCATACCATGCCATGTCATACCTTCCACGGAAAGCGATGCCATGCTATTGCATTGCGTTGAAATGGCACTGCATTACGTACCTACGGAATGCATTCATGGAAAGCTCATTAACATGAAGGTGGTGGAGGGCGACTGGCTTCATCGGGAACTCGGGAAGGCGTTATGACACAAACCCTAAACCCTGGACACCACAACACTCTAAAATCAAAACAATCAAAGCAAACCTGAACCCAAAGGAATAACACCCTCGTGCTGAAGCGCGAGACCCCCAAGCATGACCTGTCCAAGGTTCATGGAGGCGCCGCCGGAGATACCGGTCAAGATTCCCTGCGTCTTTGCCAAGGCCTGGGCCAGGAAAGAATTCAAGCGCGGTCTGTAGTACGGGAGTTTTCCAAGGGGCCGTTGTCGGGCTTCAAGCAAGCTTGGGGTGCAGGAAGACTGTGTGGGAGCTTGAGGCTTAGGTCTCAGGGCTTTGGGTTTAGAGGTCGTGGATGTAAAGTTTCGGTCGCGCAGGATTCAGCAAAGCTTAGTGGTGCTTTTTGCTGAGTGTGCTTGAGACTTTGACGAACAGAACTTTAGGGCTGCGGGTTGATGTCGTGGGATGTCATTGTTTCTGGTACATGCACCAATGCCAAGCAGATCTTCATAGCATCACCGACAGGAACACAGAAACCAAAGCTCATGCAAAGTGCACGGGCCGTCACTGAACACATGTGCCTTCGTACAGAAGGGGAACTCGGAAACTCGAGGTTTAAGAAGTGGGCCTTTGACCGTTGGAAGGGATTGATAATCTTGCGGTAAAGGGATAGGCGTAGAAGTACTTCACATACCCTCCTCGAAGTTCTCCACGTGCCCTCTTTTGGAAACCTCCCTGTTGTCGCTTGAACAGCAAGAGTGCGTCGGGCAGGAGGGCCTGGGACATGTCGATAGCTGCGTCACTCGGCACTGGGATGTACTCATCGTAGCCGGTCTCCTGAAATCAACCCCGGAGCCCAAAGCTCAAATGCGCACTGCTCCGGATTCCTGGACCTGCACTCGTCCTAAATCCTTGGCCCTTATACCCTTGAGCATTTCAACCCAATGCCGCTGGTCAAATTCGAAACCCTCAAACGCAAAATCGGAGTTTCGAGTCTAGGTTTGCCTAGGAAGTCTCCTGAAGCCCCTTCGCCGCCATCTGTGGGATGAAGTCGGGAGTCCAACCTGCATTTTTGGTGAGCGTCGGCAACTTTTGTTCAAAAAGCTTCGATTGTAAGTTTCTGGCTCTTGAGTTGCTGCAAGATCGAGCCGGAGCTCGGGACCAGCATTTCAATCTCACACTGAGGGAATCCTATGAAAGACAGGCCTAGAATCAGACATGTAGATTTGATGAAGTACTGTTGCAGAATCGAGGTTCGGGTGTAGAGAAATGTAGATCAGACTGGATCATGCATTCAGGCTTCAGGGTCGGTGTTTTTGATGTCGACCATCCGGACGAAAATAAGACCACAAAATCCTTTTTGAATCCAAGGACAGGCGCCAATCAAGCACACGGTAACCTGGTTGAAAGGGCCTCCAGCATGCAATGTTCAGGACCACTCCTGTTCGTATCCTCGAGAAGCATCTGCAAAGGATACTCATGACAAACAAGATCGCTTTACGTAGCAGAAGTTTATGACGAAAGAGCCTCATACTTATTGCTGCGAGTCCCTGCGAACCCCCAGCACCCGAAAAAAAGGATAAGCGCATTCACAGTTCGGCTTACATTCTTCGCCCTTTCAAGGCTCAAAATCAGGAGCCCGGAAAACAAATGGCGTCGCTCACGCAGGCCTTGGATCGGATGGAATTGCCATGCAGGGTGGCTGACGATGGACCCGTCCGGATTCTGTTCGGTCTTGATGCCAGACTTAACCTGTGCTGGTCTCACTTTGGAAAGCGTTAAGTTGGGAGAGCTTTTGCTTGGGGGTTTTTGTCCCAAACCGAGCGCCACCCGTCTCGATGTGGTTGCTAAGCGGTTTGGATCACCAGACATTATCAAAACCACCCTGCACTGGGACTAACAGCTGACTGCTCTCACTGTTGGCCGGAAAGCTGCCAGATGTCAAGGCTCAAGCCGCATAGAAGCCCTACAAAGCACGCAATAGAATCCTAAGAATCCAGTGCAGTCAGGAAGTCTCCAACATCAAACAGCCAGGAATACACATCAAAATCAAGGAGCAAAGCACAAACTGCTCTTGACCATTTTTACTTTCGCGACAAGTAACAACCTTACTTACATGCACCCCTGATCCAACCACTCCCTGGACGCAAAGCCCTCGGAAGTTGTGATCTCCAAAGCCTACTTCCGAAAAGACTTCCCTGGGAAAGTTCGGGAAAAAAGAAACAAGCACTTGACTTAACCCATGAGCCCGAAACCCGAACGGCTAGAACAGTTCTAAAGCCCTTAAAGGCCCCCCCCCCAAAAAAAAAAAAACCCTAGAGGCCCCGAAGAAAAAAAGGCCTTGGCAAATCCAAGTAGCGAGCGGGGCATCCTCAGGCTCGCCTAAGCAAACCTTGACCTGCGCTTTTTTTCAGCTTCTGGGGCTTCAGGGTTTAAGGGTGTTTAGGGGTTTCAAGGCTTTTAAGGGTTTTTTCGTTTTTTCCCTCCCACCTAGCTAGGACGAAGCCCGCATTGCAGGGATGTTCGGTTGTACAGTTGAAGACCGGGACTAAGGTTTCATAGTCATAGTCACCAAAGGGCTCACACTCGGACAATCCAGGCGAGGCATGTGCTTTTCAGGGTTTACGGTGTGGGGTTGGAGGTGCTTTTTCCTGCCTTTTGTGGGCTTAAGGCCCTTGGTTTCGGAGTTTAGCGTTCAGGCTGGAGGGCGCAGGACTGAGGGCGAGCTAGAAGGGATCTGAGCAGCGTCGCAGCGCTTTAGAGAAACTCCTGCCTCTGGGCGCTCGTCTTTGATGGCTCTGCCTGCTTGGGATGGATTTGAGGATTTCAATGCTCGACGCTACAGTCAACAAGCTGAATCTTGAGAGGACCCCAAGCGGTGTAAGACCACCAAAAGCTGTCCGAGAGCTGGTCAGGGCGTTTCAGTGTCCTGCAAGAGCCTTCCAAGATCACCCCAAGTACTGCTCTGTGCCCGCAGGCAACAGGCTACTGCGGCGAGAGCTGTGATGAGACAGATACACCTCGTGAGCGGATGCAGTTCCGTTTACCCTTAAGGCAAGAACCGCTAGTGTCAGCATACTGCTTTGTGAATTCAAGCGATCCCATTGTCACACATCAGCTGCTTCTTGTACAGTCTGTCCTACTCAAAAGCCCGATTTTGATTCTTAAACCCTCAACCTCAAACATGAACCCGTAGAGCCTTAAAGTTAGATACAGCTGGGAGTTTCCGAAAATTAGGGGTACCTTGTTTTGGGGTCCTTGCAATAAGGGTCCTAGGAGTCCTATATGCTATGTGGGGTACTATATTAGGGTCCCCGATTTTCGGAAACGCCCATGTCTGTGGGCCTGGCCTGCACCTGCATAAGTGCCGCCAGTACCATAGCCCGTGACGAAGTAATCCAACTTCCTCGGCGCTCAAAGATTTTTGGGGTGTTGGGTGAGCCCTAAACTCCAAAGCTGCGAAGGTTCAGTACTTGGATGAATGATTCATGGGCTTAGGATGGGGTCTAGCGCAGGGTGAGGTGACTCTTGGACAAGAATACGCGGAGCGCTAACAGCTTACAACTCAATTTTCTCGAAGAGGGGGGGGAGAAAATGTGACACACCAACCAATCAACAGGCCCCGTAAGTCTGAGATGTCTTGTACCAAGACTGGAGATATCAAAGAACCACTGATGGTTAAATCAGCGCTGTTACAGTACTTGCTCTTTCGGCTAGCCCGGCTTCAGCAGTGAGAAGTCGCAAACATCAACGTGCAGTCAAGCATCATTCCTTTGAAGTCATTCAGAATCTCCCGGCCTGTGGTGGTGTAATGGGTCTCTGCATTCACGTCATTGTCAAATTGTCGACACAGGAACCTCAGATCTGCCAGGAAGCTGTCGAAACGGTTTGCTATTCAAGAGCTCAGCTGTATACACGGGGTTCCTGGTTCACACCAAAGTATGCCTCACCATGCATCGGCTTCAGCCACTTCTGGGTCCGAGGTAGTACGAGGTTGAAGCCTTCCGGCTCAAAGTGCTGTGGCTTCGGTTACGGCTTAAGCTTTCTAACAAATCCTGTCACAGTTTAAACCTCGATCAGCAAACATGACTGTGACAAGCTCTTCTTTCCATCGGCTGTCTTAACCGACTATTGCAAATTGTACTGTGGCAGTCATTCAATTTACCATGTTAAGTCTGCCCTGCCTAGCTGTAGGGCTTGTGGCTCAACGATACTAGTACAGTGGCCTGTGTGTGTGCGCGCGTGGGTCTGTGTTTCTTTGAAGTAGAATTTAATTGCTTTTATGTCTACGATACGTACACAAATATTGCACCCGTAGAACCCAGTTGCACCCATGGAACTAAGAGCCCGATGCATGGGCCCACAATGATGGGGCGACACCGTCACGCCGACTATTGGCAGGTCACCGTTATAGAAGAGTATAGAGAAGGGAATATTTTCAAGTCTTCAAACATCTAACAAAACTTACACATCTGCGAAAGTTTGGGAATGTAAATCAAAAATGCGCCCAAGACCCCCGAAACCGAAACCCCTGAAGTCTAGAAGGTTGCCACGTCGCCAGCCATGCGCCTCTGCCAACTCCGCGGCCTTGCCTCCCATTCCAGTTCCTTTGAACTCCCTGGGGGTAATAACCACCTGGTCACAACTCCGGGTGATCGTCTGGTCACAGGCCACCATAAGGATTTAGGTGACGGCCTTTGGGGGCATAATCTCTGAGTGCCCTTACGGTGACAAACTGCCAGTCGGGCCTAGGTGAAGGCCGACAAGGTGATAACCAGCTTGTCACAAACACCTTTCCAGATTTCCCTCATGCAGCCGTAAGCCCTATCTCCCTAATACCCCAAAAAGATGCCTGCGCCCATAGCCCCTGAGACCTTCAAACCTCTAGACCCCTCAATCGTTGAATCGCACGCTCCCCTAAACCCTAAACCCCTTTTGATTGAGGGCCTCTATGTCAGGATCCCCACTATGATTCCCAATCATGTCGTGGAAGTCTTTACCTCGGGGCTTCAGGTAAAGAGTTCCGTTGAAGCTTTTGCCGGGCCTTGGCCCCGAGGAAACGCATCAACTTGCGACGCTCGATGGAGTACGGCTCAGCCATGACGATGACGCACCTTGCTGAAGGCTTGGGTTTCTTCAAGGCCTAACTAAGCCTTAGTCCCGAAAGCTTCCCGAAGCCCGAATCCTAAGTTCTCGGCGACTCTTGTTCCAGTCTATAGTTTACGGTCTGAGGTGTAGGGTTGAGGGTGCAGGGTTTATTCCCGTCTCGCGTTTATCAAAATCGCAGGCATCCACGATGTTCTGAGATGATGCAAACAGGAATGCATGCTTCTGGGGCACACCAGAGAGCTATGCGCATTTCAACTCTCGCTGTATCATCCGCGTGACTCGTAGGTGCAACCCTGAGAACAAACCGAACCCAAGACTTCCGAATCTGCACCCGTATTTGGGAAGCCATGCTTTTCCCCTAGATGCATTACCATCTTCTCCTTCCCTCAGCCCCGTTTCTCGGGTTCACATGGGCGCTCATGGTCATTGTCTAAAGATTTGCCAACGAGTTCGGGTTAAGCCTACGCCACACAGCTACGCGAAGAAGCGACTTCAATGTACTCACCATGACTCCTCCTCATCTATTCTATTTCGGCTCTTGTTCTGGCTTTGCTGATAGCTCGAAAGCGCGCAAAACCCCCGATGCAAAGTCCTGAGTCCCTGAGTACCCCCCAAGTCTTCAATCCTAAACCCGAGAGCCCTAAGCCCTAACCCCGAAACCCCTCCTTTTGCTGCTGTGCTGCTTGTATCCGCGCTGTGCACACAACATGGCCACACCGATGCCCGTGTTTCCAGAGGAGGCCTTGGCACAGTTTGAACGGGAGTTTGGGCCCTTTTGGGGCTGAGGGATCTCTGGCTTAGGGGGTTTCGACTCACACAACTTCGGCAATCCGGACGAGGTGCGTGGTGTAGGGTTCACGGCTTTGCGGTTTGGGGGGGATTTTCACGCTGTGAATGCATCCAATGAACTTCGATGACCGTGTCACCAGGCTTCAGCTGTCCCTTCTTCTCCGCATCCTGCACCGGAGGGCGGCTTCGGGTTTCAGGATTTGGACTTCGAGATTGGTTTCTGGTGATCCCTAGGTGGATGATGTAGCCACGGAAGGCTTGAAGGCATAGACCCACGTGAAGGACTATTTATGCTCGTGCAAGCTGCGCATCTTTGCTCAAGGCTCCTTAAGCCGCCTGAGTGCCTTTTGGAGAAGCAACAAAGATTCGCTCCTGCATGATCACGACAGCGGTGTTCGCGGAAGAGTTGCAGTGTTCCCATATTCCAACATTGTTGGTTCCACTGGAAGACAAATAGGGACCCAGAAGGAAGGGCGATTGCAGCTACAAAGTGGCCGTTTTGTCACAAGCCGTTTCATCAGAACGTCTTCAGCAAGCAGGTTTGCAGACCCTGTGGAGGGTTTGAACAGAGGGCTCATGACTCCAACTGCAAAGTGACAATGCTCGCTATTCTTTAAATTTTGTGCGGAGGTTAAGCTGCTTAGCAAGAACTGTGTTCAAATCCGCGGTGGTCAAGTTCATCCTTCCCAACACAAGCGTGGAGCCTTAGTCATTCTTCTGCAACATCTCGGGGTTGAGGATTCACAGATTCACAGCAACAGCAACTCCAACAGATTCCAAAATGGCATGACAGAGTGGAACGGGCTGGGCACGACGGAGAAGAGCACACATCACCATGGCAATGGTGCTCAACGCCTTGCAAAAGCGACAAGTTAGAACGCGTCCAGAAAGGTTAAACAACCCCGAATTTGTCTGATGCGATGGGAAAGTCACACCAAAGACCTCCACAGCAGGACGATATATCCAAACCCGAAAAACACGCCAAACAAGGAACCATGCACATCCTAATGCAAACCATGTAACAGCTCAGTCAAACCCTCTCGAGCCCCTCGAGTTAAAGACTCTGGGCCTCAATGATGCCGCAGGCCAAACGATCCTTGACCTCCAAGACAAGGGAGTCTCAGCCAGGACTGTGGGGAAAAGCAGTCCTGAAGATAATAAAGAAGTTTGAGGACTCACTTACACGATTTCTTAGGGCTTGTATTGCAAACTGCCAAAAAATTCTACGAAGCCTTGTCCGAATCCCTATTTATGTCAAGGTTGGTTCTCTTCTTCGGGCTCAGGGCGCCGCTAAGTCCAACAAATCCTTTGAGGAAGAAATCTCGGATGAGCTGGGCGGCGCTGGAGAGCGGGTTAAAGAACTCCAGCTTGCCGTAGATGGTTCGCCCAAGTGGGGAAATCGCATCTGAAATCTTCACGCAGGGCGTGTTGCCCACGGTTTCCTTGTCGACATGAGATCTGTGAGTTGGGCTTCAGTGTTCAAAGGTATACAAGGCTTCAATACAGCCTTTTGCACATGGCTCATGTGCAGCACCGGCAGTACAGCAGCCATCAGATCGTTGCCTAAACTCTCATGCAAGAAGACCGTAGCCTAGACATGCAGAAACAAGCAACACAAGGTTAAGCGAACTTCCTCAAGGCTTACCCTAGCCTCAAGAACCAACTACCAATCAGGCCCCGGGAGTCCCATCGAAGCCGAAGAAAACTCCGGTGAGACATTTGGGAGTTTCCGACATCAGGGGCAGCTTATTTGGGGGTCCTTATAATTATTCAGGATCCTACTACCTAGGGTACCATATTTGGATCCTCTATTTCGGAAACTGAACGTCTTGCAAATCACCAAGAAGAGTGGAGGCAGATGAATGCCAACTAGAGCCGACATGCACTGGCATTTGTTCTCCCAACCGAAGGTCTGAAGAAAACAGCCAATGCCAGCTAAGCGTCTGTAATGTTCTCATACAGACGTCCTGGAAGGGCCAAGCTCAAAAAATCACCTAATTCTTTTGAGCTGTGCTACCTCCACTCCGTTCCGGCCCATTCTTAGTTGACCTCTGCCCTGGCTCCGAGTGTCACGGCTAGAACGAATACGACGTCCTAGGACCAAACACCTGCAAACACAGGTCGTTGCTTTCATTGCGCTTCAGCCCAGGAATGGGCATCCACCAGAAAAAACGACAGAAGGGCAGGGGCCTTTGCGGCATTTCAACCCGGGACTTTCCGAAATTAGGGGACTTTGATATAGTACCCGAAATAGTAGGATCCTTATTATAATTATAAGGACCCCAACATAAGGTACCCCTATTTTCGGAAATCCCCACCTCAATCTTGAGATCTAAAGCATGAGCCCTTAACAAAACACTTCACAACTAGCGACACCCTGGACCCTGAACCCCAAGCCCCTTTACAGGCCCTGGCTTTTAAGCCCTGAACACTGTAGGCCCTAAACTTCTAAAACCCGACAAACCGTAACCCTTCGACTCCTCAAGTTCCTCAAGGCCTTAAGCCCCCAACAACCCGAGTCGAAGCCCTACACTTAGCCCCTAAACCCCTAACCCTAAACCCCAAAACCCCAAACTCTACAGCCCCTAAGCCCCCAAAAAGCAATTGGTCAATCGCAGCTCCTCGCCCCTGACCCCGATCCGAGGTCCCAGGGGACAGGCCAGCGGACATGAAGCGGAGACCTGGTGAAGCCAGGAAGGACTCGGGAGAATAGGGGACCCAAATTAGTAGTACCCTAAATAGTAGGACCCTTGTTTTCAGGACCCAAAGTCAGGGCCCCTTGGGCTTAGGACCGTTTTTGAAGGTCTCTACCGGCGTTTGACTTAGGATTTTCGGAGGCCTTTTAGGGCTTGAGGGTTGGGACTCATTTGTCGGGTTTTTGGGGTTCGGATCTCGGACCCAGGGCTCAGGGCCTGTGGGGGCCTTTAGGGCAAGTCGGGCCTTGAGAGCATAGCATGCACAAGTTCAGAAATTTGGGGTTTTTAGGGTGGATTAGGATCTGGGAAATTTACTTTGGCCCGATTGATTTCAGGATTTAGGTTCGAGAGGCTTGGGGTTCCGGTCCGAGAGCTTAGGATTTAGGATCTGGGGCTCGGGGCTTGTAAGTGTGGCGTTATGTAGGGCTTTCCGCGGGTGTAGCCCTGAAAGCGCTATCGACATCTTGATTGTGGCAGAGTTCCTCAGCAAATGCCTGTTCAGCTGTATATGATCTGGCAACTCCTTGCGGCAATACACGAGCTCAAAACACCAGGAACTTAACCTGAAACCTGACTGAGCCCTCGTCTCCTCAAAAAGTCATGGAACTCTAAAGACTTGCGCAAAGCAACGGAGCCACAAACCTCCTGATCTCCTGAAACTTCAATTGCTTCATACTTCATCCAGCCTCTTCGGACTGAGCCATGCGCCTTCAAACCAAAGGGGGTGGGGGCTGGGGGTAAAAGGTGCTTCGGGTGTGCTCGCGAGGATTTAGGGGGCCCTAGCTGGGCTTGGGCTTAAGGCCTTCTAGGGTATGAAGTCGACGTGAGGGGGCGATCGCTGTGAGGTTGAAGCTAAATATCCCAGGACCTCCGGGGTTTGGGGTTCAAAACAGGAAACATCGAAACTGACTACAACTGGTTTGACAGCTTCCGGGCTTGTTTCGGAACACCTCCCATCAAACACGCGGTTTCGGCTTTTAGGGTTTTGCGAGGGGCAGTACAGTCACCGAAGCCCAAACTCGCCCAAGACTCCTACCCTACACAGCATCATGCAGACAAGGATCCCTGCCATTCCGAAAATGGTTTCCTTCCTGCAAACGTGCGGAGCCTTGTGGCTAACCTGGCAGCCGCATAGACATCATACCGTATAGCCTGCAACCACTTAAACCCATCATGAAACCTAAACCCACGCGCCTGGATAGCAAGCCTTGTCAACGAGACCATCGGCATTTCCCTGAACTTCGGAGCGCACGGCTGGAAAACAAGAGCGGTGCTGCACCTACTGTTCAAGCCAAAACTTTGCGACGTGAGACTCACACAGCAACTATGCTTCCGTGCAAGCTACGGCAACGCTTGCGATTTGGCCGAAAGCATCGGGCTCTCAAAAAACAACATGGATCTTACACGAAAGGTGCTTGGGGTCGGCAGTTGAAGGGTCCCTGCGAACGTAGGATGTGCGGTAACTGGGGGGTAGAAGATGACTATTTAAGCTAGCAGAGCAAATAACACATAGAACCCTAAACCCTACGGCAAACAAGTCAGTGCTGCAAAAGCAGGACTAGACTCTGGCACCTCGGCGTCAGACGCGATGAGCTCCACATAGCTGCACTTGTCCTGCTGTAATAAAATACTAATTTGTAATATTCTCTTGGATTTTATACACACAAAATTGAAAACATGCTAAAGGACTATAAGTGGGCGTACCGGACATGTCTGATACCGGGGCAGGCGAGACTGAGCTTTTAAATCCCATGGCGAAGGAAAGCAACACCGTTGTCTCTGGAAAAATCGAGCCGGGGACCTCCGAGTTGCAGCAAGGTGCGAAGTGTGCGGTGTAGGCAGAATCTCAAAGCTTCTTTTCCACACATTTCCGCACAGGGATTGTTGAAGGAATTGCAATGCTACACGTGAAGAACTGTTAGGTGGGAGGGCTTTGGATTTTAGTCGAAGGCTTGGGTTTGATGGGGCTCAGGGTCTTCGGGCATTCCAGGCTTTTCTCACAGGGTTGTTGAAACGAAAACTGGATCTAGTCAACAACTCTCCTTTCTCGCCGGACAAAGCCTGGCCCCCGCGGAATTCAAAGAAGGTCAGGACGTTGAAGATTCAGCTGCTACTGCTATTGAGTGCAATGGAGCCCGTCCGACGACCCGAGACCGATGTGAACTGTGGTCCTCTGCGGTGGATGGACAGATTACCCAGTCCTCGGCCCAAGAGACTAGGAAGGTGCTTATATGGAGCATCGACGTGGGAGTGAGGTCGCAAGCTGCGAGCCGCCTTACGTGCCACAAACTATGAGGTTGGGTGTTTGGGCTGAGCATGTCCGGAAGGCCTGGGGCAGTGGGCATTGCCTCAACTTTGAACCCTCACCCTCAACCCTAAGACCAACGTTGCGCACAGCTGGTGTTTGCACAAGGGGCTCCAAGCAACTTTTACAAGTCCACGAGGCTTTAAGACCTCAGGATTTTTCTGGCTTTACTTACAAACGGCGGAGCACAACAAACCTGTACTGAAAGAATCCCATGTGTGGCCTCCTGGTCGCTGCACCCCCATGGGGGCGCGACGCGGATGATGGATATCACCACAGAAAACGCGGATGTAAAGTCTAACCACTCCGTCCACGCACAACAGCAGCAACACTGACCATGACAAAACACGAGTTGTAATGGCCAGAATATCTGATCTTCATGCCAAGTTTAGAACACTCTGAACATGAGCATCGTAGTACTTGACTTGTACCATGGCCATCATACCCACAACATCCGTCATTGTAGCCTAAAGCCTGACTTAACCCCAAAGAACCTACCCGTTCAAGAGCTCATACAAGGTCATCAGGACCCGCAGAAACACCAAGGGTAGGTTTCAAGTAGCTTCATGAGGGTTCACCGACACTCTGAGAGAGGAGAGGAGCCCCTTCTCCAAGCCAGGGCTCAGCGAGGTGGTAAAGGTTCACGTCCTCGAAAGGGCGCGTGGGAGGTTGGAAAGGGTTCCCCCGGGGCATGGGCATTTGGGAAGCTTTGACGATGTTCCTGCGTTGGACATCGGATGACGTAGGCTCAGTACAGAAATCAATAGCTGCACAGCTCAGGGCATGGGGCTTTCGGGGTTTAAGGCTTCGTTGGTTAAGAATAATTAATGCTGGACTTCCCTTTATGTATGTACTAAGGGTACGAGGAGAATGATGTTCCAACTGTCTTGCCTCTGGCTTAAGCCCAATCGGGATCTTCGAGTCTCAGCTTGTCGAGATGGTTGCTGACTTGGCTTCACCAAAGTTCTCCAGAGGCTTACGGGATCTGGCTACATCCAGTACGACGCAACGGATCTCGATGCTCCCGGTGAGGCACCAATAGAACAAGCAAGCGGTGAATGATCTCAGATGATCCCCTTCTCCCCAAACAAACGAGTAATCTGGGCAGAGCCAAAAGTGTGATGTCCCAAAGGGTCAGGTTTGGGTTTAGGGCCCTATACACTGTCTCAGTACACATACAAAATCGGCAGCAAACAGCATCGCCAGGCCAAGACTTTCGCACTCCAAATGATGCACTTTTCGACTTGGGAGACATAGCCTACAGAATCCTGCTCTTGGAAGAGCTTCGCCGCCACTCCTTTACCCTAAGTTCAAAACCTTACAACCTACACTGCCCGCAGAACCAACACGTTACCTGGCGCCCTCAAGCAATATTGACGGTGAGGCCTTCAGTAGCTGCAAGAACCAAGCTCCCATCATCTCGGAAGCACAATAACGATGACTAGAATGACTAGAAGTCATAACTCTTAAGCCTGCTTCATATAGGGGCCTTTATAATTCGAACAAGGATTTGGTGGTACATTTATATACTTAATCCTAGCATTCTTGCGGCCTTCAGGGCAATCTTCGAGCCCCAGCGGTCGCGCCACGGGACCAGGCCATAGGGACAGGACCTGGCGAAGGACTTCGGGCGTTGGGGGGCCCGGGGACCCAGCCTGCAACAAGTAGGGTTTACGTTCTCTTCTTTGTTGTTAGGTTGTGGGATTTCGGGTTTTGGGGTGGTCCATTCATTGCGGCAGTGGTCGTGGCTCGTATTCATCTGGTTTCGGTAGCATGCCCGAAATTCGGGAGAAGATCCGATTCTCTCAAAACGAAGCCTAACTCAAGTGTGTAGCATGCTAGGATTTTCGAGAACTCATGAACTATACCCGGCCTGTCAAAAGCAATCTCGGGTTCAGAGTGAAACCAACAAATCCTTGCAGAGAGTTCGCCCCATGCTCTCAATAGACTCTCAATCAAAGTTACAAATTTCGCCGTGTACGCTAGGTTTGTTTAATCCGTGCTGATGCCAAGCTTTGCCAAGAACAAGTAGCACTAGAATTCCATTGCAGAATCGCGAGTCAACCCTGACGCCCGTGAAGCCCGAGTCTTCAACTGGAGAAGATGTCGCACCTTTCTGCCAAAAATCGAATCAATGCCTCCAGTTGGCTCCTGGGATTGCCCAAAGAGGGAATCGAATGGCTGCTAATCCATGAAGCTCTGATTGCCGTTGACTGCGAGCGTGTTGGAAGCAGGTTGCAGACTTTTCAGATCGAGGCCTTCTGGGTGCTCTAACTTGTGGTTGTGGGCTCTGGGATCAGGAGTTGCCGGAAGCGCCTCGCTCAAATGCATGATGGGGACTGCGCGTTGAAGCCTGTAAGCCTTCACGAAGCATGCGGTTGCCAAGTCTGCTGCCGATCTTTGCACCTCCTTGAAGGCAAATCTTTGCGGTCACTGGCGCGTTGTGGACGAAGGAACGAAAACAAGAACAGAGACAAACACACACACAAGTACACAGAGCTAGAGCACTAGGTAGAGGTCTGCATGAAAGTATTGCTCGACTTTGCCGGAAGCCTCCCTTCCATATTCGCACTAACTCGTTCCCTTCCCAGATTCAGGGTCAGGGGAGTCTGACAACCAACATCGTGGTCGACTTGTGCAACCTTTCTTGCCGCTGGAACCTTCTATTCAACACCTGGTCCAACAACTGGAGTCTGTGGCGGCTTGCTTGGATCTGACAGGATCCTTTGCGACTCACGGGCATCGGAGTCTGAAAGTGGGGACTGTGCGGCCTGTCCGGCCTTTCATGGTTCAGGAAGGCATTCAAACGAAAAAGGTGCGGACAAATCTGTCTTGGAGCTGCAGTTTGATACCGACCCCCCGGAAGAAACTTGATGCCTAAGCTCTGCAGCATGGTCGTAGTCCTGGTGACAGTCGAGAAACGCTTGGGGGCAAGACTTTATAAGACAACGAAGAGCTGCAGATACCTTGCTTGTAACATCTTGTAACTCGTGAGCTATACCCATGCATGTGTGCAAATTGAGCGTTCAAACCCAGCTCTCAAAGACACTGCTAGCTTCAAACTGGTCTGTCCATTTTTTGGTCCGCCCTGCCCCCCCCCCCCGTCAAAAGCATTACATGTCACGCCTTTGAACAAGCTTGGACAACTCGGTCTATTATCTGGTGCTCAGAGACCTGGGTGCGATCACCCCAAACCTCGCGGCATGGAAGTGCCGCGAAGCGCAAGTCTGCTGGCGTGCTGCAACCCCAAACGAGCGCAACCATCAATTCACCCCTATATAAGTGGCGGGTTGGAGCAAAAACGGCACCCAGTTTGGAAAGCTCGAAAGTCGAAAGTTAAGCTAGTTTGAGAAACTAACGTTTACGGCGCAAGTGCAACATACCAGGCATAAACACCATGCGTTCGCGTTGCCCCTTGTATTCGAGGGAAGATTTCGTTAACGAGGGTTCCTGTCCGCGAGTATTTTTCCCGTGGCCGGGACCGTGCTTGCCCTCATCAGCAGCTGTCGTGATTTGCCGGTTGGTTCGTGCTTTCGAAGCTGGACGTACAAAACCAATTATTTGCTTCAACAGGCAACAACATCCATTACGACTCTGCAAATTGTAAAGGATCGTCCCAGGCGCAGCTGAATGCCTCGTTGCTCCGTGGCAGGAAGACGTAGCGGGGAAAGCTTCACCAACTGCGCGAAGCCTGAGCCCATCGCATCAAAGAGTTGCGGGGATTCGTAACAATTCGATGCATGTATATGCAGAGATGTACAAGGTAAACAGAGATGTAGACACCTTCGTCGCCTGGCCAACGGACCCCACCTTAAGACTGCGTACACACATGCTCAAGCGGGCAAGCCCCTAAAGAAGATTTCCGACCGGTCACAAGAAGCAAGAGACAGCATTTGTTTTGAGGCCGGCGAAGCCAAACCAAGTCCTACTCCTGCTGGCGCCGGGAAGCTGGTCAGATGCAGCAGGGAGCCATCCAACTCTCCTCTGCCGTATGGGGCCGTCAATTGCAGGCTGTGCTTGTCATAAGGTGGATACGGCTGTGCTTCTGCGCAGCTTTTCGAAAAATTAACGGCCAACGCCACCGAAGTACACTGCTGTTTTGCTGCTCATACAGTTCTCGAGTTGCCAGGTAGCGCGTTATTATTCGTTTTCTGTTATGATTCTCAGTTAGTTGTACCAACTCTGTTTTGTTTTAGTGTGTCTATACTTCCTACGACAATGACAACTTTTGCAATCACAATCACACTAATCCTGCTAATAATTCCATCAACAGTAACACCAATAAAACCACAATTACAATGATGAGAACAGTGACAACAATAGTCAGAGCAACAATACTGACACGAGCAGTAGTTACATGATCAAAGCAATAACAACAATCACAATGATAACAATAACTAACAAACACCGGGAACACCGAACCCTACTTGCCTGGGGCTCAGCTCTTCGTCCGAAGTGTGCTTGCTCTGCTGCTCGAGGTTCCAAGAAATAGACAAGGAGCGTCATAGGACAGCATCGTATTCGTGATCCATCATTCTCGTAATTCTTAGTCGTAGTAATCGTAACCACCGTCGTCATGATCGCAAGTCTTCATCATGGAAACAGGAGTTCGCGATAATCACCGTGATCATATGCAGAACCTCTTTCCCCCTCCTCGTAATCCTTTCCACAGACATACCGATCATAGCAAGTCCCAAAGGCTGCTTCATGGCATTGGGCTTACGGGCGGCTGAAACCCGAAGTGCCAAGGCTCCCAGGGTCTGGGAAGGCCCCAAGACAGCGCCACTGAAGGTGAGGAGTTGCCTGGGTTGCCATCTGCCGATAAGCAGGCTCTGAGAAGCTGAGGGCTTTCGGAGATTTAAGGTTTTGGGTCGAGCAAAAGGGCTTTTGGAGGCAGGAGCACGGCCTCGCTGTACTCAGGCCTTCTGTGCAACAGTGTGGGCAGGATGCCCATAACGGCATGGGATTGCCGCGTTAGGGCCGTAGCTTTGAGTTGATTTGTTTGAGCTTCGCGGCAGTGTGTTGCAGGTCGAGTTCATCGCCACAGCCATGCCCGACAAAAACAAAGCTCTTGCCTAAACCCGAAGGTTGAAGCGGCCAGCTCCGTTTGGGGATTACAGGCTAAAGGGTTGAGGCACCTGGGTAATACTCATTAGGAAGACTCGACTTGGGACTGTTTTCAGCTGGGAGTTGCTGCGAGTCGGCGAACCGAACTTGTAGGACTCTTTTCATCAATGCTGAAGCTGAACCCCGAAACTCGAAGCCTGGGATCCTGCATTTATCTGAGCTGTCTGGCTAGTGGTGTCTCTGCTTACTCCGTGCCACCGTGCTGAGTGTCCTTGCCTCAACAAGCCCTGGGCCATGTGCCCCCGAGTTTTGGATTCCTCCAAGTGCCCGAGCTGCTGTTTAACAGGAACCCCACATCGCCGCTGAAGCTCGTCTTGCCTTCGTGTCGGCACACGAGGTACATGCAGGACGAAGTGGTTTGTTGCGTGAAACGTTTCTTCATGGAGTTTATGGGGGGTAAGGGGAAGATGAGTATAGAGGTCTCGGTCTGAATATTTAGTTCAATGAGGACGCCGCTACATTGGAAGGACTTCGGTGCTCCTTTGCCAGAGCTTTCACCTGCAATCACAAGGACTGGAGTGGAGTCCCGGGCCTCTTACGGAGATCTTCCGAGGTTTTACGCTGAGGGGGTAGGCAGCTCCAGGATGGTTTAAGGTTGCTGGCCGCGCTGGATTTCGAAGAACTCCTCGCAGGATCCC
Source organism: Symbiodinium sp. CCMP2592 (assembly GCA_905221615.1). Lineage (NCBI taxonomy): Eukaryota > Dinophyceae > Suessiales > Symbiodiniaceae > Symbiodinium > Symbiodinium sp. CCMP2592. The sequence continues at coordinate 152,629 of CAJNDT010006201.1, read as the reverse complement.
AAACCCTGGTTTCAATTATTTTGCGGTTGGGAAACCCTCGACGAAACCGGCTCCTCTTGCTCTTAACTTTGGACCCAAAAGTGTCTTGGCCGAAGCTGCACATCGCGGATGCTGCAGCTGGAGCTCAGCTCTTGAAGCGTCCTGAGCTCCATAGTGCTGCATTCGGACCCCCGAAACCTTCCTCCCGCATTGCTGAGCGAGTCAAGCAGAGCCGAGTCTTGAAGGCTCAGGGTCAGATATGGGAGTTTCAGAAGATGGGGGACCCTCATATAGTACCCCAAATAGTAGGATCCTTATTGTAAGGACCCCCAGATAAGGTACCCGAATTTTCGGAAACTCCCATATCTGTTTCTAAATAATACTAAAGGCTCGCTTCTTTTTGACTGCCTGCTTGACCCTTGGAAGAACAGTCGCCAACCGGGCGTGCCCTCCCTTGTTGCACTTCTGAATCGAGTGTTGGGCTTTTGCACAAGACCCAGGCATCCCAGAGTCCCAAAGTCAACACGATGACCCTGTTGAGCCATATCCATACTCAACTTCAAGCAGAAGCAGGAAATGCTGTCAGAAGCATAAGCATGCAGACCCGCCCAGGCTTTTGTTGCCCGCCAGACCCTTCGACTCCGGCTGCCTATGGATTGACAGTACTGAGGCATGCAACTTACCTAAACAGCCAGGCGTCAGCTCCCCTGCGTCGCCGTCCACAGTCAGCTCCATTCGCAACGGCAGAGGCTCTGTTTCATAAACCCAAGGCAGAAAAGCCCTAAACCCAAGAACGAGGCACAGGCTGTGCCTCAGGGCTCAAGGATGTAATGATTCCGGGCTTGAAGTCTCAGGGATACTGGGCTTAAACAGTTTAGGAGCACAGAGCTGGTGTGTCAATGAAAGAAGCCGAAACAAGGTTGTTTTTGAGGGATCTCATTGGTTGGCTCTGTATTACATACGCCTCCTGAAGCTGTTCCCGCCCTTTGGTGAGCTCCACTCCGCATGTGCCGCAAACCCTAAACCTCAGCGAAAAGTGACATGTGAGCCGAGACGTGCGGAGTCGGCAATTGCCATTTGGGACAACAGGCCTCCGGCACTTCCCTGGATCGTGCACCTAATTTCTCCCAGCAGTCCAAACGACCAACAGATGCAGACTTCGCAGGAGTCTTGCGACTGCTATCAGCTTCCGGCACTTGTGGCCGTAGGGGCAGCTCCCGGACCACCCATTGGTGCCTCTGGGTCCCTGCCACCTACACTTGAAAAGGCTTTCCCGAGCTTACTTTTAAGTCGGATTTAAAGGCGCCAGCTTTTCCAGATGGCTTCGCCGCCATCCACTTCTTGGGAGAGACGGGCCCACTTCAAGACATGTGAGGCTTCCTCCATCTGCTGCTGCGCATCTGCATCTTTCCATGCAGACAGAAGCCCGACGTTCCTGTCAAAGATGAGCTCACGCAGCCTCGTGTTGAATGCGGCGACGTCGGGGATTTTCGCCAGAATCTCCTCCACATCTTCTTGCCGACTGGCCTGCATGTTCTCGACACGGAGGTCCTGCAAGGAAGCCTGCCTTTCGATCAGCGTCCTCAGAGCGTTAGTCGGACAGAGGGGGCTCAAGTTTCAGACGCGGGTCCCCCAACCAAAAGCCCATGAAGCCTGGAGGCTGGGGCTGGAGGGCTTGGTTCTAAGCTCCAGCCCCTCTTTTTCTTTGGACCACGGTGAAGCCTAAGTCTGTGCCACTTGTCGGATGGTGCTGTCGCATGAGCTTCGACTGAAGTCGGCTTTTAGAGCTTCGACTCTGGTGTTCAGAGGAGGCAGGACGATTACGGAGCCGAGAGCACAACTCTGATTTACCTACAAATCCATGCTTTGATTCCTGAATGTTGGTTGAAACGTCGGGTCTGCTTGTGGTTGGTGGCGGTGGCAACCGGAGAGGAAGGATTCACGGCAACATGAGAAGGGGCGGTAACTTTAACATGTGCAGAACACTGGCAGCTACTGCTGCTACTGCACTCGCTCGAGCTGGAGGTAGGCTTGCAGCCCTCAAACGCGTAGTAGTCTGGCTTGTTCCTTTTGCTTGTCTTCTCACGACCAAGACAATCAGCTTAAACAGCCAAACCTCAAATGGCCGAATGCTGTTGTATGAAACTAATATTTTTTATTTCTCGGCCAAATCATCCAATGCAAACTGGACTTCGGAGGAGAACTCGTGACTCTGCAAAACAGGAGGTCCTGTTTTTTCCTTTGTTGTTGCTCACGGTTGTTGTTGTGGCCCATGTGTACTCTTCTGGCTCTACTCAGGCTTCAGACATAGAGACCCTCGTTGCGTCGACGGTGTTTGATCCAAATTCAGGCTCCCTCCTTCGCACGGGCATGAAACCCGGAATCTTCAAAGCGTTTCCTGCATGAACCTCAAGTCGAAGCTTTTCCTGAGAAGCCTCCAACCCTAATAAGCCTCACCCTAAGCGGCAAGGCCCGAAACAAGGGCCTGCTAGCCCAAAATCTTTAATCATATTAAAACTTGAATACCAAAGCAGTACCAAAACCAGGGCGGGGATCTGCTTGTTCTGGAGCTGCAAGCTTTGTGCCATTCCCATGCGCCGGGCTTCAGCCAGCTCTGCGATGCACCAGGCCTGGAATCGTTCAGGGGCTTCGCGGCGGATTGGAGTTTTTTGACACTCACACTCGGACAAAGCCTGGCAAGGTCTATAGCGATTGTAGGTCATTCGTTAACAGCCAACCGGCACGTGTCACCGGTAAGCAGGTCGAGATTGGAGTTTAGGGTTTCGGGCTTAAGGATTTTAAGGTTTGGAGCAGATGCTTCTGGTGGCGGCTGGTCTGATGTGAAGTTCTGACAATGTGGAGCTCGCATGAATGGGGCTTTGAGACTCAGGAGGTTCAGGCTTAACGAACACTTGCGAGACTCGTCTTCGACTTTCTAGGCTACGGCGACGAGGTTGGTGACCGGGCCACACGGCAGCGGCTCAGAGGTAGTATGCCGCATCTGTATTAAAATCCCCGTATATTGAATTCCGTATATCTCTTCCGTGAACACTCGCAAATCATTCTGTGCGAATTGGGGCAGGGTAGGGTAGGGCAGGGCAGCCCCGGCACCCACATCTGAATCTTCCGAATTAGACGCTAATTCGCCCAGCTATGCAGAACAGCCCAGGCAGCACCCAGGCATGGCAGGGCAGGACACCCAATCTGAATCTTGCGAATTAGATGCTGATTCGCTCAAATCCGCAAAACAGGGAGGGCCGTTGGCTGGAGCCTGGCATGGACCTCCTAGCCAGTGGGGGAGAGCCTCGAACCGGCCACGCCCAAGGCGGGCAGGGCAGGCAGGGCAGGATCCGACAAAAACAGGCAGGGACGCAGGGCAAAACACGGGAGTTTGGCCGCAAGGATACAAGCCCGCCGAACTCTGCTGCCCCAGCAGAGCTTGGTCACCTGCCCAATCGTCCAATTCGCAAGATTCAGCTTTGGGTGCCACCCAGCCCGCCCCAGCCCCTCCAGTCCTGTCATCCTCCGCATGTTTAAATGGCCGGGCCGACCGCGCCCTTCACAGAGGTAGTATGAGGTATCTGTTTAACTGTTTAATTTATTTCTATGTCCGCATATTTAAAAAGCGTCGCAACATGCAGATTACCACACTTAAACCCAGAACTGAAGTTCCTGGCTCCTGATCGAGGCCTGATTGAAAAATTGAGTGACCTGACCTGACCCCGACTGCGCTATACTGCGCTCCACGTCCGCATGACGCAGTCTGGCAAGCTTCAAACCACGTGGCTGGAAGAGGGCAGCACCGTCGCTTACGCAAAGAAATTCGCGTCGCTTGCGCAAAGATTTGCCCAGTCGCTTGCGCAAAGACGGGTGTCGAATCCATTGTAAAAACCATAGGAACGTGCACTTCGGTCTTTTTCGGAAATGGCTTCAACAAGCTTGGAAATGTGTCGAATCCATTATTAAAACCATAGGAAAGTCCACTTCGCAAGTTAGCCGAAATTGACGGCATTTGCGCGCGAAAGTGCCGAATCCATTGTAAAAACCATAGGAAAGTGCACTTGCCCAGTTGGCAAGTGCTGGCCGAAAAGTGCGTTTTGAGCTGTATTAGGAAACATCTGACAGACCATCGAAAATGCACTTTTGGAGTCTCGAAAAGAATGTTTTCGTTGGTTTCCGGAGAAGTTTTCAGAGCATGCTTCGGGGGCCGATAACGTCCGTGTTTGACGCGTGCAACAAGGGCACTCTCAGTGGAACCGTTGAAAACGCACTTTTGGAGGCTCGAAAAGCACGTTTTGGTCGGTCCTGCAGGGGTGGGTGGGGTGGGGTGGGGGGGTGGGGTCGGGGCTAATAACGTCCGTGTTTGACGCGTGCAGCAAGGGCACTCTCAGTGGAACCATTGAAAACGCACTTTTGGAGGCTGGAAAAGCACGTTTTGGTCGGTCCTGGAAGGGGTGGGGCTGGGGGGGTGGGGTGGGGGGTGGGGCTAATAACGTCCGTGGTGGGGGAGTGGGGCTGGGCGCTATCGTCCGTGTTTGGTGCGTGGAGTAAGAGAAGTCGCGTTGGCAGCAGTACGTTCTGGTTGGTCCCATGGGCGGGCGGGTGGGTGGGGGGTGCGGTGGGGGGCTAAGAACGTTGGTAATTGGCGCATGCAGCAAGAGAAGTTGCGTTGGCACCAGCACGTTCTTGTTGGTCCCAGGGGGGGAGGGTGGGTGTGGCGTGGGGGGCTAATACCGTTCGTGTTGGACGCGTGCAGCAAGAGCAGTGTCGCTGGCAGCAGCACGTTCTTGTCGGTTCCAGGGGGGGGCTAATAATTAAAGTCCGTGTTCGACGTGTTTGACGTGGGGGACTTAGAACCATTTTTTTCATGTTAGTTCCAGGGGGGGCGGGTGGGGTGGGGGGCTGATAACGTCCGTGTTTTTGTCGCGTGCAGCAAAAGAATTCTCGTTGGCCCCAGCATGCTGAGAACGTCCGTGTTTGACGCTCCCGCGGGAGACGCACTCTTGGAGGCTCGCAATTCACGTTCCGGTTGGTTCTTGGGGGGGGGGTGGGGGGGGTGGGGTGGGGGGCTAAGAACGTCCGTGTTTGGCGCGTGGAGCAAGAGAAGTCGCGTTGGCCGCAGTACGTTCTGGTTGGTCCCAGGGGGGGTTCAAATGCTTGAAAACAGGGGCTAAAGACCGACGCGGGGAAGCCGAATCCTGTGGCCCTGCCAGCACTTTAACAACTTCGGAACCAAAAAGCGCGATTTCCAGCATGCACGCCCAGAGCCGGAAACCATGGCCCTGCCGACGTTTCGTGCACTTTCAGACCTCCCCAACATCGCGAAGTTACAAGTAACGAAGTCCGAATTCATTGGCCCTGCCAACACAAAACGCACCTCCGCGCGTACAAGCGAACGGGCACGCCTTTGCACAAGCGAACGGGCAAATCTTTGCACAAGTGACCGCTCAGCCCTAGAAGAGCTGAACTGTTAAGAGCCCAAGATCCCTCATGAAACCTCCGCTTAGTCGCTGCCGGAAGCAAGTGCGGCGAACCCCAGGCACTGATGAACCCTATACTTGCGGGATCCCAAGCCCCAACCCCACGAAGCTTTGGGGGTGGGGCCCGCGAGAAGAGGTCGAAGCAGGCATCCACAGCCACAACTTCGGCGAAGCTTCGGTCCTTCGCCATTCTTTTCGGCTTTGGGGAAACAAGCCAGCAAAAATCGGCAGTACGGTTTCATGTGGCTGGCATCTGCTCATAGGATTTGTCACGCACGATTTACGGCCGGCGCTTAGACAGAACCACCAATGCCCGGCAGTACTTTGTTACGGCCGACATTCCCTCACCGCAAATACGATTCGTTATGGCCTGGTGGGCAAGATACTCCATCATGTCGTCGAACTTGTTCATCTCACAGTTGATGCTCGCCCCAGATTCTGTCAGAGGCGGCGTCTGGTTGAAGTACTTGGGTGCTCCGCATGAGCAGGTAGGGTGAAGAAGACCCGTCACGGGATCAACATCACCACGTGGGTTTCCTCCGCCTGTACTGAAAAGAGGCTTGCTTGAGGCTAAGAGCTCCTAAGCGAAACTGGCAACAAGCCGTAGATACAAACACTTTGCGTCACTTCCCGTGCTCTGGCCAAGCCACAGATGCCCGCGTGTTGATTCACAGCAAAAGCACATATCCAGTAGGTGTCATGCAAACACCCGTGAGCCAGGAGAATTTGCTCAAGCAGGTCAACACGACCGTCATTGAGCAGCCTCGCAATGAAATCGAAAGTGTGCTCCCCAAGTGCATCTGCAAGAACCGCAGCAAGCATGTCCCTGAAAAGATTCGACCAGTTATGGGTCACCATCTTTCCGGGAATGACAGGTCTGGCATTGTTGATCATCTCTGCATACGAACTGCTGGCGGCTGAGGTCAGAGGGATGATGGCAAGCCGAACGACGTCATTTGTTGTATGCCTGCCTGGTTGATAGGATGGCATGACCGAACTCCCGAGGAGATTGTAGAACTCAAGGAGCTGCTGCAAAGAAATGCCGCGGCCTGCAAGTTCCTCGGTTTTGGTCCTCCATCCGACCCCTTTCTCCAAGTAGCCTGGTGCTCTGCGCAAACGACACGGGCACTGCCCACACGTAGCTCTGTGTGGGCAGCGCCGCGTTACAGGCAGTGGGTCTGTGCCCGGCCGAGCACGACAAGCGCCCGACAGGAGAACAGCACCGGCGGTGTTCAAGAGCACATTGACGATAGATGCCACGACGCTGACTTGCATCCATTGTTTCGGAAGCACATGAAGGGTATCTTCATGTGAGAGATTACCCCACTGAGGTTCGCGGAAGCTCAGCACATGGCAAGCTGTTGCACCAACGAGGATGCAAAGCCCCGCAGTCGAGACGAGGCTGATCAGAACACCAGAGCTTTGCAAGCGAACCCCCTTGCGACATTTCTTGATCAGCTCAGTGACCTCCCTTCCGGCACCACTGGCTGTGGCAAGGCTCTGAGTTTTCTTGAAGATTCCCGCTGTCAGCCACATCACAAAAGCCACAATCAGTGCCCACAGCAGGAAGCAACAAAGCACCACAGAAGGCGGCAAGAAGAGAACGAGTAACGAGGCAGCTGGAATGTCCACACCAAGGAAGACACACGTAGTCATGCCGGCAACGATCAATGCAAAGAGTGTCTCCATCCTCAGTGCTCTCACCATCCAGGTCGCTGTACGGGGCAGGTTCATAGCCGGCCAAATGCTTTTCAGACGATGCTGGATCAGCAGCTGCAGGCAGATGAGCTCAGCACACAGTAGCAGAACCCGGAGGAAGAGGAGAACGGACCGCGCTGCATGGGACTGCTGGATTTCCATTTCCACTTCAGCGGCATTGCCGAAGCTCGACGAATGAATGGTATAGATGGCTGAATCAACCGAGATAGCCAGGGTGATGGACACCAAGCCTTCCATCCAGTTAAGTACCAAAAAGCAAGCAGCTCCCCGAATATGAGTCGTCGGTGCCGAAAGCCCCACCCATATCGCGGTATATCCCGCGACTGCTGCAGATAGGAGCAGAACCCCAAATGGGATGCTCGGTTCCTGCGAGCATTTTTCTTTTCCAGAACTTGCTCAGAACTTGTGGTTTTGACGCTCTCACTCGGGAATACCAGGCGAGGTCTGTAGACAGGAGAGGGATTGATCATGGGCCGGGGTTTCCTGCCGACGCAACCTTCAAAAGAGAATGCTACCCTCGCTCCATCGCGCCAAGAATCCCAGACTCCGGTGTCGTATGTCTGGCCAGCATACAGTGCACCGAAGGCGCTGAGGAGAACGATGACCAAGACGCAGCAGCCCTTGGCACAGCACCACCTAAGTTCTGTGCTCCCCATGAGCTGTTGAGTGGTGAGGAATGGCATTCGAAAATGCAAGCCTGGCACATGCTCCTTCTCGGACCGGGCAAGCACAGACAAACACAACTTTTTGACAAACTGTTCTAAGAAATCGCATCTGGCGATGAATACACCTGCCACCGTAGATACCGTTGATGATTATGTGGCCTCATTGCCTTGACGAAAGGGCTTTGGCCCATGCGCAAGCCACAGACTCCAGTCACTGACTTGCCATACTTAGTCGCTGCGAACCCCGTTCTGTGCGTGCGATTCTACAGCTGGCAGCTCCCAAAGATCGTGTCGGCATTTCTGATTTTGGGGAGGATGCCGCACATGCGCGTGTTGTTTTGCATCGAGGGCTTCAGATGAAGAGTCAGCCGAGGTCTTGAAACCGCTGACGGATGACGGATGCTTCAAAACGAAGTTTACGTGCTCGCGACCCTGAGGCACCCAGCCGTCCAGACATCCCCTTCTTTATGCCCTGACTGCATCATAGCCGCGGTTCAGTGATTGACTCTTCCCCGAGTGCCGCAGCCGGAGCTTGCGGAATCCTCATCAAAACAAGCAAATTTGATCCGATTCTTGGGTTCAGGATCTAGACTAGACTTTTTTTAATAATGTGCGAGGCTTTGGGTTTTGTGGTTTTGAAATTTTGGGAGTTCAGAGCTTAAGGAGGTGTGGGGCGTCCCTTCGGCTTTGTGTCTTATGGGCTCGGGCCCGGCAAGCCCGATTGAACGGCGCATCTCTACCGATGGAAACCAAGAACTCCTGTTGATGATATAAATCCCTAGGGTTCCTTTAAAGGGATCTATAGGGGTACCTTTAAGGGCTTCCTTTAAGGGATCTATAGGGTTTAGGGTTGATGATATAAATCCTGCATTACCTTAAGGACCCTAAACTGTGGCAATTAGGGTACATTCCTAATTATGGGTAATGCAGGATGTATATCATCAACCGTAGCACAACTGCAGTCTGCAACTATGCTGGTAGGGGGTATTCCTTGATGCTAATCGCACGGGGTGTCATTCATAGATATGGTAACACGGACGAATCGAGATAAACATCGCACTGCTACTGACAGCCAATCTACAGAACTCAGTCTACTATAGTTACTATACCTTCCGAACGCAAAGCTGTTGTTCCGTTCTGTCGAGTCTGCCTCGCTCATTTTAGCTCGTCATAGACTCCCTCTTTTGCAACATGACACTCATGCCCAACCGAATCGCAGCCAGTAGAGCCGTCTCCAAACCTTCCCAAGCTTCCCGGTTCTTCACCCCGCGGCTCCTATGTTGTTCTTGCTCTACACGACCGGTGGAGTTGGTTGTTGCGGCTGCGAGGCTCCAGGGATGGGTTCTGGCAAGGGGGTGGGGTCTTTCTGCTTGATTTTTCCTACTGCTGAGCTGCAGGCCGAGGCATGTGGCAAGGGTCAAAGGCTACGGTGCATCTCTGGGGCTGTGCTTTAGGGTTTCGACTTGGGGCCAAGGTTTGTCGGCTTGTTTCAAGCCTTCGTGCGGGTTGTTACAAAATCGCTTCAAGATGCGAAGCTGTGGAAGTACGAGATTTGTCAAGCAATCCTGACTCTGACAATGCTGAGCTGACAAGTCTCCGCTGTGGTCTACTTGCCGAGGTCGTTTAAAGGGTCTGAGGAACTGAAGTCCCTGATCCTCTGTACTGTACTCTCTTCTCTGCTAACGCCCAATTTGCTAAACCCAGGTCGGGCTGGGTGCGAAGGCTTCGTCAGCCGGCGCCCGTCGCGCGCTGTCGCCCGGCCCAACAGCACGGGCGGTGCGACGCTGGAATCAGTTCCGGCCATCTGGTGAGTCCGCTCTACCCCTCCGCTCTCGCAGTTGAGTCTCGGGACTTGTACCTCAAGACCTCAACAGCGGCTGCAGCGAGCCGAGCACACATACCTGCTGCGTAAGAAGAGACCCGCTACAGTAGAATCAGGAAGCCAGAAAGGGTCAGCACTTCCGATCACAGCACCGCGAATTTCAATCCATCATAAACAGTAGCTCCCGCAGAAGAGCTACTGATCAACATGCTAGCACCATGAGCAAGAGTAGGCAAATCTAGACTCCTCTAGTCCTTGAGACAGGAAAACCTTTTCAGAACGAAGTGGGATACTCAGAGCCACCAGCAAGATCGCAAGAAAGCCGTGCCTGGTAGAACCGCGGTAGAAGAAGTCACAGTTTGCGTCAACATCCAATTCACTACGTCAAAACAGGAAAGAGGACACGAATCGCACTGGTTGCACTAAGGTGACACTTGCGGCATGCAGATGTTGGTGGTTGACTTGACATCAAAGGCCTTCGTGCAGTTGAACTTGAAGCTTTGCACACCCGAGGCCGTAAGCCTTGCTTGCATTTTTTCAGATTCCCAGCTGTCAGCCGGACGTGGACGGCAGCCGGCAAGCTTGGAAACCTCGGGCTCGCTGAAGTCTACGAGAGGCTCGCGGCTCCGCATCCGGGGGCTCACGATGGGCTTTCGGGCTTGAAGCTCTCGCAACTCGGGCAATGGAGGCGAGGTCTGTGGGTTTGGGGTTAGGGTAAACCCTAAACCGGGGCTTTCGGGCTTTATGGTGCAGGAGCGGAGGCCATTTGTGTTGATTTCTTCTGCAGCAGCCCGGGGCTTCGAGAGCGCTGCTATCTGCTCGGACTCTCCAGGAAGTTCCCTTCGTGTTAGTAGGAGGAGTGCATCGGACTTTTCGGAGGGTCAGGGCTCAGGGGTTAGGGTGAAGATGAGCCAAAACTCAGAAACCCAAGCCATCGTGGAATCGTTGCTGATGCACACTATGCAGCAAAGGAGGGGCAATCCCGGACCCATGTCGCACAGGGAAACCCTAAGCCGCCTAAGTTTAGGCCTGTGTCCAGCAACAGTGTGCCGAAAATGTGCTGTTTTGTGCGGAAAGAGAGCGGGCAAAGCAGGGATCGTGTCTTGCCTGAAAGGCAAATTAAAACGGTTGGGCCCCAACCAGACCCACCTGCATTCGGTGCCAAGGTAGAAGTCCCAAGACTTCAAGGTTTCAGCTCCAAAAATGTGAGACGGCGTCGAATTCCCTCGCGCAATCCTATGCGAAGGAGCGAACTAACGAAGGTTTCAGCTGATGAAGACAATGCACCGGTGCATGCTGACTACTCAGAAGTCCACGTACTGGGAGACTGCAAAAAATCTTCAGCTCAATTGATTAGTCCATTACGGAACTGTGAGCATCCAGGGCCCCTCGTCTTCGCCGATCCCGCGTCTGGAAGAGGAACTGCTCGCGAGACCCCGTGCCTGAAGCTGATTTAGCGGAGCTCATCGCTTCACAGCTCGGAAGACAACACAGGGGGCGGGGGAGCATTTGGGGCTTAGGGCTCTAGAGGGTTTAGGGGTTAGGAGATTTGGGGCGCAGGGGTTTACATCCCCTTGGCAACTTGTCCTGAAACCTTGGAATTTGCTCCCAACCGGTGACATGTCGGACAGAAGTGCCCCCACGGTAATGTTTTGTGTAGCGTTCTTCTTTTTGGCTGGAATCCGTCCCTCACAGTCTATGCGCTCCAAGACCTGTCGAAACTCCGAACCCGCAACCTCCTGCAAAACCAAACCTCCCAGACGCGTTAACCCCCAGTTGAAGTAGGATCGACCCAGAAGCTCTGCAACGAAGGCATGGCTGAATGCACGCGATTGACAGGGGGCCCTAGTATGTAGAGTAGGTTTTTGAGGATTCGTACAATACCAATGTAACAGGGAACCCTACAACACCTGTAACCTGTATATTTCTATTTGTTCAAGCATGTAGATTGCAACGACCCATCGGGTGACCGGGGCCTTCCTCCAGCTCGCCCAAGCGAAGCCACAGCTTGCCTCTGATCAGCTGGCTTTCAAGGCTTGTTTTGCTAGGGAGGTATAGGGTTTGAGTATTCGATACATAACCCAATGCTAACCATTGAGCCCCTGCAGTAGAAGGGCAAGTGAATTCAAGGCTTCTTTGCTGTTTGGTGGTGTTTGCGGGGCTCAGGGGGGGTTTCTGGACTTTCTATGTTTGCCTCCGGCATCGCCACGGGAGACCGAGGTGCATGGGATTTCGGATCAAGGGTTGCTGAAGGATTCTATAACAGAAATAAGGAACCCCCAAAAACAGTATAGGTAATTGTTAAGGCCCCTATATTACATGGAAAGCCTAACCCTAAGAGCCTCTAAGCCTTAAAGGGCGACAGGAGTTATGGGTTATCGGGGAAGTTTGGGGCCTCCAGGGCTTGGAACCTGAGTGCATCTCCTTCTGCATAAGCCGCATTTTGGCTTTCGGGCTTAGGTCCAAGGGGGGGGGCCTTAAAAAAGTCTGACTAGGATTCTGGAGTTTATCATGTTATAAGGATAAGAAGGAGCCGGCAAGCCGAAATTTGCCTTAGCATGTACATCTGTGAGAGGGCTCTCTGACTGAATAGCCTCTTGCAGAAAAGAGTGGTCGCATAGGTAATTACAGGCCCTGGTAAAGCCCTGTCGGCGTGAGCGGGGCCCATAAACTTTGAAAGACATTGGAGTCGGGTTTTGCAGCAGTTTGGGGCTCTTATGGTCGGACCTTCAAGTAGGGAAAGGCCGTCGTGAAGAAAGTGTCTTTGTTTAGGGTGCTCTCGAAAACACGAGAAAGAAGAAGGTCCGCAGGACTCTGCGACGTCCCGTGCTCCTGTCACCATCCCGCTTGCCACCCCGAAAACGGATGTCTTCAGATGTCAGCAATAAGCTGTCTTGGCAGATCATGTGCAGAGCGTGGCCTTTGCGGCGTGGCTTTGAGCTTTCGGGTCTGGTGATTGAGGTATAGTACACCCAGTCAGCTCGACGTGTCGACGTGTAACCTGGAGTGGCCCTCGTTGAAAGACCAACCTCGCCAAACGGCTTCCACACTCTACACGTCTAACCACCTCTGAGCCAAGTTGCCACCTCCGCGATGTGGCAATATCCTCGGGGGCACCCAACGTGGGTCTCAACAAAGACTCGCAATGCTTCGGACAGCCTGGCGTTCCTCTGAACCCTAGGCCCTAAACCCTCAAGCTTAACCCTATACCGTCAAACCTAAACCCTCAGTGAAGAAACCAGGTCCCACTCTAAACCTTCGAAAGGCCTCGAGGCGAAGTCGAATGTCTTTTTACTTTTTGGAAAACCCCTTGAGGTAGGGAGCTTCCCACTTAGACGAGGCTTCCTTTAAGAGGCGACAAGAATGGTTATTGTATGGGTTCTACAGGGGTTGAGTGTTGGGGCCCGAATAGCCAGAAAAGGGGTTTGGGCTAGTGATAACACGGAACTGCAAGGAAACAAGGCTTCTGACGTACGCCCAGTGCGAGGTTCCAAAGCCTTGCGCCTTGCAAAGATGACTGGACGCACATAACGGCTTGAAAATTATCCTTCTTAATACCGCTGCCATCATTAGAGCTGCAGTTCTGTTGGAGACCGCGCGTGTTTCTGTAATCCTTGTTGTCATGAGCTCTGCATGCCGCAGCTTCTGCATGCTGTATCATTCGCCGAAAACGGATCCTTAAAGCAAAAGCAAACGGCTCGAGAGAGCTATTCCAAGTGTTGCTCTTCCGGGCACGTTGCCCGAAGCTTGGCTGAGGGCCAAGGCGGCCAAGGCGCTCCGCCAGGTGAGCGATGTTGTACTTCTTGGAGCTCTGATCGATCATCCGGCACCTCGCTCGTGGCTTCTCGCCGGGCAGATGCAAACGAAACCCAACACTACTGGGTCAATAGAAAGGCAGCGATACACCCACAAACGAGAGCTGCTCTCCCCGATAGCTGCCTTAAGGGCATTCCAGGCATCCGGCTCCTCTACGAATAAACAGAACGTCCCCCAAGCTAACGGATGGTCGAAAGGGCGAGCCCCAAACCCTGACGCATATCCGAGTTCCCAGAATTGGATCCCTGCCACAAGCAACTGGCTTCCTCCCAAAACCCTGCAACTCCTTGGGTATCTCAAGAAAGGAAAGCCCAGTTCGTCAGGTGAGCTTCTACTTAGAGCTCCTCTTGAGGCAATGTTGCGCATGGAAGCCAACCCTTAGAAGACGATGCAGGGGCGCCCTGATTAGCAGTTTTCCGTCACTGTAAGTGGCTTGGAGTTTTTGGGGGCTTGCAGAGACAAGGCAAGTCTGCCTCACTCCCAAAGCCGATATCCCTCCCTCACCTCATCGGCGGCAGCTTGGAGGACTGCGTCGCAGAACCCTCCTCTACAACAATGGGGGGCAAGGGTCTCTGAAGTTTAAAGCTTTCTCAGCCTCTGATGGGGTGACGCAGTGACACATATGTCAATGTTTGTCCAACTGCCGAGCATGCCAAGAATTGCAGCCTTTGCTCGGATCGTTCTGGCGATAAGGTGTCACTCTGCTCAGGACGCTAGGAAACTGCTCAGAGTTCGGTGTCGTCGGCACTCGCAGCTCCCCTTCAAGCCGAATGAGTTGAAGGGTCTCGCCACTCACATTCCGGCCCGCTTGTTTCCATGAGCTGCATGATCGGAAAGGAAATAATGGACGTTAGCTTTGTTAAACCCTGAACAACTCTCCGGAGTGACTAGATGCTTAACTTAAGAATCCTCGAGAACGGACAACTTATTTCCGAAATCCCGCTACAGTGATGAAACCGCCGCTGACGTCCATCCTCCTGGCTTTCCATGAACTGCATGACCGCACCATGGACGCTGGCCTCGACTGGTGGCTTTGGGGGCCATGGCTTTGAGAGAGGGTCTGCTAAGATCTTCATGGAAGAGGTGATGGGATCACGAAGGCCTCCACCTGATGAATTTGTATCGAAGCTACTTTGATGGCTGTTATTACTACTGTTGTTTTCGGCTTCTTCGGTTCATTACCAGTATTAGGTTTTGCAATTGGCATTATGATTGCTAATAATACTATTGTTTCCCTTGCTGCTGCTACTACTACTGCTGCTGCTGCTGCCGCTGCTGCTATTACTACTCCTACTCCTACCACTACTACTACTACTACTACTACTACTACTACTACTACTACTACTACTACTACTACTACTACTACTACTACTTCTACTTCTACTTCTACTGCTACTACTACTACCCTACTACTACTACTACTACTACTACTACTTCTGCTACTACTACTACTACTACTACTACTACTACTACTGCTACTGCTACTGCTACTGCTACTGCTACTACTACTACTACTACTACTACTACTTCTACTACTTCTACTTCTCCTTCTTCTACTGCTACTGCTACTGCTACTGCTACTACTACTACTACGACGACTACTACTGCTATCGCGGCCAAGCCACCCACTGAGTCGGCAAGACCATGGTGCGGAGACTCGGAATTTGCGACAGGGGGCTGTGCCGGAACCGGAGGATCACCTGCCGCACCTCGCAGAGCACATCAGAGTAGCAGTGATAGGAATAACCATAACCATAGTAATTCATATCAATAGTCAGAATAACATAATTTGAACAGTAATCGTCATCATCATACTAATGAGGATCATGATCATCACCATCATCTTCATGCCGAAATATCAGGTTTATGCACGTCTGCTTCCGCCGGGGATTGCTATAAGCAGGACCGACCGTGCCCGAAGGAATCTTCGTCTGCTGCCCGGGTTGCATCGCAAAAAGGTGTCGATCCATCCTGGGCATGTTGTAGGGGGGCGAGGGAGTTGCTACTGTTCCAACTTGGGAGTTCCCGAAACTAGGGGACCCTAATATGGTACCCTAAATAGTAGGATCCTTATTATACGGACCCCAAAGTAAGGTACCCCTAATTCTCGGAAGCTCTCACTTCTGGCCTACCTTAGTGAAAGGGGCACATGGCTTGCGCTGCTGGCCGCCTTCCTAACCGATTGTCTTCTTGATGCTCAGCGACTCCACAACCCAGCCACATGCTAAACCCTGGACCTGGAGCCATGAATCCCGATCCACAACCATTTGCCTCAAGCGCCAAACTCCGAAAGCCAAAGGCGGTGCCCGAGTGGCGACGAGGAGGCTCATCTCCGTTAGCTCATGGAAGAGACCTGACCCAGGCGCAGCGCCACCGGAAAGGGCTGCAGTGTGATAAGTTCGTTAAGCCAAAGAAGCTCTTTTCTCTGCATGCTGTCGTTTTTGCCTTTCGGTTTTGGGGTCGTTTCGCAGGTTCCTGGAGCTTCTACGGGATTGGCACGCGCCTCCCTCGGTCTCCAATCCTCGAAGCCCCGATGCCGCAAAGACCCACAACCTTCTTTCGACTTCGCCGGGACCCATGACATGTCGCCTTCAGGCAGGCATGCCTTTTTGTGTTGATGTGCCCTTGCACAGTTCCGGCTAGTAGTTCCGGCCGTGATCCGGAACCGGAGCGCCAATGCAAGTGCCAGCTATGCAGTCCGGAAAAGCCATGGACCGTGGCCACAGTGTTTCACACCCAGTAATCTATAGTAGTCAATATGCAAGTGGTTCAGACTTGGCAGATGGCCCTCAACCACGCCTTGAAGGCCCGTGCCCGTGGCCGCAGATCCATCGCTGTCCGTGCGAGACATCTTGGGTGGCTGGGCGACCTGCAGCAGCTTTTGGGGTTTAGGGTTTCAAGCCGCTTCTTCTTGTCTCTCTGTCTACGGTAGGGTTTAAGGTTGCGGTGCTCACACTCGGACAATCCAGGAGGGCTTAGGAGTTTAGGGTTTGAGGTTCAGGCCCGGGCATTCTTCTGCGCGACTATGTGATAAGCGTGCATGCTGCGGCCACCTAGGGTTCCGGAGCATGGCACAGGCGCTTTGTCCTTTTGGGCTTCGGACCAAAAGAAAATCATAGTATTCTTGCTTTAGTTATAATGTAGCAATCAAACGAATCCATCAACGTTATAACAACAGAAGCATGAAACTTCAGACTCCATAAAGAACTACAGCCAATGCCGATGAAGCACACAGCACGACCGTTTTCAACTGCCACTCAGCCCATTTCCTCTGCACAACCCTCCGAAAGCTCCCTTAACCCTAAACGGCCCTCGGCCCTAAACCCGAAAGCGTCAACCCTTGCAGATCGAGTACTACTCACGATCCCAAAAAACCAGGAGACTGAATCATCCCAACTCCTTGCGCCATTGAAACCTGGATCTAACCTGAAACCCTAACTAAAGCCATGACGACGCAAAGTTTAAACCCCGAAGAAGGCGATTCCTGCTGCCAGGCCGAAGCTTAGGCACTATAGAGCTCTAAACAGAACACCCGAAAGCAAACAAGAGTTGAAGGGCACCCTTGAACCCTAAAGTCCCCAAGGCCCCCAACCCCCCCCCCCCCCCCCTAACACCCTGGTAAAGCCCGTAAATCCACCCCCCTTAAAAATCCCGCTAGAAACCCCTGTAGAGCCCACAAACGAGCCCCTAAAAGCAGCCGTCTACAAGTCCTTTCAAACCTTAAACCCCTAAACCATCCTAAACCCCTAAACCCTGCATCCTCAAACCCCCAAACTCCCTAACACCCCCAAACCCTCTAAAATCCCTAAACCATCCTAAACCCCGAAACCTTTCTGCCTGGAACTCTGGCCCGGCCATCCTGGACTCCTGGGCCGACAGAGAAGGCTCTTCTTTCCTTCTGGCTACTCATTATTGGGAGATGATATAAGTATGAATATATATATATATATATATATATATATGTATGTATATATCTGTGTGTGTTTTAGTATTATAGTCGGTAGATTCATGCTTGCTCTTGTTAAATCGAGCCTTAGTCTAAGTCGTGTTCCATGTATGCAGTATGTATGTACGTATGTAGAGGTTTGGGGCTTACCGGCTTAAGTGGCTTGGGCCTAGGGGTTGTAGGTCGATGGGACCAAGTACATATGCGTTGGGGCTTTCAGAAATTTCGGGTCTTGTGCGGATCGCTCTTTTGATGGAAATTCCCAGGGCAGCTTGCGAAGCATGTCCAAACCTGACCATTTAGCATCCGTTCCTGTTGTGGTCTCTTCCTTTCTTCTTGGTGCCTGCAACCACAGCCGTTACCACCCAAACGCTTATAACGGACATCATCGTCTTCGTCATCATAACTTTGGTACATCATGTCATGCTACACGAACACGAACCAGCCCATGCGAAGAAACAACGCCCATGGTTGCTAATATTGCTACTGTATTTCTGATTACTATTCCGCGTCTTTTTATCCACAAACAACTGCACGTACGTCCAACAGTTGCAGGCCGGGCTGCTGCTGGCGCTCGGGACTCGCAATCTTCCTGCGAAGGAAGGGTCGACTGTTCGCTAGCTAAGATCGCGTGCCTTCGCGCTCCCCGGGCCTTCAGTGCGATGAGGTGGTAGGGATCATGAGATCCGTAAAGCCTCGATTCTTGGGGCCGTCCAAAAACTTACCGTTCGTAGGGAATGGAACATTGGTAGTAATAGTAGTTATATGGTAGTAATATGACAGTAATATGGTAATAATATTCTAGTAATAAGAGTAGTTATAATTGTGCCCCATTCCTCCGAGTCTGGGGGAGCAGGTCGAAGTCGTGGCGGGTACTGCTTCCAGGATTCGAAGGGCTCCTTCGCCTGCGTTTCCGAGGAGTTGCAGTGATCTCGTTGTTATTTTGTTAATGTGCAGTAGCCTCTTAGATCCTCTGGCAGAGCGTCGAAGCTTTCTCGTTGTTTTTACCCACAAAGGGACTGCGACAACAGAACTCAACAAGACTACCCCTGAAGCGCAAATCAGCAATATCTAGCAGAAAAAAGACACGATAGTGATCAGACACAGTAACCCCAACCACGACACCAAACCGGCACTGATTTTTATGCCTGGTAACTTGGATATCGGAACATGGAAAAGATCCACGGCGATGCGTGTGCTGGCCGCACCCAGCAAAGAGACTCGTAGGCAAGGCGGCATGTGTGGTGTACTCATGTTCTCCGGGATGTTCGATGCCGAAGCCTCCATAAACTGTCGGAATTTCTCAAGATCTTCTGGATCGAGCAGTTGCTGGAAGGACTTGCCATGCAAGTTCGTGCTGGTCATGAGCAGGTGCTTCAGGCAGTCCGAGACGACGTGGATGCGAAGGTTACTGTCCAGAAGCGCCTCACCGTCGCAGATCCCCCGAAGCATTCCGCGGAAGCTGTACATCAACGACTCTGCGTCCGAGCAATGGAACTGTGCACGGATGTTGGAACGCACGCAAGTCTCCAGGGTGTGTGACCTTGGAAGAGAACATCCATGTGCAATTTTCTGTCATGATGCTCTTCCTACGCCTTCCACTGTAGCTTCTAGACGTCGGGATCCAAGTCTTCAGCGAAGCACGAGATAAGCGCAGCAGGACCCAGTCTTCGATGCCTCTTGTATGTATAGTATCATGCAGCCAAAGACTCCTGGCCAGACACACCCAGTATGTGTACCCTGTGACTTGGTTTAGCTGGCCACGCATGCATCAATAAGGAGACTTGCCACCCAAAAACTGCTGCAGGCAAAACACAAACTCAAACATTCGTCCCTGACGGACTGTGTACGCGAGCATCAATATGACAATGCGAGCGTTTGCCTTTGAAATGTCAGAATTTTCGTGTCCCCGCCACTCCAAGTAGGTCTGTTGATATATGGAGAAGGGGAGCACTGATTTATCTGTATCCCGCCGTTGCGCTCGCGCTCTTTTTTGTTCACTCTGTGGGGTTGGCTGAAAACCACACGTTACTCGATTTCAAGCATCCATGCCGCCGGCTGGCCCGATGATGGTCAGGCCCAGCACGACGCCCTGCAGAAAGACGCAAAAGAACGGATGCCGGACTCCTGCAGGCCTCGGAGCTGGAAAGCTGGCATCATAAGTCCAACTACTGTGCAAGTGGCCTGATGCCAGTCTTTATGCCAGTCTGCAACTGCTGCAGCTTCTGCTACCGCCACGACGACAACACCATGGCTGAAGAAATAACAAGCGGACTGACTAACGGACTGCCTTCTACCAAACACTTACTACCTTCTACTTGCAGCATGCTTCTTGGGCATATCTTGTCTTATTGTTTGCTGCGAGCCGCTCGTTGCTTACTATGCAGCTGCCCTGATGAGGCAAGGGTACGACACATCACTGAATTCAGCACAGAAGGGCCGAATTGCTTTAAGAGCAGGTAGGCCTCAACAAGATTGAAGCTTCAAAACCGATCTCTGCACGTCGGTTTGCGAGGCGGCCGAAGGCATGTTCAGCTGCGGACATGTGCCGGAACATGTTTCTAGAGTATTTATCGCACTGCCATCGCGGATGTGCTTCTGGAAAGAAGGGAAGAGTATACATACATACATACATATACATGTATGTGTCTGTGTGTGTGTGTGTGTGTGTGCGTGTATGCGTGTATGTGTATATGTGTATATGCGCATGTGCACATGTGCATGTGTATGTGTGGTGCATAAATATATAAAGACATATACCAAAACCATCTGTATGAGGCTGAGTGACTGAAGGAAAGGGATCGAACCACCCTTGATGAATGACTTCAGCCCCCGGAGCACCGGGAAAATAATCAGGCTTGAAACATCCGGCACTTTCTTCATATATCTCATGCGCATCGCCTTCAACGGCCAAGGTTGACAGCCTTGCGATACTCCTGTGATCAGCTCACCTGCGAGCAAAAAGTCCTAGCAACCTCGGTCTTCGCCACTTGTTCGATCGTTCCGACTTTCGACCCATTACACCTGATCTCCCCGACAGCAACCAGGAAGGAAGCTCCGACCCTGAAAGGAACCGTGGCATAACAGGACAACAACAAATAAGATGGCAAGCTCTCACCCTCGGCTTTTTCTTTGGGGCAAGCCCCTTGCTCCTTTCTTTTCTAAGCCTTAAACTTCAATCCCTAAACTCTCGGTCGTCTTGACATTTTCTTTTTCATTCAGGACTTGGACAACGGGGCTGATACAGTTCGTGCCAGCCTCAGTGCAATGTCTGTACGCGGTACAACGTCCTTTCGAGTTTGTATACGCATTTCCGGAGTCCGTGCCGGAAACCCAAAACCTAGGTTTACGCCCTCGCCTCTGACCGTGATAGAAAACGAGAGCTCCGTCCACTTGCCAGGCGGCCCATTGAAATCCGCCCAGAGTTGACCCAAAGAAAGGAGCACTTGCCAGGGCAGCGAAAACCTGTGCAGAGATGCCGAATTTCAGGTATGCCACGACTCTTACGATCAAAAGCCTGACATCTACAACTGCAAAGTTCACTTCTGACGCCGTGCACTCTGCCATGAGGATCCTGCGCCGAAAACACCCGACTTTCAGTTGAAAGGGCCTCGTGTTAATCGCCACAGCCGCCATGATAAATCTGCAGGCTGTCCTCGAACCAAGAGTCTCGGATTGATCTAGGGTTTGGGGCCTAAGTAGTGGTCTTGAGTCCTTTGGGCTGTTGGGGCCTTGGGCGAGAAGGTTCTGACGCCGCCAAACATCCTGCAAAAGATGCGACCTTTACTAGAACCCGTCAAAAATTTTCATGTCAGCAAGTAGATCCAAAATGAGGCAAAGAGCCCTATGCACCTTTTCTGCAACTGGCTTGCAACGTCAGACCAGGACAGCTGACTCGTTCCAGGCTGTACTATGCTCCGAAACCCTGAACCCCAAAAGGTCCGAACCCTCCTTAATTACTATTATTACTGTTATTACTATTACTGCGATTATTACTATTATTACTATTATTACTATCACTACTATTATTGCCATTATTTCTATTATTACTATTATTACTCAAAAAACCGCAGCTCCGAGTGTCAGGTTGATGTCGAAGGCCTTGGAATCGATGTAGGCCTCCTCGATGAAGGGCAGCTCCAGGTAGCAGAGGATGAGCAGAGCGTAGAAGCAAGAGCAGCCTGGGAAAGGCTCCTATAAGGCTTACCAATTTTGTTACGCTTTGGGGATCTTTGGAGTGTAAAGCTTAAGGTATCCTAAGGGTCTTCTTCTGGGCTCTTATGAGAGTTTCTTTTAAGGTTTTGGGGTTTACTGTTTAGGGTTTAAGAGGGACCTCTCTCTAAGGGTCTTCTTCTGGGCTCTTATGAGAGTTTCATGCATGGAGCAGCCGTAGAAGCGGAGTTTTACATGCTTTCTACAAGGCTTCGACTCTCGGAACATTCGCTCACAAGGGATGCAAGGCTTCAGGCTGACGGGTGCATTTTATCATTACTATTATTACAATTATTACTACTACTATTATTACTATTAGTAGTAGTAATATTCGGGTTTAGGACCGACCTGCCTTTGGGTTCTTCTTGCCTTAGGGCGTACAGGGGTTCTCAGCAAGGCATTATGCGGACTTGCAGTATGCTGGTTTTGACCTTTCCGGGCCCTGAAACTTGAAGGTTTCCGGGTTTCTGAAAGGGTGCTACAAATTCTGCAAAGGTTCACTTTATTCACGACCCCAAAACAACGGCAGGCCACAAACTTGCCAGCGCAGAAAGACTCCAAACGTGAACAGCGGCAACCAAGCCCAGCGGCAATACCACATGCAACGGTACGAACCGCACCAGCACTTCTACAACTGGCAGAATGGCAGTAAGCCCCCCGGCATGAACCCTACCAGCAGAACCACAGCAAGTCTTCGCCGCCTCTACCTGACCGCTCCTTTGGCTTCGTCGACAACTCAACGTCATCATGCTGGTAAGAGTCCAGACGATGTGTCAAGCGGGTCAAACCCAGGGAGTTCTATCAGAAATGAGAAGCTGAACTGGGCCCGCTCGATCGTAAGCTCTACCATTCGAGTTGAGACCGCCGTGAACTGGATGTACCTGGCAACAAAATACTATATATTTCATTAACTATTGTTTTGTATATCACATTTCCATACTAGCATATGTACATATGCATATACATATATATATATATATATATATATGTATGCATCTATTTATTCAGTGTGATCTACTCCATGTTCCATTTTAGGTGTTTTAAGTTATGCTATGTCGTGTGTGTTTTGCGTAGAGGGTCCGGAATCTGTTAAGCCTCACAACGTGGCACACCCAAACCCCGAAGCACAGCATGTTAAAAGTACCTCACAGGCATTGGAAGAGTGACATATAAAAGCCATGGGCCTGAATCATTAGAAGAAGGTTGGGGTTATACTAGACTATTGGTTGAAATAGTCTAAACTATACTTGCTCTTTGAATAAGGTGCTCTCATGAAGACTGCCGGTAATTCTTCAAGCTTCTAAGTTCATGTCCCCGGGCTCACATGATCAAGGTCGCCACGACGAAGCTCCATTCACTCGGCCGCGGGTTCACGTTGATCATGTACATAAAGTAGCACAGCCTTAGCTTTAATACTCGGTCTTAGCTCTTTGTTATTTCCGGAAGCGTGATCTTCTGGATAAGTTCCCGCCAGCGCGGTGAGATGAATTCTGGGGACGCAGTTACGTTGTGCAAGCAAAGATCAACTCTGCTCATGCGAGAACCCCCCGCCCCCCCCGAAAGGTGAGAAGATCATGGTCAAGAGCCTTGATCTCTAGAGCGGAGCAGCAGCAAGTGAACAGGACACGAGAACTGGAACAAAAAAACACTGTCAGCACGTGGTGCAGCCAGCCGAACTACGACGACGACGACTGCTGCTGCTACTGCTACTGCTACTGCTACTGCTACTGCTACTGCTACTGCTACTGCTACGGCTACGGCTACGGCTATGGCTACGGCTACGGGTACGGCTACGGCTACGGCTACGGCTACGGCTACGGCTACGGCTACGACTACTACTACTACTACTACTACTACTACTACTACTACTACTACTAATTATTATTATTCCTACTACTACTACTACTACTACTACTACTACGATTAGTACTACTATTAGTACTGCTACTACTACTGCTACTACTACTGCTACTACTACTTCTTCTTCTACTGCTACTGCTACCGCTACCGCTACCGCTACTGCTACTACTGCTACTGCTACTGCTACTACTACTACTACTACTACTACTACTACTACTACTACTACTACTACCACTACTACCAGCAGCAGCAATGGTACTGCGACCAAACTCAGGAAAGACCGCCATCCATCCGAAGAAAAACAGATAATGCATCGAGGACGCGCGCCGGCGCCAAAAAAGGATCCGCAGCGCGCGAACTGAAAGAAGTTCGCCTTCCTCGACTCGGCCAAAGCCATCTGTAACCTGACGGGCCCACGAACTACAACGCGGTGCAATGCTTGGATTGGGCGTTTAACAGGCTTAATTTGGCTTTAGAAAGCCGTCTTGAAGTGTTTAATTGACTGAATGTATAGAAGGTTCAGCAGGTTGCAGGGCCTTCAAGGCTTCAAGTGCGAGGGCTTACGAAGGCTTGAGGGTTTGCGGTCTGGGGTGTAAGTGTATGGGCCATTGGGTTTAAAGGTTTTACTGGCATGACAATCAGAATCTGATGCCGGGTGAAGCGGTGTAGACGTGATACCCGGATAGCAAGTTCCGGGCTAGCATCCCCGTAATGACAGTGAAGATTACAGCCTGTAGACACCTCCCAAGAATACTAAGATCCTCACCACCGCCCATATACCCCACTCTGTATCAGCCCTGCATTAAAGCCAGCAGTTGAACCCGCAGAGGGGACCCATACCAAGCCTAGATAGCAGGCCAAGATGAAGGCGACACATAAGATCCCTTTCTAAAACCGAAAGCCCTTGCAACCCCACATTGTTCCCTCGGCTATCGAGATCCAACAACCTTAGGCCCTAAACCCTACAAACCATAAATACTAAACCCGACGCAGTTTTTTTTACCTGCACCCGAAACGCTGAACTCCTTTTTTGAACCTGAACTCCTTTTTGCCACTGGACTCAAGTCTAGCCAGTCTACGACCCACAATCATCCCTGAACTCCGTTTTGCCGTAAACCCTAAACCCTGAACTCCTAAACCCCAAACCCCCCTCCCCCTCGCCTGGCGGCCCAGGGGTCTGCTTCGACTTTGGGCTCCGGTCCCCTCAGCAGCCAGAAAAGGCAGGAGCCGACGTCCTGCCTTGGTCGTCGGATTTCGGAAGATTTGGGGTAAGTCTGGGTGTTTAGGGATCGTGGGGGCGGCTTGGGGTGTGCAGGGATTTCTTGTCTCTCCGGTGCATTCGGTGAGATATGGCCGTCATCGGTGTCGGGGGTTTGGGGCCTGCGTGGCAAGCTCGGAAGCCAGCCAAACGGCTGAATACACGGGTTGTTTCGGGTCCAGGGGGCCGCGGGGATCTGGACGACGAAATGATGGTGGCAGTAGTAAGAAGACCACACAAAGAGTGAACCACCAATCATCGGAAGAGCTGCAGTGCTGAGCTTGCCTGCCTACCGCCTCAAGGCCTTCAACCTCGGTGGCCTTTCGGTGTGGGACGCTTAGCTTCAGTCTCGGAGTGTTGAGGTTTCAGCATTCACACGCATAGAATTTGTGCCCGAATACCTCCGAAAATTCCAAATCTCCTGTGCCTAGGTCCTAGGTTCCTTTTCAGAACAACTGCCGCTGAGACTGAAGTTTCAGCTTATAGAGGCTTTGCATCGTCAAGGAGTATTTTAGCGCACTGGCTTTCCCAAAAGGTACCCGGTGCACGGTGGTTTTGTCAGGATCCCCGTACCTGTAGCAACCCCAACCCGACCCTCCGGCTGAGCCCAGGCTGCGCCGAGATCAGGAGGTGCAGCGCCATGAAGGTCGCGGCAAAGACCAACGCCCGGAGTTGGTCGTCATTTGCCAGTGCCATGCCCAGGGGCCCAGTCAAGATTGCGACCAGAAAATCCAGAAACGACGCTTTAGGCTTTAACCTTATTGTGCCACCCGCCTTACCAGGCTGAATGCAGTAGAGCCGAGGGTCGTGTGACCTATGCTTTGGTGTCACTATTCTCTCAAGCCATGAGGGCTGGGCCTTAACCCAAGAATCCGAGTCCTAACACCGTAGAACGATGCTTGTGCATATGCATTGAGTATATATAAACACACACGTACATACATATTATTTGTATTTGTTTATGCCTATAAGCCAGTACGCGCTAGTCCATACAAGCAATGCCCTCGGAGCGATCTAAGACGAGCCCGGGAAGCAGAGACCGCAGTCAAAAGCAGAGGTAAGACAAACCGACAATGTGCTCTGCAAATCTCCCATCCACAGTGGCCTCCAGCTGACCCTAGCTTCAATCACCATCACCCCACAACGACACCCAAGCAGTTTCCCGCCAAGGAAATCAGGACGAGTTAGGAGTCGGGCCTGACTTGCGTGGCCGGGCCAAGGGGAAGCGGCCTCTGCACAAAGCGTAGCATAGGTTGTGTGAGAGCACGGCTTGAGGGGCCACACCTGGAAATCCCGAAACTTAGTCTGGTTTGCAAGCTGCAGTCACTGTCAAGCATGATTTACTTCGAACTGAGGAGTTAAAAGCCAGAGGCTGTTGCCGTGGTGTCCAACTCGGCGCATGTGAAAAATTTGCGAGGACGACCGGACTTCCATTCAAGTTAGGGTTAGGGTATTCGAAATCCCTCCACTCGTACAGAGGATCCGCAATCTCGTCCCTTAGTGGCAACCCATTCTTGGCCGGAAGCTTGCGGTTCAGAAGTCAAGAATTTCGCCTTTGGAGCTTAGGATTTATGTCGGGCCTCAGGTGGAGAAAGCAGGGGAGCTGGTTGACGGGGATATTTTGGCTTTCAATAAGCTACTGGAGACCTGTCGCCAAGGTTCACGGATTTCAGGCGTGCGTCTTGAGCAGGGACCGACTGCACTACACTCTAGACTTTGCAGCGCAAGATGGTGCACGTCTTCTCAGGCCCTGGACTTCAAGAACCGCCTCTCAGCGGCGACAGCTTGGTTATCAGTTTAGAAATCATCCGCGCAGCCCGCCCCTGGTGGGCTGAGCGCTCGCCTGGCATTTGATTGGGTCGGCTTCCAAGCGCACTACGAGGAGCTTCGAGCATGTCCTCGTCGCGAGGAAGCTCAAGAGCATGGCAGCAGCCATTACTAAATGCATCAGAGCTACAAACTGGAAGAGTGACGAAGGCCGACACATGATTTGGTAATCGTCCAGGAGCTTGCAGCTGTATCCGACTAGCCACAGCGCCACCGCGCTCCACATCAAATATCGAAAGCGTCGGCGAGCTGCAGCCACGATGCGGAGCTGGGAACTGTCTTGGAGCTCTTGCATGCACTGCCAGGCAGACCACTCCACAGACAAGGGCGCCGACAGGCAAAAGAGCCCAGTGGCCAGCCACACCATGGGCCAAACAGGGCTATTGCAGGCCTCGTCTATCGAGCAAAAGCAGCCGCAACTCAGACCCAGGCTCAACAAGAGGACGAAACTGTAAGCGAGGAAGAGGATGGCGAAGAGCCAGCTGCTGACAGGGCGACGAAGCAAAGTTTGGCTGGCAATCACCAGGCCGAAACCCTGAGCTGCGAAGCTTACGAGCATTGTCCGCCAGTCGAGAATATTCATCTGCAGGGTCAAAGACGCATGGTAGGCAAAGGAGGCGCCCCCTTCAGCCACCAGAACTGTTCCGAAGAGAATTCCGTGGAGGATCACAGGTCCGTGTCTCCCATAGGGCGCATCCGTGTGCAGGAGGTCCAGGCATGTGACAGAAAGAGCGAAGAGGCCCACCGCCACAAAGCCCAGGCTGCTGAAAGCATTGGCCGGTGCACGGACGAGCTGGAACATCCGTGGCTTCTCGCAGGCGTTGTAGACGCACTCCTTGCAAACTCCGTTTTCAAGGAGCGAAGGCAAGACTTGGCCCCAAGCCATCTGGTGCCATTGGCCTCTCTCTATCCCGGGACAGGAAAAGGAGACGCACGGTGAGAAAGCGTCCCAGACGTGGTGGTCGAACCGCGGATGAGAGTTCAGCTGCGAGCTCGTCTGCAGGACGCTGAACTCGGCGAGAAGGGTCTCCTCCTTGAGGTTCCGCGGTTCGGAACTATGCTCTGCTATACGATTAGTACACTGAGTATTTAGCCACAGCCTATGGCATATGGATTGCAGGAACTCGGATCTGGAAAGACTTTGGCAGAAGGTTTCCTATGTTGGAAGAATTGAAAAATCTTGCGCTTACTGTTGCAATGACCTATGCACTGAATAGCTGCAAAGCAGCTTCGATCTTCACTCTGCCTGCTTTCTGCTACGAGTGCTAGTGCACTCCTACTACCACCACCCCGCCCGCGGAACTGCCATTTGCTTTACTATATTCCCTTCTCGCCGCCGTGAGGCCTCCTCCAAGCTCCAAAGCGGCGCCGCTAGGGACGGGAAGCAGATGAGGAGGCGCAGCAGTCGCAGAAAGGGCAGTGACATAGCCATGGCAGGGGTTTACAGTCTCGAGCCTGTAAGGTCTTGGCAGAGGACATGTGTTGGGAGAAGGGTTTGACAAGGGGGGGGGGGTGGAGATGGAGTTCCGAGGTTCAGGAGGGTTTTGTGAGGAAGTGGATCAGCTTCGGATCGGCTTCCGACGTCATCGGCTCGCCTGGCCTTCTCCAGTTGTTCTCGAGCCATGGCCGGCCAAGTGGGGGACATGCGGCCACAGCAAAGAACCCTAAAGCTCTAAAAACGGCTAACGGTAAGCTTGAAAAGGCTTGGGGAAGAGGGGAAGGGCTTTTGGGGGCCGGGAAGCCGTTGCCCTCATGGCTGTGCTTGCTGCCGTACGATCCTTGGAAGACGCATCGGCAATGGCCCACGGCACCAGGCAGGGGCAGAGGGCCAAGGATGAAACCAGCAGGAACCCTTACCTCAGCATCCTGCCTGCCGGAAGCGCCTTGCGAAGAGTGGGAGGGGCTCAGATGTCCGCTGCAAGCCCCGCGAGAATTTGAGATGAACTTCGGCGTGTGTCGTACCAGAGTATTTATCTGCTTTTTGCCACTGCCGGAGATTTTCGACATTTCGTCGAAGGACGAGGTCTGAGCCTTCAGAATTCGGAGAATTCCACATTGCTGATATGATGGACAGTGGATCTTGGTGCCATCTTGTCGATTGTGCGTTGGAAGCTATGGGGCATTTCATGCCACTTCTGGGTGTCCCCACCAAACAGCTGAAGTCAGCAGGCAATGGAGCTCAAACGAACACTTGAAGGCCTAGCAAGGGAAACTTCGAAGAGACTGCCTATCCGCTTCGGCTCCGTCGATTCCGGCTCAAGGAAAGCTCTGCAGCAAGCACAACCTCACGGGAAGCAGTAGGGTGGGTGTGCAACCCTACTATTATTGGGGCCACGATCCTTGAAGCTACGGTCCAGGTCAGCTGCATGCTAATCACGCGGCTCCTTGCCTGTGGTTCTACTTCCAGCTTTCTGGTCATGATCACGGAGGCACCTGGACCGTATTCGGCAGTATTTTCAATATACCTGGAACTCCATGTGACGGTGGCACTTGCTGAGCGTTGCTGAGAGTTTACCCACAGGCTGCTATTTGGCACTCAATGCAAGAAAGCAGCAGTTCGGCTGCTCGCACTATGAACCGAGCTGGTGGGATGAGGGATTTCTCCGAAAGATGAACTTGTCCGAGGTCACACTCCAGCAAGACTTCGAGATTTTACCAGGTACAAAGTCCCAGGCTTCACCTGCTCTCTGAGTAACTCATATGCTGCCATGTCCAAGCCAGACAATGGGCCGGTACGGGGGATGTGAGGTTCAGATGCCCCTACTCGTTTGTTGTGAGAATTCGGACGGGTACTGTTCGGCTGGTCCCCATGTGCCCAGGCCTGGGGAAGGTCTGTCGTATGGGAATGCGAGGACCCACAGAATGCAATGACAGCAGAGGATGTACTGGCGGTCGTGAGGTTGATTGGCAAGGCTGTCTGGGTTCTCTAGTTCTCTGCTTCAGACATTCCAGAACACCATCCCGGAAGGAGTGAAACCTGAGCAAAATGCCCTCCGTGTGTTGCTCTCAGCTGTGCGGCATATCATCGCCTTGCCAGCTGAGGGACGCGTTGGGACAGCTGAGGGTCGGGTCCGAAGCGTCCCTCACACCAACACGGTCTCCCCCTGAAACAGACCAATCCCGTCTCTGGCCTGGGTCTCAGATATGGATTTCCTTCTGGGGCGCGGCGAGCGCCTCCAGGGCCGCACGGAGCTCCTGCACCGCCTCGTAGCCTGTGGAGGGCGCGAGGAGAGGGATCCGGTCCGAGAGGCTTCGCCTCCGCTGAAAGAGTCCTGTGGGACTGATTGTGGAGGAAGCTTCAAGGATGCAGGCAATTTTTCCTTCAGGTCTTGCTCTGGACTCGAAGGCTCGCAGAAGATGTGTTGCTTCGCTTCAACAAGCTTTGATGTGGCCCCGCTCTCTCTCAGCCTGAGCCGCCCGGCGGAGCTCGTTACTTCCCAAATCTAGGTGCAGCTTCGCGAGCTCGGGGAGCTTTCCGAGGGCCCCGGCAAGGGACCCGATGCCCTCGGGGCCTCGGCTTTGTCTGCCGCATGTCGAACCCTGTCGTTTCCGTTGCAGGAATCAAAGTCTCTTCCCTACGTAGTTCTGCACAGATACCACTCAGCTGTTGCCGTCTAGGGCCCCAGCCGAGACGAGCATTGTATAGATCAACAGACAGCTCCCGAAGGTTGGTGAGGCCGCTCAGCGCATCTGCCAAGCAGGTCGCTCCAGTGTCACCTCGGTCGAGCTCAACTATTAGCTTGGAGCCCCTGCTTTTGGGAGGTGGAGAGCGACTCATGAAACTTCATCTCATGTCTAGTGACTAGTGGCTTCTAAGAAGTCGGTCGACAGGACAAGCTGTAGAATGGCAGATGGTTTGGCTCCCGTGGCTCCGTACTTGTACGGGTACTGGCGACACTGAGATGCAAGTGAAGAAACAAGACCACCTTAAAGCGGCACGGCACGAGGCCCGCGGAATTTCTGCACACAACCAGGAAAACACGAGTCCCGATGAAGCGCTTCGTCATTCTACACCCACACGGATGCCCAAGCGCGGCAGCGTCAGACAGATGGATGTGCTGCCGCTCACACTGGTGAAGCCAGAGCTACAAGCAACATTAGCAAACCAACATACTACGCACGCACTCTCGGACCAAAATCAAGAATCGAGTAAAACGCACTTGACACTTGTCCCAGCTGCAAACACATCGGTCTGAGGGCAGCTTGCAAAGACCCCACAGAAATCCTGCAGAGTTGCCTCCGTCTAAAACTTCGCGAATTCAACCATCCAGCCCTGGGGTAGCCTTCAGCAGTTCAACTTGCGGACAAACAGTTATTGGGCACAGCTGCAGGGGCAACGACCCTGCAACAAATATGCCTTTTTGTTTTCATCTCGGCAAAGTAGGTTTAGTACGGTTTAGTCTTCGCTCAATTACCGATGTCGGTTGGGTCCTCATCAACAGCTTTGCTTTGTTTTCTGGGTGCCATGTTGGCCCTGCTCTCTCTCAGCCTGAGGCCCCCGGCCGACCTTGTCGTTCGCTTGCAAATTTACGCACAGCTGCGCCAGTTGGGGGAGCTTTCCGAGGGCCCCGGCAAGGGACCCGACGCCCTCGTGGCCTCGGCTTTGTCTGCCGCATGTCGAACCCTGTCGTTTCCGCTGCAGGAATGAAATTCTCTTCCCTCTGCAGTTCTGCACAGATACCAATCAGCTGCTTCGCATCCAGCTGTTGCCGTCTAGGGCCCCAGCCGAGACCAGTCCTTTCCAGATCAACAGTCAGCTCCCGAAGGTTGCTGAGGCCGCTCAGCGCATCTGCCAAGCAGGTCGCTCCAGTGTCACCTCGGTCGAGCTCAACTACTATTAGCTGGGAGCCCCTGCTTTTGGGAGGTGGAGAGCGACTCATGAAACTTCATCTCATGTCTAGTGACTAGTGGATTCTAAGAAGTCGGTCGACAGGACAAGCTGTAGAATGGCAGATGTTTTGGCTCCCGTGGCTCCGTACTTGTACGGGTACTGGCGACACTGAGATGCAAGTGAAGAAACAAGACCACCTTAAAACGGCACGGCACGAGGCCCGCGGAATTTCTGCACACAACCAGGAAAACACGAGTCCCGATGAAGCGCTTCGTCATTCTACACCCACACGGATGCCCAAGCGCGGCAGCGTCAGACAGATGGATGTGCTGCCGCTCACTCTGGTGAAGCCAGAGGTACAAGCAACATTAGCAAACCAACATACTACGCACGCACTCTCGGACCAAAATCAAGAATCGAGTAAAACGCACTTGACACTTGTCCCAGCTGCAAACACATCGGTCTGAGGGCAGCTTGCAAAGACCCCACAGAAATCCTGCAGAGTTGCCTCCGTCTAAAACTTCGCGAATTCAACCATCCAGCCCTGGGGTAGCCTTCAGCAGTTCAACTTGCGGGCAAACAGTTAGTGGGCACAGCTGCAGGGGCAACGACCCTGCAACAAATATGCCTTTTTGTTTTCATCTCGGCAAAGTAGGTTTAGTACGGTTTAGTCTTCGCTCAATTACCGATGTCGGTTGGGTCCTCATCAACAGCTTTGCTTTGTTTTCTGGGTGTTACGTTGGCCCTGCTCTCTCTCAGCCTGAGGCCCCCGGCCGACCTTGTCGTTCGCTTGCAAAATTTACGCACAGCTGCGCCAGTTGGGGGAGCTTTCCGAGGGCCCCGGCAAGGGACCCGACGCCCTTGTGGCCTCGGCTTTGTCTGCCGCATGTCGAACCCTGTCGTTTCCGTTGCAGGAATGAAATTCTCTTCCCTCTGCAGTTCTGCACAGATACCAATCAGCTACCACTCGTTGCCTCGCTTCGCATCCAGCTTGCCGTCTAGGGCCCCAGCCGACGAGACGAGCATTGCTTAGATCAACAGACAGCTCCCGAAGGTTGGTAAGGCCGCTCAGCGCATCTGCCAAGCAGGTCGCTCCAGTGTCACCTCGGTCGAGCTCAACTATTAGCTGGGAGCCCTTTTGGGAGGTGGAGGGCGAGTCATGAAACTTCATCTCATGTCTAGTGACTAGTGGCTTCTATGAAGTCGGTCGACAGGACAAGCTGTAGAATGGCAGATGTTTTGGCTCCCGCGGCTCCGTACTTGTACGGGTACTGGCGACTCTGAGATGCACGTGAAGAATCAGGACCAGCTTAAACGTGAAACCAAAGCAAATAACATTTGCAAACCAACATACTACGCATGCACCCTCGGACCAAAATCAAGAATCAAGTAAAACGCACTTGACACTTGTCTCAGCTTCAAACACATCGGTCTGAAGGCAGCTTGCAAAGACCAAACAGAAATCCTGCAAAGCTGACTCCGTCTACAATTTCGCGTTTTCAACCATCCAGCCCTGGTGTCGCCTTCAGCAGTTCAACTTGCGGGCAAAGGCAACAAATGTGCCTTTTTGTTTTCATCTTCACAAACTAGGTTTAGTACGGTTTAGTGTTCGCTCAATTTCCGATATCGGTTGGGTCCTCATCAGAAGCGATGCTTTGTTTTCTGAGTGCCATGTTGGCCCCTCTCTCTCTCTCAGCCTGAGCCCCCCGGCCGAAATAGTTAGAATGTAAATTTACGCATAGATTGGCGAGCTTGGGGAGCTTTCCGAGGGCCCCGGCAAGGGACCCGGTGCCCTCGTGGCCTCGGCTTTGTCTGCCACATGTCGTTTCCGTTGCAGGAATCACATTCTCTTCCCTCTGCAGTTACGCACAGATACCACTCATTGCCTCGCTTCGCATCCAGCTGTTGCCGTCTAGGGCCCCAGCCGAGACGAGCATTGCTTAGATCAACAGACAGCTCCCGAAGGTTGGTGAGGCCGCTCAGCGCATCTGCCAAGCAGGTCGCTCCAGTGTCACCTCGGTCGAGCTCAACTGTTAGCTGGGAGCCCCTGCTTTTGGGTGGTGGAGGGCGAGTCATGAAACTTCATCTCATGTCTAGTGACTAGTGGCTTCTATGAAGTCGGTCGACAGGACAAGCTGTAGAATGGCAGATGTTTTGGCTCCCGCGGCTCCGTACTTGTACGGGTACTGGCGACTCTGAGATGCACGTGAAGAATCAGGACCAGCTTAAACGTGAAACCGAAGCAAATAACATTTGCAAACCAACATACTACGCATGCACCCTCGGACCAAAGTCAAGAATCAAGTAAAACGCACTTGACACTTGTCTCAGCTTCAAACACATCGGTCTGAAGGCAGCTTGCAAAGACCAAACAGAAATCCTGCAAAGCTGACTCCGTCTACAATTTCGCGTTTTCAACCATCCAGCCCTGGTGTCGCCTTCAGCAGTTCAACTTGCGGGCAAACAGTTATTGGGCACAGCTGCAGAGGCAACGACCCGGGAACAAATCTGCCTTTTTGTTTTCATCTCGACAAACTAGGTTTAGTACGGTTTAGTGTTCGCTCAATTTCTGATATCGGTTGGGTCCTCATCAGAAGCGATGCTTTGTTTTCTGAATGCCATGTTGGCCCCTCTCTCAGCCTGAGGCCCCCGGCCGAGCTCGTTGCCACTCAAGTTTACGCACAGCTTCGCGAGCTCGGGGAGCTTTCCGAGGGCCCCGGCAAGGGATCCGACGCCCTCGTGGCCTCGGCTTTGTCTGCCGCATGTCGAACCCTGTCGTTTCCGTTGCAGGAATCAAATTCTCTTCCCTCTGCAGTTACGCACAGATACCACTCGTTGCCTCGCTTCGCATCCAGCTGTTGCCGTCTAGGGCCCCAGCCGAGACGAGCATTGTATAGATCAACAGACAGCTCCCGAAGGTTGGTGAGGCCGCTCAGCGCATCTGCCAAGCAGGTCGCTCCAGTGTCACCTCGGTCGAGCTCAACTATTAGCTTGGAGCCCCTGCTTTTGGGCGGTGGAGGGCGAGTCATGAAACTTCATCTCATGTCTAGTGACTAGTGGCTTCTAAGAAGTCGGTCGACAGGACAAGCTGTAGAATGGCAGATGCTTTGGCTCCACTGGCAACACTGAGATGCAAGTGAAGAATCAAGACCACTTTAAACGGCACGAGGCCAGCGGAATTTCTGCACACAACAAGGCCAAAACGAGTCCCGATGAAGCGCTTCGTCACAGCATGTCATAGCTATTTTACACGGATGCCCAAGCGCGACAAGCAGCAGCGTCAGACAGAAGTGCTGCCGCCCACTCTGGTGAGGCCAGAGGTACAAATAACATTTGTAAACCAACATACTAAGTGCCATGTTGGCCGTGCTCTCTCTCAGCCTGAGCCCCCCGGCCGAAATAGTTAAAATGTAAATTTACGCACAGCTTCGCGAGCTTGGGGAGCTTTCCGAGGGCCCCGGCAAGGGACCCGACGCCCTCGTGGCCTCGGCTTTGTCTGCCGCATGTCGTTTCCGTTGCAGGAATCACATTCTCTTCCCTCTGCAGTTACGCACAGAATGCACAGATACCACTCATTGCCTCGCTTCGCATCCAGCTGTTGCCGTCTAGGGCCCCAGCCGAGACCAGTATCTTGCAGATCAACAGCTCCCGAAGGTTGGTGAGGCCGCTCAGCGCATCTGCCAAGCAGGTCGCTCCAGTGTCACCTCGGTCGGGCTCAACTGTTAGCTTGAAGCCCCTGCTTTTGGGCGGTGGAGGGCGAGGGTGCCCGATGTCTTTTTTTTGGGTTCACTTGTGTCTTTTTTTTGGGGGTCGCTTGTGTCTTTGTTTTCGGGGTCGCTTCTGTCTTTTTCCTTCTTCGGAAGCAACAGTCTCGAACGAGAGGTGCCTTGGTAGGACCTCACCCCGCTCAGTTTCAGGCTCGGTATACATAAAGTGCAAAGGCAATTAGCTTGCTCCCTTTCTGCGTCCACATGCACATAGACATGCATGCGTACTCTATTACGAGGGGGTGTCTAAACATGTGTAGATATTTATTGTATACTACACATTGTACGCATATACGTATACCTATATGTAAACATATACGTACACATAAACACATGCAACTAACATATGCAGTTTACTCCGTTTGGGGTTTCGTTCTGGGTTTACTCCTCTTGGGGCTTGGGCCTTCTTTCATTAGGGTTTCGTTCTGGGTTTACTCTTTTTAGGGTTTCGTTCTGGGTTTACTCCTCTTAGGGGTTGGGCCTTCTTTCATTAGGATTTCGTTCTGCGTTTACTCTTTTACGGTTTCGTTCTGGGTTTACTCCTCTTAGGGGTTAGGCCTTCTTTCATTAGGGTTTCGTTCTGGGTTTGCTCCTTTCAAAATTTCGGGTTTCGTTCTGGTTTTACTCCTTTTAGGGTTTCGTTCTGGGTTTACTCCTCTTTTTTTCCCACCCGCCCAGCTGACAATGTCGCACCGCAGGGAGCTCGTCCGAAAGCCTAAGAAAGACAACGTGCCCGTGTGCAAGCCCTGAGTCGAGCGAGAAGATATCCCCTTGCACCAACTGGAACATCAACACGACCACAGCAGAAGAGGATGCCATAGCTAGTCCCAATCTTCTCACTCCAATCGAGCTCGCCTCGCCCCTCAGATGAGCACCAGCCCGCACTGGTTCTACGCACCCAAACATCTAGGGGTTGGGCCTTCTTTCATTAGGGTTTCGTTCTGGGTTTACTCCTCTTAGGGGTTGGGTTTCGTTCTGGGTTTACTCTTTTAGGGTTTGGTTCTGGGTTTACTCCTCTTGGGGGTTGGGCCTTCTTTCATTAGGGTTTCGTTCTGGGTTTACTCGTTTTAGGGTTTCGTTCTGGGTTTACTCCTCTTAGGGGTTGGGCCGATTACTCCTCTTAGAGGTTGGGCCTTCTTTCATTAGGGTTTCGTTCTGGGTTTACCCCTCTTAGGGGTAGGGCCTTGTTTCATCAGGGTTTCGTTCGGGGTCAGGTCCTACCAAGGCACCTCTCGTTCGAGACTGTTGCTTCCGAAGCAAATAAAAGACACAAGTGACCCCCAAAAAAAGACACAAGTGAACCCAAAAAAAAAGACACAAGTGACCCCCCTTCCGCCCGACTCATGAAACTTCATCTCATGTCTAGTGACTAGTGGCTTCTATGAAGTCGGTCGACAGGACAAGCTGTGGAATGGCAGATGCTTTGGCTCCCGTGGCTCCGTACTTGTACTGGCGACATTGCAATGCAAGTGAAGAATCAAGACACCTTAAACGGCACGAGGCCCTCGGAATTTCTGCACACAACAAGGCAAAACGAGTCCCTATGAAACGGTACGTCACAGCTACACCCACACGGATGCCCAAGGGCGAGAAGCGGCAGCGGCAGACAGATCACTGCCGCCCACCCTGGTGAAGCCAAAGGTAGAAATAATATTAGCAAACAACATACTCCGCACGCACCCTCGGACCAAAATCAAGTAAAAGGGCCAGGGGCCCCTGGTGTGAGCTGCGAACACATCGGAAATTTAGCGACCGCGACCATCCAGCCTTGGTGAAGCCTGAAGTCAGAAAAAATGTCTGAGCAGCTTCCGAAACCACGGAACCACTGCTTAGTCTGCGCTCAATTTCCGATATCGTTTGGGTCCTCATCAAAAGCGATGCTTTGTTTCTAAGTGCCATGTTGGCCCTTCTCTCTCTCTCAGCCTGAGGCCCCGGCCGACCTTGTTTTTCCTCAAGTCTACGCGCAGCTTCGCGAGCTCGGGGAGCTTTCCGAGGGCCCCGGCAAGGGATCCGACGCCCTCGTGGCCTCGGCTTTGTCTGCCGTATGTCGAACCCTGTCGTTTCCGTTGCAGGAATCACATTCTCTTCCCTCTGCAGTTACGCACAGATACCACTCATTGCCTCGCTTCGCATCCAGCTGTTGCCGTCTAGGGCCCCAGCCGACGAGACGAGCATTGCTTAGATCAACAGACAGCTCCCGAAGGTTGGTGAGGCCGCTCAGCGCATCTGCCAAGCAGGTCGCTCCAGCGTCACCTCGGTCGAGGTCAACTGTTAGCTTGAAGCCCCTGCTTTTGGGCGGTGGAGGGCGGCTCATGAAACTTCATCTCCTGTCTACTGTAGTGGCTACTATTTAAGTCTCGACAGGACAAGCTGTAGAATGGCAGCTGCTTTAGCTCCTGTGGCTCCGTACTTGTAGGGGTACTAGCGAAGATGCAAAGAACGAGTCCCCATGAAACGGTTCGTCAAGGGATGTCATAGCTACATGGAGGCTCAAGCTGCCGGCCACACTGGCGAAGGCAGCGGTACAATTAACATTAGCAATCCAGAATAGTATGCAAGCCGGCCGTATACAGGAAGCGCCCCAAGCCAGCTCTCCGCAGAAACACTCTTCGGACCAGCTGCCCATGTAATTGTCCGACAAGTTGATCGTGAGGCGGCCGCGGCACATCAGGGCTCCTGTGAGCACTTCTGTGCTATGCGCTATGTGCATGCAGATCTTGGCAGATTTAGCCATGGGTGTGTCCTCGGAGCGCTTTGAGGTCGGCAGCTAGCAGCCCGCAGTTTCTCAGGTCGATGGAGGCCTTCTTTTTGACACTGAAGACATGGCATGTGCACGTTCTGGCTGCGCTTGCAATCTGTGCATCGGATGCGATGGCCCACAACTTGGGGCTGATGGGAGGAGTGAGTGAATGTCTAGGCCAATGCAACGGGGACCCCTCCAGTGCAAGGCAGATGCGTCACCTGGGTCATGGGCTGAAACTGTGACGGGGGTGCTAGCACTGGAATGCAGCACAAGTTGAGCATGGGTGGGGAGCTTTGGGCCACCCTGGCATGCCAAAACCCGTATCTAGCAATTAGAGCCTCCTGGACCGACCAACATCGACGATACAACATGCTTGAATGCTACGTCGCACCTAGCCCGACTAGCAGCAACAACGTCACCCGCACCCGTTTGTTTCAAACTGCCGGGCCCCACGGAGGCAGAAGGGCTCTCCTCCGCCGTCTGCAGCATCACCAGGAACCGTACCGCGCCTCCGCCGCGAAAATTACAACACAGCCGCCGCACAACGACCTTCCGCCGAGCCTCGCAGCATGGGCTCGTCTCGGGCCTGCTTGAAGGCCTCCTTCAGGTCGACACCGGCCTCCAGTGCAGTCTGTATAGGCTACGCCCTCTTCCGCTGTGTTTTGGGTCGTGCCGAGTGCCGAGGCTTGGGCAGCCTTCCAAGCCTTCCAGGCGCTTCACTGAAAACGACTACGCAGCAGGACTCGGACCGCGGCGACTGCTCTGAAGGAAGTGGGGACGCCTTGGCCGCCAGGAGCTCGTGAAGCTTCAGGTGGTACAGCTGCACCTCCCGCGACATAGCAGCGATGAGACAGAACAACAAGCTGAGCACAGGCAGCTCAACGCAAGGCTGTGGCGCGGCGCTCTGGTTGGCCACGGGCTCGAAGAGGCGGAGGTGGCCTCGCTCTGCCTCCTGGAAGACCACCTGCAAGCGATCCGAGGACTCCTGTCGATATCTCGTCGAAAGAAGGAGGCCTGGTCCTCGAAGTCGGCCTCGAAAAGAAGGCGATGCCCGGCCTAGCGGCTCCGAGCACCCAAAATCTCAAGCATGCACGTCTGGATGCCGATTGTGGATGCGCCTGAAGCTTCTTCAGGCACCGAGGCCCCAGACCCAACACCTGCCGTCCAGTGCGTTCTTCGGCCTTCGAGCGGTGACCATGATGCCCACGACAAACATAGACATACCTATATATATATATATATATATATATATATATACACATGTATGTATGTACATATGCAGGGTCTCGGAGGTGAACCGCCAGGACCCCAGGCCCCTGTGCAATGGCCCCGACAGCTGCGTGCTGTCTGATTGCTCCCGCACATTAGGCAGATGCGAGGTTTCTGGCCAAGCTGTGACAAGGCATCATTCTGTGACTGAACAGCTTATGATGACTTTTGCAGCTGCCGTTTCGATGACAGCATGGTGGAGTCGCTGTCGGTCCGTGATGGTGACGATTTTCCTGAAACCACTTGTAAGGTGGCTGTGCATTGCGCTAGCCCGCATGGGAACCCGCTTGGCACTGAGCAAACGAACTGTCACGGTTGGCTACGATGTGTAATCGTGTTGAGGGTGCTGCGCAGTGGCATGGAGCATGAGAGCCCCTCTGTCATCAGTGCTCGACAAAGGGGTGGTACAGTCCAGCGCAGGGCTTCGGCCGTTGACGTTGAAGGCCTGTTGCAGTCGCAAACGGTTTGTGATGGTGAAGAGTCTTCTTGCACCGATCGGAGGATGGCTGTGCTTTGCGACGGACTTTAGGGCCTGGCTGGTTACATCTTGATCTGCCCTTCCCCTCCGGCAGACTTCTGTGCCGTGGCCGGTCTAAGTTCCCCGTTGAGCGCACACTGTTTTTTGCATGCTAAACTAGCGCGCGGACTCCTTTGAGGAAGCGGACAATGTACACAACATACATACATACATACATACATACCTACGTGCGTACATACATACATACATACATACATACAGATATATATATATATATAGGGCATTCTGGATCGAGTCCTGCGAAGGAGCAGTTCATTGCCGGAGCCCCAAGTGTCTTGCATAGGCACGGCGCGACCTCGCCATTCCTTCCTCGCCTTCGTGGCATCGGAAAGCGAGAGCACGACGCTCTCGTGCTCGACGGGCCATCCACACGGCCAGGCTCAGTGGCGACAAGCCACCCTTGGCGGCCCTGCGCCTCCTGGCAAGGCACCACACCAAGCCCGCCTACAAGGAGGTCGAGCTCTTCCGCGCCTACAAGCCAATGGGCAAGCGCGGACAATGGAATGGAAGCGAGTGGGACTCCTCCTACTCCCATGGTGGTGGCTGGGAACAACAGCCGCACTGGCCGCACAATCCCAAGAAGGGCAAGGAAGGGCAAAGACAAGGATGGGAAGAAGGCCCGGGAGAACAATGCCTTCCCAACCTTTGCCGAGATGCAGCCC
Organism: Symbiodinium sp. CCMP2592; assembly: GCA_905221615.1. NCBI lineage: Eukaryota > Dinophyceae > Suessiales > Symbiodiniaceae > Symbiodinium > Symbiodinium sp. CCMP2592. The sequence goes on along the minus strand of CAJNDT010006201.1, from coordinate 112,235 downwards.
ACATCGCGATCCAAGGGACAAGGACAAAGCCAGGGCAAAGGAGCAGCCAGTGGGGAAATGGCGGCAGCGCCACTGACTGGCAGTGGGCAGGGTGGCTTCGCCAAGACGATCCAGAAGGCTGTCAACAATCTCCGACGTTGCGAAACACGTCTGAGAAAGATCGACGAGGAAACTACCGATCTGGAAGCCAAATGGGCCGAATGGCAGGTGCAGATGAAGAAGAGCTTCATCGCGGAGCGGTCCAAGTTCTACGAGGCGGTCCACAAGCTCAAGGTGGAGAAGCAGGAGATGCAGGAGGCGCAGGACGAGGCCATCGAGGATCTCCAGACCGCCTTCACCAAGCCAGCTGCCGACCGCATGGAAATGGACACGGTCCCCGCCGAGGTCCAGTCCGAGTGGGACAACCTCCTGAAAGAGGCGGAGGCGGAGCAGGATGTGGCATCGCAGCTCAATGGGGCATTGATGGGCCGGTCCAGACGAGGCGAAGCCACACGCCAGGAATTGCTGGAGATCATCATGGCTCACCAAGCCCGACGTGCCCGAGACCACCCTCCCAAGGACGAGGTGACCCCGCCCAGACGAGTGCGCGAGCCGGCTCCGAGCACCCCGCCCAGGTCCGACAAGCCGAAGACAGCGGAGCCAACGGCGACACCCACGGAGGTAGACGCATGGCTGGAGGGTGCCCTTCGGAAGGACCCCTACATGGCATCGCCATCGCATACGAGCGGCCCACTGTCATATGGACCGGACCGCACGCCCTCACGCCCTCGATCCACAGCTCCAAGGACTCCGGTCAAGACGAGGACCAAACCGGTTCCGGACGTGGGTGGCCACTCCAGTTTGGGGGACAAGCTGGACCAGTCCAGGGCCAGGGCTATGATCGAAGAGCTCGCCGAGACTATCGACGACTCCGAGGAAGACACAGTGGGAAGCCTCGCGGGCCAAGCGGCTGCCCCACCGACACCGCCCCCCACGACCAACGGGGAGTAACAGGGCAAGGCCCTGATCGAGCCCCAACGTGCAAGGGAGCAGATGGGCTTTTTCGGTTTGTCCCCTGCTCGCCCATGCCCAATCCTTTTATTAGGCCGCGACTCTCTGGGGAGAAGTCTGTGGCAACCATCGGCGGCTTTTTCGGCATGTCCGCCTACCACCCCTCGGTGCAACAGCAATTGGTGCCGGGAATCCCTTTGGGCACATATGAACCACAGCAGGAGAAGGAGCCCTCCGTGACGGACGACCTCCTCCTGTACGACATCCTCGATGTGAATGAGATGGCCCTACGTCTCTTCTACGATTTGGCCACCCACGTCGGGCGGGCTTTGCAGCAGCAGTGTGCTGGACTGTTGCTGAGCCTGAGAGCCTTCTTCGGAGGCGCTCTCACCATAGTCCTGCTATGTCAATGCAGATGGCAGCGACCTTTCGCCCACCCAGGCTCTCGAAAGCGGCCTGGCTGGCAATACCCATGGATTCAGGTCTTGGTGTGCCTGAATGCGGTTACGACAGTGCATGCCGCCCGCACAAGGGCACACAGTCCGCCAAACCAGCCGCAATGGCGGCGGCCCAGCGACATTGAGCTTTGGGCGGGAGGCCAACAAACTGCCAGTGAACAGCTCATCCACCAATGGGCTGCCCACGTCTTGCAGCAGCCAGTCCACAGTGCGGGCCTTCTCCCGACCGAAATCTATGCTGATGGACCTCCTCTACTACACCCTCCCCCACCAGAGCCTCCCGACTTTCCAGAGGACCCTCTTCGTCCACTTGACGACGAAGCCGAGCAAGACGACGAGACAACACATATCTCGTTGTGGATCTGCTCACCGATGGTCGAGCCACGCTCCATTGACATTGCGGTGACCTTCCCCCAAACAGTTGACCGACTCCTCGAGTTTGCAGGCGATACTGTCGATGGCATTGGACACCCGTGGCTGACCGAAATCCTACCTGTCGAGCCACAACCGGCGGAAGACTACGGCAGCCTGGTGATGGTGCCAAGTTGGGTGCTCCACTCCGCCACCAAGGTTGTGGTTCTGGACGCGAGAGCCATTGACAAAAATTTTCAAAAATATCTTCCCGTGCTACCTGACAGCCCCAGCGAGTCGCTTCAACATCCTCGCCAAGCTCGGCTTCCACACGGACGAGGACATGGATGTGTATATTGGAGGCTCCAACGAACCTCTAAGGGAAGACCACCAGGTCAGCGTCTCACAAGGATGTTTGATCCAGATCATCCCCCGGGAGAGCGCGATACAGTGGCTGGACCGATTGGCAGACCGTGTCAGAGATCCGCTCCTTTGGGACCCGGACACCCGACACCCCGACCTACAACAGGGCCGGCACATCGAGTTCCAGACCTACTACGCCTGGCAATTACACAGGATGAACCCAGCTGATGCCAGGAACCCGCTAGAAATCGCCTGCGACATCTTCGCCCTCCCTCAGGACGACACTTGGGTGAGAGCGCCAACCATCCGACCGCTTGGCCTCTGCCGGGAAGATAAGTGTGTCCACTCCGTCATTGCGGTCGCAGATCAACAACGGACCCCGCGAGAGCGTTTTTCGATCATCACGCTGGACCTCCGCCCGGTTGGCAGGTGGATACAGTGGGTTCAGGTTGAGGGCTACACTTTTGACGCGGCCGCCTATGTCGAGACCTTGCAAATCGACTACGTCGAGAACTACGTTGTGGTCGTCCAGGGTGGCCAACGCCGGAGCCGGCGAGAAATCCTCCAGGTTGATGACGGCGAGCTGCTGGAGATTGTGCTTGTCCCAGCTTCCTCCCTCACTCCCTCAACTACCTCGGAATCCAGTCAGCACGACGAGAATGATGACAGCGGGGATTCCTCGGGCAGCGATCACATGCCCAGCTCCTCCGACCTTACCCCGCCTGACGAGCCACCGCAAGGACAGGGACCTTTTGGCCCCCCCCCCCGCAGCCAGTCAACAGGCCACGAAGCCGCAGCCCACGGAGAGATGGAAGGGGAGACCGGCGACCCACCGCCGCTGCCCATCACCATGAAGATGCTGTCGACACCTTATCGCGGACCGAGCAGTCTTCGGGCCCCTCGACAACCCCACTCAGGATCGCAGACTGGGTCGAACCACCTTGTTTCAACCTGGAGTGTCAAACGGTTGTCTTGCCCCACGACCCGACAACTGGCTCTGCGCTAACAGAGCCTTGGCCGTTGACATGGCTGAGCTTCAGCGTGCACGAGCTCCCTCTAAAGCCGGTAACAAAGGAGGCCCTGGATCACATGCCAGCATGGACGGACCTTTTCGAGGGACATGCCCACCTCTCCAAGCCAACCCTCCACATCTATGTCGACGGATCTTGGGACGAGCATCGAGGGCTGGGTGGTTTTGCCATTGCGGTTTTCCTCGAGCTTGATGGAATTTGGTCTTTGTTCGGGGTCTGTGGCGACGGCACACAAGGCCACGAAAAGACCTCCCCGTGGGCCGTTGAAGGCCCCCCTGCCCTGATCAACGAGCAAATCGCCGTAGCCACGGCGCTACTGTGGACCGCCCAGACCCACAGTTTCCTCTCCCACGACCGGCTCATCATCCACTACGACTGCCAAACCGCCGGTTTAGCGGCTCAGGGGGCCACCACGCCCTCATCTCAATTCATGCTCACAGTCCGGCACTTGCACCACTTCGTGACGGCGATCTTCGGACAGGAGCCTACCTATGAGCATGTTACGGCGCACAGTGGAGAGCCCCTCAACGAGCTGGTCGACGTGGCTGCAAAGTATACAGCCCGACACGGATGGGGCCTGCCCAAGCCACCTGCCCATGTTTGCAACCTCTTGCTCAGCTCCGACTTCACGTGGTTGGCGGCCTCTGTTGACCCAATATGGAGGGACGTACTGCCGGTCCGCACCACCTGCCTGCAGTGGCTGACCCCCGAGGACAGCGGCCCATCACCCATCAAGCCGGCACAGCTCATCCCTGTCAAAACCCCGCCACTCTACAAGCAGGAGGGTGCCGCGGTAGAAGCCAAGCTCCTCACTCTGAATGCGCTGGGCACCAAGAACAAGTACAGGTTCTTCGAGGAGCAGCTAGAGTCCCTCCAAATCAACACGGCTTTCTTTCAAGAAACCAAGGCGGCGGAAGGGCTCTGCCAGTCGTCTCGGTTCCTACGACTGTCTACGGCCTCGGACCGACACTGGGGAGTGGCCGTGTGGTTCAACCGCGAGCGTGGTGCAATGACGGTCAACGGCAGACCATGGACTCCCACAGCTGCCGACATCAAAACCATTGTCAGCCAACCACGCCTCCTTGTCCTCTTGGTCAGCAAAGACGACTACAGGGTCCTGGTGATCTCGGGCCACTGCCCCCACGATGCACGCTTTGAGGAGGCGAAGGCTTTCATGTCCGAGCTCACCAAGGCTGTGGAGCCGTACAAGAACGTGCATCTCATCTTTGCGGGTTTTGACCTTAACGGTCGCCCCCCCACAGGGACCAGGGGAACAACCGGAGCCCTGGAGTGCGGCGAGCCAGACCGGATTGGACACATGGCGGTCCAGACCTTCGAAGACCTCGGCCTATGGCTGCCGGCGACCTTCACCGAGTTGCACTCCGGGCAGTCGGAAACCTATAGACATCCTCAAGGCTCGCTCCATCGCATCGACTTTGTCGCCGTTGGAGGCTCAGCGCTCTACCGCGATGCCGCCAGTGAGGTCAGCACAACGTTTGACACGGGGTGCGATCGGGACGACCATTGGCCAGTCTGTCTTGACGTTCGGTGTGACTTGGGCGCGCCCAGACAGCGAGCCAACTTCAAGTACGACATCGATAAGCTCATGTCCGACGAGGGCAGACGCATTATGGCGTTTGAACTTGACAAATTCCAGCACCCTCAATGGGACTGCCACCCGGATGCGCACTGCCAGAAGATTCAGGACCACATCATCGAAATCATGAACCGGTGTTTCCCGCTACCAGAACACCGGCCCAGGGCAAGCTTCATCTCTCAGGACACATGGCAGCTGAGGGATCGCAAGATGAGTCTAAAACGACGTGCCCGACATCGCAAAGCCCTATGGCTCGACCTCCTTCCCAGGGCCTTCCTGCAGTGGCGTGACCAGGTCGACTATGCGATCGACAGCCTGATCTTGAAAGAAGGCCTCCTCTACCAACTCTCCGCCGCGGCCATCAGCCTAGCCACACAAAGGATCAAGTCCCAGATCCAAACGGGCAAAAGCAAGTTTCTCCTCGACCTTGCGGGCGACCCGGGACGCCCAGCAGGCGCCATCCTACGGCAGGCCAAGGCGGCAGGAGCAGGTGGAGCAAAAGCCCGCCCTATTGCGAGGCCACTGCCCCAACTGCGCTTCAAGGACGGCACCACTACCAGCACCCGCCAGGACCACGATGACTTGTGGTCTGACCATTTCGGGACTCAGGAGCTCGGGACCCTCATGGACACGGCCGCTTACTTGGCGCAGCCACAGCCACCTCCTTACCAGGACGCGCCCCTCGAATGGCAACCCGACCACATCCCAAACATTGTCGAGATCGAGACGGCTTTCAGGGCTGCCCCACGAAGGAAATCCCCAGGCCTCGACAACATCTGTGGAGAAATGTTGTTGGCTGCCCCAGCGGAGGCTGCGAAGATGTGGTGGCCTCTCTTTGTCAAAGCCACCACCCGAGTCTGCCAACCCGTGCAGTGGCGGGGAGGAATCTTATACGAAGCCTACAAACGAAGTGGATGCAGCTGGGACCCACAGTCCTTCCGTTCCCTCTTTGTCTCATCCACAGTGGGCAAGTGCTTTCACAAAGTGTTTCGCACAAAATCCCAGCAGGCCCTTGATGGCGCTTTCCATAGCTTCCACTTGGGGGCCAGAAAGCACTGCCCGGTTACCCTCCCGGCTTTATACATTGTGGGGCATGCACGCCGTGGAAGAGAGCTCCGCCGGTCAGTCGCGACCCTCTACCTGGACACCGAGGCTGCCTACTACAGGGTCATCAGACAGCTGGCTTTCGGCAATCTCACTGATGATGTGGAAGTCATCAGAGTATTCCAACATTTCGGCTTGGAGCCCGAAGCAGTTGCCGACATGATGCAGCAGATCACCACGGGGGGCATGGCAGCTGACACACAGCTACCGGCCACCACCCGCCACAATATCAAGGACTTCCACAACCGGGCGTGGTTTATCACTGCGTACTCAAGTGGAGAGAAGGTGACTCAAACGGCAGCCGGCTCGCGGCCAGGCGAGTCCTGGTCGGACATCGTTTTCGGATGGGTCTACTCCAGATTCTTGGCGATGGTGACAGAGCACGCGACTGCGGAGGAGCTACTCGATGAGCTGCCGCACGACCCGGAAGCCGGGCCCTTCGCTGCAAGGGACAGCGGCCCCCCGATCACCACCGAAGACGCCACTTGGGCTGACGATTCAGCGTGGCCCTTGTCGGCTACCACGCCAGAGGCCCTGGTCAAAAAGGCCATCAGACTCAGCACACTGGTGATCACCTTCTGCTGGCAGCACGGTCTTCGACCCAATCTTCGTCCAGGGAAGTCGGCGGTGATGCTGACACTCCGTGGTCGTGGATCTTACAAGACCCGGGCCCAGTACTTCCCCACAAATGGTAAGCAGCTTGACCTCCCAGATATTGGGGTGGCCATTCCGACGGCCAATCAATACCGCCATCTGGGCGGCATCGTCGACAGCGAGCCCAAGCTCATCGTCGAGGCCAGGAGAAGGACAGCGATTGCGGGTTCGGCCTTTGAGGCGGGGCGCAAGCTCTTCTTCGGCAACCCGCGCATTCCCCTGCCGACAAAAATCGCGCTCTTCCAGGCTGTCATCGACCCCGTCTACTTCAACCTCGGTCTGTGGTCGGGAGAGCAGAAAGCATGGAGCATCCTCAGCAGAGGCTACACGCGCCTCTTGAGGCGGCTCCTTATCAAGGAATGGGGGGGCGAACAGGCCTTCCACCTCCCGCTGCCGGCGGTCCACATGGCCACCGGTACCCCTCCCCTCGAGCTGCTGCTGAGAAAGGCCAGGCTGAGCCTACTGTGCTCGATGGCCAAGGCGGCACCGCAACCACTGTGGGCGATGCTTCAAAGTGAACAGACATGGTACGAGGCGGTGCGAGAGGATCTGAAGTGGGTCACGTCTGAAGAGCCCAGCAAATGGCCACCGTGCAGTGAAGCCGGATGGCCGGAGTGGGTTGCCCTCTTCCGCCGATCAACGCCATGGTTCAAACGCCAACTACGCCGACGACTCCGAGCCGAAACCGGCGTCTACATTGAAGAGCATCGATGCTGGCTCACACTCTGGGCGCTCTACCGGAAGGCGACTGAAACAGCCGCCCCAGGTGTGGCACAGACAAAGAGCTGGACATGCCGAATGTGTGCGAAGGGTTTCAAGAGCCGCGCCGGCCTTGGGGCACACTTCTTCAAAGTGCATGGCAGAGTCGCGTGGCACCGCGGACTACTGTCGGGAACCATGTGCGTCGCTTGTGGTCGTGACTACCACAGCGAAAATCGCCTCCTCGTTCACCTTCGAGACGCCCCTGACTGTGCCCGTGAAATCAGGGCCCGAGGATACCGAACAGACAGCCTCCGCCCCGGCATCGGAAGCAGATTGTGGAGGAAGTCAGCCCAGGAGATGGACAAGCTGGCTATCCCTACGGTCGTGCACGACCCCATCGCGCCTACGGATGCGCAGGCCACGTCCGACACGGTGGCGAAGGCCTACGCCGAGCTTTCTGATGCCCTCCTCAGCCGGCACCTCCCCACATCCGCCGGCGACATCCAGAAGTCCATCCAGCAGATTGTCTACGGCTTCCCCCTCTACCAGGAGGAGATCGAGAGCCTCATGACCAGGCTGGAGGCGGAGATTCGGGACACCAAGGAGGAGATTGTCGGTGACTACTGGACCCTCGAGACCTACGGCAACGTGATGTGGGCATTGGCGGAGACTACGAGACTCGCAAGCACCGGGCAGGAGGCAGAAGCGACCTCTACTGAGCCAGCAGAGGGACTTGATGGATATGTGGAAGGTCCTGAAGGGTACGACTGGGACAAAATTGTCCCGGTGCCCCAGATCCACGGGACCCCTAACGGCCCTCGCTTTAGTCTGCATGACGCCTGGGAAGCTGAGTGGCGTCAGTGCAGTGGCAAGATCTGTGTCTCAGCCGTGGATTCTAGGCTCTGGCGGTTTGTGCCTGCCACTTTGCAAGCCACATGGCTTGCGGCGATACAGGGGCATGAGCCTGTCCTATGGGCCGACGAGAGCTTTTGGCGAAGTCCCATTAGCCGGCCCTTCGCTCGTTTCAGAGCACCGTTTGCAACTAATTAAGCCGCGTCGACCACTGAGTGCATCCAAAGTCCAAAATATATATATATATATATATATATATATATATATATAGCAAGCTAGATGGTTAGATAGAGAGATAGTAATCGAGATACAAATTGAAATAGATATCTCACACACATAAGCATATATACATACATGTATACACATGTGCTTACATATTCATCTGTTGTTTTCACGCCACGGTTTTGGTACCGAATCAAACCAGAGATGACAAGATATTCGTACTTGAGTCGTTTCGTCGGCGGACTTGTAGGTAGTCGCACTGACTTCAGCGCCCTCAACTGGTATGCTAAATACTCCTTTGAAGTTGTCATCTAATAAGAAACTCTAAAGTTGAGGTCGAGCTCCAAAGGTCTCAGACCATGCATACCTGCTGACAGGGCAAGCATTTTCTGCGTGCAGAAAAGGCCTTCGCAATGAGCACTTCAAGCGCATACTCCATCAAATCCAGCTCCGCTGTCAACGTGTCCACCCCTCCTTCCTGCCAGGAGATCGGATGAAGGTGCGGGGAGTCTGCGGCAACGTCTGGTCCTGTCGCTCCCGGTACTCTCCTGCTCGGCGCGCACAGGCGAAGGAGTGCAAGGCATGAGAAGCCACACGCCGACATCGAGGAAGAGGCCAAGGATGCTAGCCATCAATGGCGTGCCCCAAACCTGAGAAGAAGACCAGACTCTCTCGTTCTCTGCATGCATGGCAGCTCCCTTCAATCCGGCTGCAGTGAGACGGGCCCGAAAGTCTTGTGCACCAAGTTGCCACGCCCGGCAAAGTTTCCATGAGCTCCTCTTGGACCTTTGAGATCCTGCACACCAAGAATGCTGCCGAGTTATCTTGTACTGTACCGCAGTGCAACGCCTAGCACGCCCTGCAGGGACCTGGCGGCGATGCCCGGGCTCAGCGGCAGCAGCTGCAGGGGCCGGAAGTGCAGCCTGGACCAGCCGTGAAAAGAGTCATGTGATTGTGGGCTCACAGCAGCGGCTCACAGCCACGATGATGCGCTGGGGCCCCGGGCTGCTCGGAGAGCTCGGCTCGCAGGGTCATCTCCGACAGAAAGGCCGCGGTGGAAGCGCCGCCACTGCTCGCTCTGCCCTCCAAGGATGTCCGGAAAGCACCTCCGACTCCGCCGCGGTTTGACCGTGCATGCGGAAAGCAAAGGAGCGCTGAAGACTTGCCGGACTGTTGTGATATATCTACCTATGTAGCATGTGTGTGTATATATATATATATCTATCTATCTATCTATTGTATGAGATATGCGTTCATGCATGTGGAGAGCATTCGGCTGGCCTTTCGTGGGCCAGAGCCAGAGCGCTTTGCCTTGCAGATGGAGCTCGTCGCCTGCTCTGCGCCGCAAGAATCTGTCCCGGTTCAGCCCCTTTGCCTGCCGCCCTGGCCCTGAGCACTACAAGGTACGCTCTTGCTTCCCTGCTTGTGTCGCTCGCCTGATCGAGCCTTTCGCTCCCAACCGCTTTTCTCGGCAGCGAGCCTGGCTGCAGATCCTCTGCGGTGACGAAGGCCTTGTCGCCGCAAGCCTCTACTCGCCTCACAACCACGCTCCGTTACAAGGGTCTCAAGCGAAGCAGCACTCCGTGAAGCTGAGGGCAGCGCAGCTCCAAATCCTGCAATCGCCCTGGTCTTTCAGCCGGGCTTTTGTTGCCTCTTGGTGTCCCAAAAATGTAGAGACCCTTCTCCCACTCCTCCTCCTCCTCTTCCTCTTCCTCTTGCCACCAGTTCTTTGTCAGGCAAGCGCGGCAGGGAAAGGCCGCCTCCGGCCAGTACAGGAGGTGTCGCCAGTTACAACAATCCTGACGGGCGAGAGGCTGTTGAATGCTTCGTGACGTTCGTTCAGCAGAACGGATAGTTGTAAGTTAAAAGGCCACTTGCAATGCACGTGTCCTGCACACGCTTGCCGTCTGCCCGGTCGACGACCGCGAGCTTCCGTCTCTCGGTCGCAGCACCGGCGGCATGCCGCCAAGCGCGCTCCAGCAGCAGTTCTGCACGGCTGTTGTCGGAGTGGTGCAGGGTGATCGTAGGGGAGAAAACCACGTGAGGGTCCTGCAGTAAAACAAAAGCAGTGCGAAGAAGCGTGGCTGCGCAGGCACTCGGTGGCAGGTCCTTCCGCTTCACCCGTACCTGACATCCTGGAGGCTGCAAGCCCCAGTCGGCCGGGAGCACGAAGCCCTGAGGCTTCGCTCATGAAGCTCTGGCTGAGTTGACACGACATCCCTCCCTTCGATGCATGAGTGCCTGTACGTATATGTACCAAATCCCCAGATGATCAAGTCGGTCATGTGAGCATGCACTCAAGGCAACATGTGCTGGTTGCACGACCAGCTGAAGACGTATGAATCCAACATTCGGCGGAAAGACTTAATAGTCAGTCTCCCACAGACAACACTGGGTAGAAGGGCGAGGGAAGATGTTCGCAAATTGAAAACGCATGAGACTTGTATGGTCATTGTCATTGTCATCACTATCCCCAGGCCGATCCAATACGTATTCCCACCTCGCACAGCTAAAGGGTGGCAGCTCCCGCATTGGGCTCCGAAACACACTCTCCTCGGGACCAGCTGCGTCCGGCTTAACAGCTCGACAGTATTTTTACAGTCATTGTAGCCCGCCTCGCACAGCCACAGGGACGGTAGCACCCGCATTGCGTCACGTACCCAGACAGGATCTTTTTCAGCACCGGTAACATAAAGTCAAAGGAATCCCTAATTAGGTTCGTGGTCCTTGGTTCCTGGCCCCGGAATTAAGAACAACCAGTAATGGTACTGCCGTAGTCCGACTTAACCCATATACGAACCCACTTCAGATCCTGAACCCTATCATGCCATGCTGAATCTAGATTCGGATTATTATCATTTGGGCTCTCTATTGCATTCTATTGCAGCCCTGCAGCGCATATACGCCGGGTGGTGGTTTAGTCAAAGACGTAGCAAGGAACCCTTTTGTCAGGATTGAGGGCTTAGAGACATTTAGCTGAATTTAGCTGTAGTTCTTGCTTTAGAGTGTAGACACATTCAGTAGAAGCCTTTGAGAGCTGCCGTGTTCGAGCTCGGGTTTAGGGCTCAATCCTGCAGTCTAGGGCTGAGTGGTTAAAGTTGTCGTTGTTGCTATTTAATGTTTCGGATCAATGGCTGAATTGTGGAACTCCATCGGGTCTTTCGACAAAGCTAGCCAAACTTTGAGGGAGAAAGGTATCTTTGCACGGCGTAAGGTAGCGAAGCAAGAACGAAACCTGGAAGTGGAAATCACGCTCGTATCGGGTTCGAACCCTAAGATGTTTAACAACTCATACACACCCAAATCTTATTCTTCTTCACACTGCTGAGACTTTGTTATCCTCGATATACGTTGGCCCGAAGACAGGTATCAAGAAGAAGTTATATGAAGAAGCCGTCTAGACGCCTTAGCCAGTCATCAGAACATTAGAGTTTTACAGGGTTCTACCAACTTATATCGTGCGAGTTCAGGTCAGAGTAGGGACATTGGCTTCACCTGATGCCCCCATCTGCACGTCCCGGCTCACAGGCGACCTAGAAATATAAATATCTGATTTTACTAGGGGCCTGAATAATCAAAACATGATTTTGGATTATCTAAAACTGTATATGTATATATAGGTAGCATTCAGATCCAGGACCATGTATGTGCATCCTACCGTGCATTGGTTCTGCATGGCCAAGTAAGAGTGACGCCACAATGCTTTTGAGTCCTGTTGTCGCTAAGACTTTGTAAACGAAAGCGTGAAGCCAAGGGTTTGCTGATAGTGTTCAGGAGATCACTTTTGCACTTCGTGATGCCTGGTATTGCCAAAGCCTTGAGTCAGCTTTGAACAGATTGTTTCTAGGGCGGGGAGGGGATGGGGCGTAGCTATGATTATGTGAAAGTCTCGTGGATTTAATGTGGGCTGCCTTAATCCATGCGAATAAGGTCATTCCAGTCACTAAGATGTTCCGGACCGGAGGCAGCGGTGGAGGAATCCTGGAGGGAAATGGGTTTTGCAAAGTGTTGTTCAAGACGTGGTACTAATCACGTGTGATTCCTGCTGTTGTTTCTGTTCAAGGTTTTGATTGTTCTGTTGTTCTTAATGCTGCTCTTACTGTTCTTGGTGCCATTAGTGTTGGTGCTAGTGTTGGCATCGCTATGAAGAACAAGTAGCATATGCGTATTAATGCTACGGCGGCTAGTTCCACTGAATTCTATTGCTGCTTTCTCCTATGACAACCTGTGTAATCCTCGACCTCATCATCATCATCATCATCATCACCACCACGTTACGAATACCATTGCCATGATGCAGATGACGGCCTATAGCATGTACATTTACATGCAGGTATGCATGAATCCAGTACAGGTGTAATAACAACATGAATATAAATATGCACCCACACACACACACACACCCGCACTTGATCCAGTTTCTCTCGAAGGAGGTGGCTGGACAATGCCTGCTCGCAGAAGTGCACTTTGCCGTGGCCAACCACGACGTCACGCTTGTCGGTAAGTAGAACCGGAGATCCTTGTGGGAAGCTGTCCTGACGATCTTCGGGTGTGCCAAGAACTTTGTGCTCGATGAAACGGATGCTGGTTTGGAGAGCTTCGATACCGTTCCCCCTCGTTTAAAGCGCCTTTCATCACGACAACATCGTTTGCAACCGACGCTAGTGCATCTTTCTTCTACTTTGCCTCGTCACACCAGCAGTCGCTAACCGATGCTGACGTTCTCCAAGAACTTGAGGCATCTATCAAGCATGTCTCTCGTCCTGTGTGATGAGGCACTCCTGGGAAACGTGCAGAACGGCCGACTTCGAGGGCTCCCTCGCTTTGCCCTCCTCGTCGACCACCCTCAGAGCACAGCACATGCCAAAACTGGTCACGACGACGCAGGCGCAGCGATCGCCGTTCTTCCTGGGAGGGTCTTGGACTGCAGGCAAAGGCAACACGGTTCCGGTCAGGGCCGGTCCAAGTGCTGCAGAGGAGCCGTAGCCAGCCGTCGAGCCAGCTGATGATGCGCCGCCTCCCCGTTCCCGCTTCGTCCAGGCCGTCCAGAAGCAGCAGCAGCTGCCTCCCACCTGGCGGTCGAAGCCGAATCTGACAGTGTTGAGAGGAGGTGGCTGCAGGCGTGCCATCGCGCCTTGGAAAAGCTCCTGACCGTCTTTGCCAAAAGCCTGTGCGGCCCACGCTTGCAGCCTCAGATGCAATCGCTTACCACCTTCCTCAGACGTAGAGCAGTCTTTTCGACTTCCAACTGCTTGCAGATGAGAGGCATGTCGCCTTCTTCCTGCAAGGCACAGCACATGAACCGTTGCTTTTCTCCCTTTAGGCAGGCGCTGGTTAGTTACTTAGCGTTGTGGTAATATGTTGGCCCGCACCCTCGACGCTTTCGTCCCGTCCTTCGCACACCGAGCGAGCTCGGCCAGGGGGACTCTCAGCGGGACCAGGCGCAGTGCCTTCTCACCTCAGTCCCAAACAACCCTCCAGCTCTCCCTCGCGACGGTCTGCTGCGTAAGGGCCGTGCGGGCCAGCTTCACCTAAGCGCTATGACAAACAGCAGAAATCCAGGAGAGTTGGAGCGAATCCTCCTGCCAATTTCATGGACAAGGCGCGGCTGCCCGAACGATCTCCCTGGTGATAACGGTCTTGCCCGTGCCTGCTCACAGCTGCCGCTCCCCCATCGCATAACGCCTATATCCGGGCTCACGACAACATTCCAGGCCTCCTTGGCCAGTGATGAGAACCCGCTTCAGCTGAGCCTGCCAACAACTTGTTGCGGTGCCGAGATCCATGGCAGCCGTGCTGCAGCTGTATAAGTGGCCCAGATCAAGGACACCTCATTTGGCAAAACCCAGGTGACAACACGTTCGCGGCTCTCCATGGTTCTGATCAAGCCGCTTCTCGAATACAGGCCCCAAAGAGAGAAAGGAAGAGGCGACAGGGACAATTTCACGAGAGCGGTCCAGAAAATTTTGAAGCTTCACACCATGCCCTCCTGCCTTGGCGGGATTCTCATCTTCCGCGACATGCTGCTGCTCGGCAGCAGACCTAAAAGGTGCCGCGGGTTGCGAAGAGGCAGCATCCGAACATCAGCGGCAAATACGCAACGATTGGAGGCCAAGTTCCCCGGAGTTTTCGCACTGTATGCAACAGCAAGGCTGAAAGCGAAGCGTGCCCGAGCTCAGGGCTGCAAGCATGCGGACAGACACGCCTCTCAAAGGGCCCATTGGGGGGGGGCAAATGCGTCGTTGGTTCGGAGGCTGCGCACCTGCATGCAGCCGTCGATGAGCTCCGAGAGGCTCACCTGCATGCGATGGAGGAGCAGACTGCCCCACCTCTACGCAGGAAAAGAGAATGGTTATGGGAATCCCTGCGGCTTTTGCTTCGTGGGTACCTGTGGCTTCAGTGTTTCGGGCCTTGCCCGCAGAGCCCTCCAGCTCAATGCCCTGCTCCGGCTCGATCTGCTGGCCTGGAAGCTTCTGACGCGTGCGACAACTCTTTTCAGATGGTTCGGGCGACGTGGAAGTCTGAAGGCGTTTTGTAGGCTGGGGTAGTTTGGGATCCGAACGACTCGATTGTCTTTCCTGTTGCCGTCGATGGCATGAAGCCGCCTGAGAAGGCGTCGCGGGTCATGGCCATGTGGGCCACAAAGGAAAGGTGGCCCATGACCTCTTTTCAAGCATTCCCACGGGCAAGCACTTCGATTTTCCTGAATCCCGGCCGCCCTCTTCGCCAGAAGGAGCCTGCATCTTCACCTTGGACACGACGCCAGTCCAGCCAGCCGGATGATCAACGATGGCACCGTCGATCGTCCTCTCATCCTCGGCTGAAGGCATCAAAAACATGGCTCGCTCGGCACGTGGCTAGGCAGAGTCAGAAGTCTACAAGCGCATGTCAACAGACCACATTACAATCTGACCACCTGCTTTTCGGAACATTCGGCGGTCGTCATGTCCACGTCCATGACCTCCTGCAAGATTTCCTTTGCGTGCTGCGACTCGCTCGCCCGAGTGAGCTCACCGTCCCTGCAATACCTGCAGTCAAAGTTTCGAGGTTTTGGGTATATAGGGTTTCGGAGTTGAGAGTTCTACACCAGGACATGTTCGGACCGGCAAGCATGCGTTGACACAACACCCGATACGTATCTTTTGAACCGGAGCGGCAGGTCTAGCTCCAGGTCGAGACTTTGGCAGCGGAAGACTTCGAAAATGCACCACTTCCGCCTGAGACGCGAGGCAGCACATGGTGCCGTGATTCACAGACGGAGCCGGTCGTGGCAGACCGTCTGTTTTCTAAGGTGCAGTATGCCCACCGAGACACTTCAACGTGCTGCAAGACCTGTCAAGCCTCACCGCCAATGGCACGGAGCATGAACCGCACGCTTGTGGTCGCTTGGACACGCTGTGCTGCTGCACAGGTCGAGCAAGGTACACTCGGGCCGCCACAGCATTACCGCCCGGTACATCGGCCCACACTTCTGGCGACAACCTGAGGGCTTCCAAAAACTATCCACACACCCGCACAAACACATGGACATCGACTCGAACGGCCGGGGAAAGAGCAGCTTGCCACGTGCTCCAAGGCGAGGTTGAAAGGGGACTGGCGCCAGTCGTTGCCGCCCAAGTCCTTGCGGGCACATGTCAGATGGGTCCCTACGCTCTACGAGGCTCTGCCCGCTGCACGGCTGTCTCAGGCACGAGCTACGCTATGTTGGCTGTTGCAAAACCTCGGTTGGCTTGCGCCGCCAGCATTATGGCGGGCAAGTGTCAGGCAGCGAGAAGGGTACAAGCGGCGGCTGCACGGATGTGGGGGATTCAGCACTAGCTTCTGCACGGAAGAGGGAATGTACACTGTTGTGCCCGATGCAAAGCATGATAGAATTGGCTAATGAGGCTATTGTAGAGCGAGCCACGTGCAAATGTAGTAGACCAGGGCACCTGCTCGTCTATCTTCAATGCACAGAACGGACAAAACACAAAATCCCGACCAGAAGGCAAAAGGGCCTGGGTTCGAGGGGTACACACTCTTGGCGTGCAGTTGCAGCGTGTGGGCGAACTCGAGGGTCTCCTACACAAGTGGCGAGGGAGCTCAATCCCTCACAGACATCTCGGCGAGTCACCAGAGAACCCCGCACCCCACCAGCGCGTGAAAGTTCTTGGGTCCTCGCCCCAAGCGTGCGAAACGAAGCTGGTGAGCAGGCCCAGCTCTCCCGGCTTCTCCAACTGGGCGTACGGCACCTCGGACTTCCCACAGTCCCACACCCTCGCGGTCATCCCGCTTGAATTTGTCCGAAAGGCGCTTTCACAAATTGGGCTTTGCTGGCACTGAAAGACTGCAGAGCTTGCCAAGGCACTCCTCGGCGAAGCACGACGACCGTGCCCGGCTGCTTCAGGAGGTCCTTCTCCCGCCGTGCAGACTTCTCGCCCAGCTTCCCGCAGCTTTGGAGGTGGGCCGGGATCTCTGGAGGGCCCTGCCACCGACTCTGATGCAAGTCTCTGCATTCCACGTGCTCAGGTGGAGAGCCTTGTCCAGCCGGCCATGTTCGGTAGTCGTCATCCAGCGGTTCTGCCGATCCTCAAAAGGCTATGATCGAGACTGATATACATGGCTTCTTGGCTATGGCAAGCGAGGCACGGCGCGTGCCGCCCAGTACTCCCTGCGCTGGCCACCACCATCACCTCAGGAGTTGTTCATGAAAGATGTCACTGCAACCATTTATCAGTGCCAATGGTCTGCAAGAGGGAGAGCCAAGCAGACCATGCACGCACACCACCAGCAAGGAGGATGCCAAGCTCCTGGCACAAGATGCCTTGAATCGCTAGTCCGTCCTTGCATGGAGCAGGGTTGATTGAAAGAGCTGGCTGTGCGCAATGATATGCTGGAGCTATCTGCGCCCAAGTTTCCACATTCATGCCGCCGAGGTGTACACCGGATCGACACTGCAGGGAGTCTGGCAGGAAGATGCTCTGGTCGCTGCTGGGCTCCGCGAGGGACCTCGCGATTTTCCCCGCGTCTGCCTCCGAGAGAACCAGGATCTGCTCCTCGCCTCGAGCCGAGCCCAGGCAGGAAGCGAGGAAGCGAGGAATGAACCCAAAAATCAAAGGCTCCCAGGCGTAGGGATCATGGGAATCATAAGGGTGTAGCATTTGCAATCCTGCAATCCTTCCGACCTCTATAAATCAAATCTCCGAAGCCGAGCGGCAGGTCGTCCTCTCCTTAGGACAGGCCAACTCTGGTGTCTATAGTTGCTGGCAAGATCCGAGATCGTACACAGCCCTGCCTTCAACCTACGAGGAAGGGAAACAACCGGGTGCCGGGCGATGATCACCTCCGGGCACACGTCGTACATGTTTTTCCTCCCTTTGCCGCGGGCTGTGGACTTCCCAAGCCACTCGCGCTTCTCCTTCGAAGCTTCGAGTCTCGGCGTGGTCGAGCAGTTGGCACACAGAGCCGCGACCCGAAAGCGTGGTTTCTTTTAGCCGTAAGATCTGCTACGGGGTGGCTGTCACTGGCTGATCAGGGTTGGCCGATTGCAGGACAAGACCCAGCCCACTTACACCATGGGGCGGAGTCCTCAATGAGATCCCGGAAGAACTGGAAGCGCATGCCTTGCGGCACCTCAAGAGGATCGAGCGTGGCCGGAACCATCTCTTCTCCGTGCACAGACTTCAGGACAATGCTGGTGACAGCTTGAACAAGGGCACACTACTAACATGCAGGCGCGCGGCTCCCGGCTTGGCATCCTTCGGTGTGACACTTCCTGGCGCGGCCCTCTTGTTGGACTGAAGTCGGTCTCCGGCGGAGCTTGCACTCAGAGCAGCTACTGCTAGGCCTCCAAGGCCAAGTAGCAAGCCGGACCGGGAAGTTCAGGCCGTTCAGGCTCAGGCTCCTGTCTTCCAAGACTCAGATGGAAAAGGCACGACGCCGGACTCGTCTGCACACTGCAGGCGGTTGCCCCAGGCTCCAGAAGCACTCGCAGCCTCGCCTTCGTCTCCACCGGTGCAGCCTGGCTGTGCCGAGGAGTGCATCTTACACAACACGGTTACAGCATTTGTGGATTTGCGGCGGGCTGGTCGGCGTCTTCCAAAGAAAGAAGACGATTCATGACTCGAGCTGGTTCAGGCTGAGTTTCGGAAATTCTAATGTATGTTTCTTTGCCCATATATATATATATGGCATGATGTATTTATATGTACTTATATATACACACACATGTTTTGTGTTACTTCTTTATATGTATATACCGGTAGCTAGATAGGTAGATAAAGCGCCCAATAGATCGCGGGAGAAATAAACAGATGTATAGATATGTAGATATCGAACAGCTGTGCAAGGTCGCTGCAGCTAAACGGCCTGAAGTCTTGCCCTGCCTATGCCAGAATGTTTACAAGCGATTCAAGCGATGGCCCGGAGCTGATATAATACATCAGATACAGTATCATCGTACCATGTAGTATTATATGCCTCAGCAAGAAAACTTTTGAGCTTGGCCTCGGAGCATGAAGCCCAGGGTGCGTGGTCTTGCGGTCGCCCGCAGAACTCTTCCTTTGACGGCTAGTGAGACAGTGCGACCGTCGCAGAACTTACGGCTGCAAGTGCATCTGCAGAGTCCTCGGCAGAGTCATCCGTCACTTGCCCTGTGGCGCAACGTTTCTGGTCCCGCTCCTGCAGAAAAGTCTGTGCATTTGTCTGCCCAGAAGTGGATATGATCGACCAAAGTGTGCATGCTACCAGGTAGCTGTAGCAGTAGCTGTCTGCCGCAATTACGCCGATCAGTCCTGCATGGTCGCCTTCAGGATCTTTGAGGATGCCATCAACTGGGCCGGAAAACAGCTGGGACCGCATGTCGTCTCTCTCTCTCTCTCCCTTTCGCTCTTTCTATGTATATGTTTATATATATACACACCAACCTGGGCTGGCCTTCAGGGCTTGCTGGAGCTGGAAAACGGGCTGCTCTGCCTGCATTCTGCTCCAAGTCCGGCTTCTGCCAAAACTGCAAAAACGACAGCCGCCAAGAAAGCGAAGCTGGGCCGTCGGGTCGCCTCCGCACGCTGCGTCGGTCCGGGTGTGGCTTCATCCAGGCCCGGACACGCCTCCAGACCATGATGCCCATCCAGTCTGCAATGTGACAGTTCGATGCATCTCTCGTGGCCTGCGAAGGCGTGAGAGCGACATCTCTTCCCTGCGAGGCTTCGGGGTCCTGCGCGGGCGGTCCACGCACATGCCGATAGATCGCTCTGTAGCTTTCAAGTCACCTCGGGTGGCGTGGATCCTTGCGCATCTTTGGCTGACTTCTCCTCATGTGCATCTGAGAATCCACTCTGCTGACAAGCGCTATCCAGCAGTGTTCCATGGGGCCTTGACAGGGCCTGAAACCCACGGCAGAGGTCTGACTTGGATGCTGCGCACGAGATACTGCAAACACAAATCCAGACGTGATTCAACTCCGAAGCTGGCTGCGTCGCAGTTGGCTTTCTCTCAACAACTCAGCAGCATACAATGAACAACTTGTGCGACGTATCAACATTTGACAGGGCGGTTGCTTCACGGCAGTTGTATCGACATAGCCTGGTCACCTTAGCCTTTCGAGACGAACTTCTAAACCCTGCCCGAAGATTGTCGGAGGAGGAAGTTTTGCTCAATTTCTTCTGCATCTGCCGCTTCAGACTTATTGCCTCCGGCAAGAGGTGGATCGGGAAGGCTTACTTGTCTTACGGGGCACCACAGGCCTCATTTGGCATGAAGAACCCATCAAAGAAACAGAACGGCAGTTCATGCCTCACCGACTACGCAACAAGGAATCACTGGTGCATTCAGATACGACCAGAATAACAGTCAAACGCAGAATTCAATACAGCAAGACTGCACATGGTCCCGAAGTAAGACACGAGGACTAGGACTGTTCCACAACGTAGTCCCTACAGTGAGCCCCTTCGCCGCAACATCGTCCATCACAGCTGCCTAAAGGCCGCCCTAAATTGGAACCCACTGGAACATGCTGACATGCGTAGGGCCGGGCATGCAGGATTCTTTCGAGGGCTTTCTCCCGTTCCTGCAAGTCTTTTCGGCAAGCTTTCCACGACAGAAACAAGTTCTCTGTGCGGTCTGAACGTGATGCACGGGGTGAATCAACGGCATAAGTTGGGTCGGTCCTGTAGAGCTTGGACGAAAGATGCCGTCTGTGCCTGTGGGACCGGTGGCCATGTCGTCAACGTGTCTGTTGACATGCGCTGTGGTGTGCACTGAAAACTTCAGGTTTGCCCTTATCGAGGCAGCCGCCTCTGTGATTCGTTGGTGCTGCGCCGCTTGCTCCTCTTCGACCCCGTAAACCACGGTGCAAGCGAGCACAACCGCGACACGAGTCCTGCATCGCTCTCTCGAAAGACGCCTGCTGAGCCTCGAAGCAACACGAGGCAAGCGGCGCTGTCTTCTCTCGATGGAGATACCCATAAACAGGTTCCGTCGCTCAAGCACGAGAATCCCGAAATCAATAGAACCGGCCTTCAAGGCTTGCTGGAGCTGCCCGACGGCCTGGACACCGAAGCAACTTGCTCGACCAGTTCCAGCGATGACTCTATATCATACAGTATGACAGAAGATATCATCAACTTCGGTATATCATGTATATTACTATACTGTGATACAATCGAAGCTGATACAAGATCATCCTATATAAGTCCTCAGCCCCTTGGCGGTCGGGTCGCCTCCGTCGTCTGCGGCGGTTCAGGCAAGCCTTCATCCAGGCCCGGACTGGCCTGGCAATGAGACAGTCCAAGGCGGGGAGCCTTGTGTTCTTCAGCTACCTGAAACCGTATAATAATACGTCATTCAACCCTTTCTTGCATCAGGACTTGTGCAATCGCCTGAATACATGGACGGAAGGTCAGCACTCCTGAATGGAAGTACCCTGAACCCTAAATCCCAAGCCAAGGCCTCAAAACCCTAAACCCAACTTAAAGCCCCCAACAAAGAGGAAAGCCAAGAAGAGCCCGCTGCGGTCCGATAGGTTCTGCACGCAAAACCAAGATTCCCCAGCAAAACATGTAGGTTCAGCTGGAAATGCAGCAGCTTCAACTAATCAGGAAGATCCTTCCTATGTAGAATTTCCTGGAAAATCGGTACCCCGATTTGTATCGCGCCCCCACACCTGACCGACTTCTCTGCAGAAGCTCCGGCCTGCACAGGAGCGACAGCCCTGCCCTCAGAGCTTCCAGGATCCTGTTACCAGGGTCTCGGGAATCGACGAAAACGCCCCTTGGGTTTCTTCAAAGATGTGAATGGCGAGTCCTCGGACAGCTTGGTCTTGCTTTCTTGCGCAGCTTCGGGCTTCTGCTCCTGATGAGCAGACGCGCATCCACGACCGAGAGCTGTGATGCACAGAATGAGAGGAAAGCACAAGGCTGACGGAGACATGGGAGGGGTCGTCCAAGCACAACTCGCCGTGCACGCTGCACTGTTCTGGCATTTCGAGGATCCGGAGAGAAGGGCTTTCCACTCTCACGCTCGCAGGGGTCGCTTGTAATGAATTAGGGTTGAGGGTTTGCAGTGTAGGGTTGCGATTACACACTCGGTACGTGTGACACTGACGCAGAAGTACTGAGGGCAAGAGTTGAGTGTTCGGGGCCCAGATCAGATCTCACAAGCAGAAGCCTTGACGGCTGCCAATACCTCTCGCACAACGTCCGTGAGGTCGGCCTGCACTTTTTCAAAGGAATAAGTACCTTAATTGGGGTTATAGGTAATAAAAAAGAATAGTTTCCTTACTTATCACCCCAGTTCAAAGTCCCATGACCCAGACACTCTAACAGGGAGAAACAAGCCTGAAGTTTTGAGGGCCGCAACATTCTCAGCTTGTCGAGGATGTGTGCGAGTTCTTGTCTGAAAGAAGCTTCGAGCAACTTCCTACGGGCATAGAGATTCTTCCGTCATTCAACTTACCTTTGGTTAGTAGGGAATGGAGGAATGGGGTACAATTATAGCGACTTTTACTACCCTGCTTCCATTCCCTGCTAACCAAAGGCAAGTCAATCGGTGTTGGGATCTCTGGAACCCCGGGCGCGTGCGCCTCGGAGCTCGGCCAGGCTCGACGAGGGGCCTGGCGTCAGTGGAAGAGCAGAAGGAATTTTATGTCAGAGTCCAACAGAATGGCCCCGAGTCAATAAATGCAGACCTTGAGATATGCTACAAGTGCTACAACAGATGTCTATATGCCCTCAAATGTCAGTGTGAAGGACCGTGTTTCCTGAAGAAAGCCCTTCTCCGCACTACAGCTCCTGGCCTGGGAATTGGAGCTGCGAGGCTCCCAAGATGGTCGACGCTGAGCCTTGCACAAGTCGTCCCTTCCTCCTTCTTGGCTCTCTAACCCGTACATTAGGCGCAATCATGCTAGTTTCAAGCTTCAGTCAGGACAGCTGCGTCGAAGTTGCGGATGTCTGTGGTGTCAAGGCATGCTCCGCCTGCAGCAGCCTCTGGGCCTGCTCGGCATCTTGAGCCTGCATCTCGGCTCAAGACTTGAAACGAAACCTGAAGCGACTCGGAGAAGTTGGGGCCTTCCGCAAGTAGCCCCGCACCGTCTCCGCCATCGCACCTGACGTGCTGCGCATGTAGCCATGCACCATGCGTCTCCGCAATCCGACAGCCGCCGGGGAGCGGGCTGAAGAGACTGCGTGGCTCTGGCCGAGAGCTCGTCTTGGACCTTTGCAAAGCTCAGCGAAGCAAGAAGCCACGAAGCTGAAATGACCTCGCCCCCGAGGCTTCGGCGGGATTCTTTGTGAGGGCCAACTGCCGCTCGACCTCGGCACCTGCGACATTCTATGTGGAGGCTTTCGGTCTCCCAACAGCACAAGAAGCCAGAAATCGGGATGTAGCCAAAATGCATGAAACCCCTACCAGCCAGCAACACGGGCTCAATCACAAGCACTAGATGTCCGGAAGTCGGAAGAAGCCATGCAAGGATCCGTGAGCTCCAACAAGTAGCCGTGGACCCGAAAGTCCTACAGCCTCTACACTGCAGCGCCTCATAATGATATGTATATCTATACATTCATACATGTAATGGAACGTCCCGGGCACGTAAACATGCGCAAAACGCAAGAACAACACATTGACGTAGTCTATATATATATATATATATCATGCGTATAAGTTTATGCAGCAATGTCGGTGAAAATCCTGCAACCACCTCAAACCCCAGCTCAGCTGCGGCCGCCTCGTCGTTCGGATTCTCCGAAGTGGGCATTCCCGTGAGGATGCCGCTGTTTGACAGCGGCGCCTTGTCTCGGGCCATTTACACGGAAAGCTTTCGATGATGTCTTTGCACATGTAAGCGCTCACACACACACACACACATATATATATATATATATATATATGTACATATATAGATATAGATAAATGCAAAAACATATTTACATTTGTACATATATGTAAACTCGGGCCAAGAAATTTGAGAGTCGAACGAAAACATGAAGGCAAGAATTCATGACTTGGGAAATACACAGGTGCTACTCGGCGGTACGGAGCAAGGTGCAAAGCCGCGAACGTGAAGACTTGCAGCTGCCTCTTCCATTGGGGTACCGTCGAGCTCAATATGATTAGGGCCAGAACTTCCGAACCCCTTCTTGCACGACTGGGAACCTTCACTTCAACTCCTGCGCTGCAGCCCTGCAGGGAAAGCGGATAGAAAGCCCTCAGATAGAGACAAACCTTCTGCATCCCAAACCCCAATATGCACGGCCGCCTGCCGGGAAGCACTGCCTTCACCTGCCATGCGGCTTGGACCTCGGTCATTGCATGCACGCAGAAACTGACAGTCCGGTCTGTGAAAGACATAAGGTGATGAGACAGGGATGAAACGAGTTCGTGACAGAGGGTGACAGAGGGCCGCGCGCGAGTGGCAGTTGTGAATGGCACTGAATTAAGGTCAGACGAAGGCGGGTCCCGATGGTTACAGCAAAGCCTGGCTTGACAGTCTCATGCATGTCCTCTTAGTTCCTCTGCCTTGTGCCTCCGGGGGTGCCACTATGTGGCTGTCCCTTGCAGCACTAGATAGACGTGTCGTCAGCCTTCAACTGTCTGACTGCGAGCCACATTCAGCGAGAAGCGCCATCCGGTCCACTGGTGTAAGTTGCTCAAAAGACGAAGGTCTTGAAGGATTTACCCCCATCATAGAGTGTGTACGCATATTATATATATGTATATGTATATGTATGCAGTTATGTATGTACATGTATGCCAGAGGCGGCGATCTGGGGGCTCTGGACTCTAGAGACTCTAAAGTCTAGACCTCCTTTCGGGGGTTCGTGTAAAGGCCATGCCAGTCGCACACTCGGTCCATGAGTTTTCGCGGAAGGTGGATCGGCAGGTTTTGCCGAAGCGCAAAGCTCCAAGGAACTAGCCTGTTTGAGCTGTGCTACCACCCGACCATGCTTCTTGAACTTGCTTTCGGACATGAGTGGCATCGTCTGGTGAAAGGTTCAATCGGAGGATGAGCTGCTCCACGTATTCGCTGGCAGACTTCTGATCTTTGGCACACCTGGGAAGTTCGGAGTAGATGGTGGTTAGAAGGACGGACCCTATACAGTCGGATCCTTAGTATAAGAAATCGAAGAGCAGGCAACCCCTGCCTTGCGATGAAATGCAGCAACTCGCCCTGCACGAGGCTGTTCGTTTCCGACCACTGGAGGGTCTGCAGCAAGTATTTCGGGAGGTCCAGAATGCACTGGCTGGAGTCACTGTGTTGGTCGGCAGAACTTCGAAGGAACTCTAGCATGTGGCTTTGCAGTATGCTGTTCTTCTCTGCAAGCTGAAGAGTGAGCTCCAAATACTTTCCAAAGTCCAGCTGCATGCTTGAGACGAACTCGTGTAACCAATCATGCTGTGGACCTGTGGGAATTATGGGAACTGTGGGGCGCCTCGTAGGCACGCGGTGGGCGACGGTTTCGGTAACTGAAGTACTTGAGCAAGAGGTGCTTTCCACCGGCTTCTTTTCTTCCTTCTCGGTCTCATCCTCATCCTCCTGGCATACTGCACGACATATCCACAAATATCGGGGCTTGCCGGTTCCGTCAAAGAGCCGGTCAGCCCGCATGCCCAGAAACCACTGCACACCATAGAGCATTAAGAAGCATGCCAGCACTACAAGTTCGCAGACCAGGATCCTCGTTTCCCACTGAACCAGGCTGATGGCGGCTTTGCTCAGCACGGCCAAGCCTACCAACACCAACACCAGCTGACGGCTTCTCAAAGTGATCCCTGTGAACTCCATGCAGGTGCCGAATCGCTCTGCACTGAAAGTTCCACATTCCAATTTTCGCTCTTCTTCGTAACTTGCGCCAGTCACATTGATGAAAATGTTCATGAGCACGACATTGCAGACAAAGAAGAGAGCGGAGACAAACAGGTACCGTGGCAGCTCGTGCTCGTAGTCGTCAACATCATACCTATACTCCCCTTACAACCATAATACAAATAATAAAAATGCAAAAAACCAGGGGGTATAAAAAAACACTCAAATACAAAACAATTCTTAAGGAAACTATAGATACAAAGAAGATTCTCCGACGATCAAGGTCTGCCAAGTCCTTACGGCAACTGGCAACAGTTCATCCCCCAGTTCGCGGAACTCCACGCAGGCTGCCAAATATGTTGCGGCAATGATGGACATCCTGGGTTCACGCTAGGGAACTATGGGGATACTGTCCAAAGACTGGATGACTAGGCTTCAGATACTCTGAAACTGGAATTTTGGTTCCTCGACAAAAACCTAGCATCAAGAGGATCAGCATCGCCATGAACTGGCTGGTCTGGGCAGCCCGCATGATGGGAACCAAATTCGAACCCAAGGGAAGGCCCAAGGGGTAAAAGAGCCTCAGCTCGTAGATACCCCCCAGAATTCCAAGAGCCATATTTACTGCCGTGGGAGTCCGAAAAGGACTCGAGGTGGTTGCTGCCCACGTGATGTAGGACATCCAGAAACCCAGGCCTGTCTGTAGAACTCGTTTGAATGAAGGCCGACGCAGCTGACTAAGCTTCAGTAACACACCTGATGCATCCAGAAGCACGCCGGCTGTAAATATGCACCAACATGCAATCACAACCTCCTCGATGAGAGCGCTCCTCACGTGGCAAAGCTTTTTATCAGTGCGGTCTACCACAGCTTCGGGACACTCCTAGAGCATAGACTGCTGCAGGCGCACTTGGACCTATATTTGCTGTTCAGGGTGAAGCACGACGCCTCTGCTGGCAGGGCAAGCAGTCTTTTGGCCATGGTTCGTGGCACTCTAGTAGGCGGAGCAACACAGAAAGATTTCACAGATTTGCGGCCGAGCTTCCGCCACCAAATCACCAAACTTAAGAGCTGTAACACGGTGATTGATACGTCCATGTAACAAAGCCCTTTGTAAACTGTCCACAGGTGGTAGGCAATGCCTCGAAAAGCATAGCTCTTCATAAACAGAGTCACCAGCTGCTCATGGGGAAGTTTCTCCAACGTCTGCATGACTGTGGGGTTGAGAATGTTGGGGTGCCTGAGCACGGTAATTTCGCAGGCATGCTGGCGTCTGTATTCTGGCAGAACGGAGTAGAGAGCCGTGATGAAGAGCATGAGATACGGATTAGTCTTGGCCTTCCCTGCCAACCATGGCGACATTGCAACTGGTGGAGCGAGGTTGTCTGCAAACATTTCGGCGCGGTCCTCCGTGCGGTTGGTCCACTGGACTCCGCCGACATAAGCCGTGTTCTGGAGCTCGTGCACGTCGAAGAAGCAGCTCTGAGCCAAGGGAAACCTGTTCAAGTCAGCCACGTCGGGGGGCCTGGCTTGAAAATCCAAGAGGCATCCTGCAGCCAGCGGCGCCTTCGTTAGGATCTCCTGCACGGTCCGATTCAACAGAAACTTTGGATGTTTGCGCTTGGGGTCGCGGCATTCCGCTGCGAGAGCCTCTCGCAATGCTTTCTGGCAGGGGCCATGGTTCAGTACTTCTTTGAAGAAGAGCTCCAGTCTCATGCCCGACATGCGCCTCAGGGCACTGCCATCCACGATCTGTCGCGCGTTCTTTGCGGATTGGAAGAGGCTTCGAGCCAGGATTCTAGCATTGCCACTTGGGCAATATGCAAGCCTGTGCTGGCATTTTAGGAACTGACTGTAGACTACCGCACTAGGGATCTATGGTGAATGATGGGATCTCCTTATTATGGTATCTTAAATGTTTAAGTTGCTCAACAAGAACCCAGCAGCACATGGGCCATGTCTTGTCCAAGCGAAGCGTCTTTCTCCAGCAGCAGCTTCATGTGCTCCTCGGCGGATGTCATGGCTGCCAGAGCCAGCACCCTGCAGCCATCTGGCTCTTGACCCGGGATGAGCGGCGATGTATCTGGATACCATCCGTGGTTGTCGACACCTTTGCTGTGACGAAGAAGCAGCGTAAAGACTGGGCTCGATCGCCAGGTCGCCGTCCAAAGGCAGGAGCCGGAGGGGAAGAAGTTCACAAGACTCGTCTGGTCTGGCTGCGCTCCATGGTCCAGCAGTAACCTGAACTTAGTTTAAGTTAGCACAGTAAGTCAGTACGGATCTATTCACTAAGAAGTGGTGCTTTCTTCTTTCTATATGCTACTGGTATGGTTAACTTAGCTTAACAAGAGCCCAGCAACTGCGTAACGACCTGGTCCTTCGCCAAGCTCAACACCGGAAACTCTCCGAGGCTGTCCTTCGTTCCAATCGGAAACATCCCGTAGCAAGACTCTGCATCTGCTCGGTGCTCCAGGAGGCTACGGATGACATCTCGCTGCTCCCCAGGGCTCCCCCCGCTTTGGCGCTGGCTTAAGGAGTCCAGCACGAACATGAGCACATTCCCACAGAGGAGCTTACCCCTCTTCGACGAGGACTTGTAAACTACAGGGGTGTTCAATGCAACTTGAAGATGCGCTTGGCCGCCCAGCCGCTGCAACTCCCTCTTCGTATCTGCCAGGCTCCTCGTAACTGCCATCCAGAGTGGGGCTGCTACATTGAGGAATTGGGGGGGGCTCAGCTGGCAGCCCATGTCCGCATAGGTATCTTCTGCATATAGCGGAGGGAAACAGAAGTCTTGCAGAGATTCTGTCTGCAGAGATGGCATGGGCTGCGCGCCTGGAAGCTTCACATCCTTCAGGGCATTGAACACGGCCTCCATGAGAATGCTCACGAAAAACTCTTGCGTGGCTTCCGGCCACTGCATGCTCTGAACAGCTCTCTCACCATCCGGTTCCGGCTGCCCCGGATTCGTCTGAAGAGCCTCGGAAAGGAAGCGCTGGCGCCAGTACCTACGAGCCTCAAGAAGCGATACGGCTTTCGAGGCGGTGTCCTGCGCAAGGCCGCACCTGGGAGCTTCAGAAGATATGAATTAGGAGCAACCCGAAATAATGGCAGGCCATTTTAATCTGAGGGTCGCACATTATAGGTACATTAGTACATTCCCCTACTTCAGGACCCCACATGTAATTGCCATTGCTTTTTTGAAGCTCCGAGCCGCCTGACGCTGGTGCAGTGGATCTCGCTGACAAGGGGCCAGGACTCTTGGTCTGATCGAGCTGCAATCTGAACATGTACACCTAAAGGGAACTCCAGAAAGTTGGAATATGGTTTCAGGGTAGGATACCCTATAATTTACCATAAAGGGTTTAGGATAATCATATTCCAAATTTCTGGCTTTTACTATAAAGCTTCTTTTTTGCTTGGAGGGGTTTTAGGGTTGAGGGCTGGTAGGCCCTTGCTTCAAGGCCCACTTTAAAGTGTAGGAAAAGGATCCCTCAGCAACAATCGAAAATGTGCCAGCGGCCTACCGAGACACGAATATCTGGTGCAGTCCTTGTCTGGAACATAGCTCCCCGCGTATGAATGGGCTGTGTCTCGGATGTGCCCGTCCAGAGCCCAATCTTTTTGAGCTCTTGCACCAAGCGCTCTCGGACCTCAATTTTCGGGTTTGGGGAGCCATTGCGGGACGCCATCATCTCGTCCAGTTGGTTGTCCAGCTGCCAGGATATCACGGGTATCCCAACTGACATGCCCTCCTCCGTTTTGGGTTCAGGGTCTAGGAATCGGAAGAGGGTTAGAGATGTAGGGTAGGGTTCAGCATAGACACAAGGATTAAGGGACCCAGCTCAAGCACTGAGAGGCTGCACGGCTACAGCCGCTGCAGACGCCAAAGTGAGTGCAACTGTGAAGCAGTAAAGCATGTATCATGCTCCGTCCTGTACATCTTTGGGGTCGATGGAGCCACGTTCAGAAGCAGCGGTTTCTCGAAGTGGTTCCTCAGGTCAGGCCGAGAAACTGCAAGACTGCACGTGCCACTGCGCAAACAACCTCCGCATTACTTCCCCTTGGTTAGTAGGGAATGGAGGAATGGGGTACAAGTATAACAGTATAACCACTATTACTACCATTCTTCCATGCCCTACTAACCAAAGGTAAGATTAATTACACAAAGACCAAAAAAGCTCGGTCTTCGCCAAGCTTCACAGGGGCCCGGGCTGGCCCTTGCCTGTGCCAGAGGCTGCAGCTTCGCTTGCAGCGTCTCCATCACCCTCGCGGACACGAGCAGTTTGTCTCTTCGCGACCAGACGGCATCTGGAGCCTTGCAAAGGTCGCTACGGTTGATGATAGAAATCCTGCATGACCCATAACAAGGAATATACCATAATTCCCATAGTTTAAAGTCACTAAGGTAATGCAGGATTTATATGATCAACCGTAGCACCGAAAATCGGGGACGAGCTGCTATATTGTTCAGCTCGCAACGTGCTTTTGAAAAGGTCTCCTGCTTTCGAAAAAAGGGTTTGCCTCCAGCATTGACTGAGGCATGCCCGGAAGGGCGGCCCTAAACTAGAAGTCCAGTCAACTATTCAGCAAAGGTTGTTCGAATATTGCCACAGTGCAGTAACGCGGCATATTGCCAATTGGGCTCTACACCAACGGCATGACTGCAGCTGGCCTCCTGAGTGGAGCGTGCTGGCGTCCCTGGCAACATCGTCCCCTGCATATCGCATACGAATCATATGAAGCTAAAGACAGTTCAGGGGGCGCTGGCAACCAAGTATCTGCACTTCCGAAAGCGCACAGGACATCGACTCACAATGCTCGCGCAATGTAAAGGAAGCAGCCCTTGCTGCTAGTGGCTAGTGGAACTCAAAAACATCACTTTGCGCGAATGTCTGCTAAACTCGCCTAGCTCAAAACTTAGAGACTCCAGCCGCGATGCTTTCTGTCACTTGGGAGTTTCCGAATATAGGGAACCCTAATATAGTACCCTAAATAGTAGGACCCTCATTATAAGCGGCCCCAAAATAAGGTACCCCTTGTCTTCGGAAACTCCCACTTAGAACAAAGGGCATTCCAACCTGGCCTGCGGAGGCGGACCCTGCGCAGCGTGTTGGGCTGCGTTTGATTGAAGGGCTTGGGGTTTCGGGTTTATAGGGTTTAAGGTTTCGGGTTTAGGGTGTAAGGTTTAGGGCTTCGGGCATTTGGCTTCGGGGTGAAGGGTTTTCGGTTTTGGGGGTTTGGGGCCTATCTCCCATGACATAATAGCCCACAGTGGGACTGAAAATCTGGATCCTGCCTCCTGGTTCTCCTGGTCGGCCATCTGCTCGACCTGATTGCAAGCTTGAAGGTTTGCGTCTCAGGTTGTCACAGCCTCTCAGGAACCAACCCACCGGGTCAGCCTGAGAGAGATACATACATACATACACACACACACATATGTACACATATGTGTCTATATATACATATGCATTTCATACATTTACAAGCGTACATTCAAATACACATCCTTCTTCAGGTGCTGGTCTGAAGGCGTCGGCGGTTGTCCACTTTGCTCGAGTGATGCCAGCGCCCTGAAGCCGAGGCCGGGGCCTACGCTTCGCTTTGCCATGCAAGATGTATAGCTTCTTACCGCGTGTGTACAGAAATACATATACATATATATATATATATATATATATATATATATATATACATATATGTATATGTATATGTATATGTATATGTACAGGTATATACGTATACAAACATCCAAACCAGATCTAAGCACATGTATACGTAATGTATTATCCGAGTCTGCTTAATTACGGCTTACTACCAAAAAAGCTCGAAGCTTGAAATCGTTATCATTCTTACAGCTTGTCCTGTGACTGTGATGGATGGTTCTCACAGGGGGGTAGGCTTGTTGTAACGAAGCTTCTTACTGCCAGCTGCAAGACCCTCTGCATCCCGGGTGGACTAAAAGCAAGCCAAAATGGCTACGGCCCAGGTCGAAGGTGAAGCTTCGAACGAATTGTTGGAACTCTGAAGCTTCCGACTGACAAACAAAGTTCTACATGTCTAAAGCGTAAGCACACCTAATGGTAGCAACCATGAGCGCAATAAGAACCGATAGGGAACTGAATGAACTATCGAGCTAGCCAGTATTGAGCAAAGCTAGGTGCAGCTGGAGACTTGGAATTCTTAGAGCGTCCTGCTGGCTTCTCATGAGGCATCTAGACTCCGGACGCCCTCCAAACCTCATGAACGGAGCAGGGTTTCGGTGAAACCTACCTCTCTGCGGGTTCGGTAACCGTCTGGTTTTGCCAACACCCCAAACGCTAGATCTCTAGACCCTAAACTTCCTTCAAACCATACACCCTATTAAAACCTCTTCCTTGTTTGCGAGGTGGGTCTAGGGTTTCGAGATCTGCGAGTATGGTTTACTTGGTACACTTCTCGGTTTGTGCGTGTCATCCTTACGCAAGGGCCATGCTAATCTTCTCTGTATCGCTCCGAGTTTATCGGATGATGCCCGAAGGGAATTAGGGTTTTGGGTTTACGTTTCGAGGCTCTCACAGCTCGGGTCCACGGCTTTGGGTTGAAGGCCTAGCGGCATTCAAATCAACAAGGGGGTAGGTTCCAAGTATTTCGGCACTCCTCCGTCACCCTACAGAAACAGGCCGAATTCCGAAAGCCTCAGAGCTGGAGAAGTCAGATCACAAGTCTCGTCGTCAGCGCCCACCAAACCTGTAGGCCTCTAACGTAAGTACTCATGCAACAGCCTCATGTTGGCAACAGCCACAGAACTCCTCAAAGCTACACTGAGCTCTAAACCGCCGCATATGCTAATGACAACAACCTTCTTTAATCAGCCTACACTCCGCGACTTTGCTCGAGGACGAGCGCACCATGCGCGGAGAGAATGGCAATCCCGTCTCGAGTCTCCATCAGGATCGAATTAAACGCTTCCGTCCGCTGCTTCGCGCGAAGAGCGCTGCGTGCAGACTGCACACCCGCACCGTCTCCGCCGCCCTCAACTCAATGCGTCGTGGAATGGGCTGTGCAGGACGTGCATCCGTCGGTGTGGCGATCTTGACCACAGTGTTTACATGGATGCAGGCGCTGCAGAAAACACGGAGATGCACAGCTATTTTGAAATCCGTATGACCCTCTCTCCACCATATCTGATCGGCTATGATGACACCCAACACGGCAAGAACGAGAACACGTCTGACAAGTTCAACCTGAACCCTAAACCCTAACCCTAAAGCCCTATGCCGTCAGATGGTCATCATTACCTGTGCTGGAGCTTCTCGCGCGAGTTGGCTCCATCGGGTCTCCTTGCCTTCGGCGCTTACGGACCAGGACCCTCCTTGCACCCTCAAATAGGGGCATGTGGTCCCACCTGGTGGGTATGTAGGGTCTGACAGAGGGTTGATGGAGGGTCTAGGTGGGGTTTGCGATTCTTGGGATTTCCGTGTAATAGAAACCCTGCGTGCCCGAGCGGCTGGCAATAATTCGATGTAGGGGCTACGGTCGTTGTTTTTGGGCTTTGGTGTCGAAGACCCGCACGAAGCATCACACTAAGGCGACCCTCGACCTAGAAGTTCGTATGAGGATGCTACGACGGTACTAGAAGGGATTCATACGGGTCTCCACGAGCACTGTAAGACGGAGTACGTGCACAAAACAAACACACAGCTGTCTATAAAGGTTCCACAAAGACGCTAGAATGCGCAATAGTTATCATCAGGCCAAAACCCAGCAGCAGCTTAGGATGCGGTGGCTTCGATGTTTATGGACTGGCAGCTTATCTCCAGAATCTTTCGGCACCCCGGGAACATCTCTGCATACAAAGGATATTTATTGCAAGGGGACTTCGACTGCAATGTAAGGGTTCTACAATGGCACTCTAAGGGCACTCCTCCCCTCAAAGATGTGACTTGTTTGTCGGGATTCACGAAGAAGCCTCCACAGCCAAGGCCCCACCCCCCCCAAGAAAGCAACTCCAAGGCGCCATCGGGATCGTAGACCGCATAGATGTCGTAGTAAAACGTGGGTGTCTGACAACAATTTCCTGCGTTTCCAAGTGAAGCCGAAATAGGAAAAGAAGGAGATATTCAGCATGTTTGATCCCTCAGTGCATCCGGTCTTTTTGCTCCGCAACAAGACAAAGGTGGCTCCTGACTGAGGCGTAAATTTTCCGCCACCAGTCAGCTCAAGGGAGTGGCGGGTGGGCCACAAAAGCTCACACCGGAACAAACATGCTTGATCATGTTTGATCCCTCAGTGCATCCGGTCTTTTTGCTCCGCAACAAGACAAAGGTGGCTCCTGACTGAGGCGTAAATTTTCCGCCACCAGTCAGCTCCACCATCATGCCCGGCCAGCTAAAGTTACAGCCTTGCAGGCGTGGCGATAGCGCGCTGGGCGGAGTTAAACAAGAACGGAAAAACGGCTCTAGCCGCTTCGATAGCTTCTCTCGAATGTCGAGGGAGTGAGGGGAGCACAGAACCAGCGGCGACCTCCTGTAGGTAGAAGGCCAGTGTCGCCTGATGCTGAAGCCGCATTCGCCACTGCAGTGATGGAATATCCAAGCCCCCTTGGTAAGCTGCCACAGCTCCTCCGCCCCGGAGGGATCCCGGGGTGAGCTTGAACGTCCGAGCGACACCAAGCCTTTCAAGCAGGTAATCCCATCGACGTCTGTAGACTGAGGGGCTTCCGTGGTAAAGTCCCTCCGAGGGAGGTATGGCATCACAGACAGAAGAAATGAACTCCGCAATCCCAGACGGAAGCACCAATGCCACATGCTGAGTACGCGGTCCCCGGAACCTAGTTTTAGGCTCACGGATCTTCAAGAAGAACCGAAAATCAGTTCGTAGAAGGTCCTTCGGTGTCTGTAAATCTGATCTCTTCGCCCTCAAGACCTCCCCGATGCGGCAGCACCCGTAAAAGGCAACGAGCGTGATGCAGACCCAACGTTTCCATCCCCAACAGAAGCCGAGGCAGCACATCGCCTCGAAGATTGGCTCCGGTAGAGGCGGCCTGTGTTGGACCGGCTCCAAGCGCTCCCAGCGGGTGAGCATCTCCCACCCAGGCTTCAGGAGAGGGCGACATCCAGGAACTCGCCTTTGAGCAGTCGCGAGCAGCTGCCTGTAGTTTTGGAGAGGGGCACCTTCGCTATACAGAACCTGGCCATACGCACAAAGCATCTCAACCAGAATGTCAGGGCAGCTCAAAGCGATTTCAGCGGCGACAGCTCCAGCACCATCGTGAAGCCATCTGCTGAAGCCTGACCAAACGGCCGTCTGCAAAGCAAGCGTAGCCGGCTCGACAAGAGGTACGTCCCGCAAGATAAGAGGTGCTCTCGCCTTCCGACGTGGAGGTCCAGGAACTCTCGCCTCCCCGATCCGCGCATTGGTGCACTTGGCGCACCGGCTAATGTCCAAAGGCCGAGCGTAATCAGCCCAACCAGCGTCTTGACACGTAGCCTGAGCCAATAGCACGCAGAGCCTCCTGGGGTAAGGCTCACCAAGCTTGGTCCGCGATGACTTTGTAGCAGGATCACGACCGCGGAGTCGAAGGTGCTGGTGATCCCGGCTGCACCTCAAGTGTTGTCCACCGAGTTGCCCATTCGTTCGAAAGCGAGTAGGTTTCTTCCAAGGAGTCCCAAAAGTGCAAAAGTCGACAGCGAAGTCCCACCTCGTACCTCGTGCGAGACACCGCTTCCACCCTTCTTGGCGCCACATCCAGCTGCCTAAAGGGTTTTCGATCAAGTACAGAAGTCCTCCTCGGTCGCAGATAATCACCAGTTCCAGAACGAAGTCGAGCATGGCATTCCCTTCTCGGACCTTATCCCACTGCGCCGCTGTCAGGTTGGGTTTTCCAGCAGGGTACTCAGAGCTTCTCCATGGAGGAGTGATCGCGCAAGAAAAGCTAGCGCAGACAGGTCCAGCACTGAAACCCTCGAAGGCCCCACCTTCCAGAAGCCGCTTGATCGGCTTTTGAACGTCACAGTCCAGCAAGTCCTCGTCGCTTCCATGCAGCACATCATAACAGAGGATCCAACATGGCGCGGCTCGAGCTAGCTCCTTAGCAAAGCCCCGGGAACCCGAAAACAAGTCAAGCCACCCCCGACCGTGAAGAAGAGCAGAACTCAGGTCAGGAAACACCTCGGAGAACACAAAGCGACCGGGCGGCAAGGATCGAAGTAAGTCCAAGATGGCCGGTGAGAGGGGAGAGGATTTTGGCGTAAGTCCAGGCCGAGGCGCAGAGAAGCGCCGTGATGCTTCGTTAAGCCCAGACGGTCTCAACAGCTCAACTCGAGAGGAGCCGGAGACTGACGCAGATAAAGGCTCAACCCGTGGGGAGCCGTCGACACTGAGAGAAGATGAACCGGGCTCCGGAGAGCCGGCGGCAGTCAAAGAAGGAGTTGGCGAGAAGGCAGGGGCCGGTGAATCGGGAAGGTTGAACCCTAATGCCTCAAGGGATTCCCTCTGGTTTTCACTCAGCTTCCACAAGTCGCGAACTGTGAATGCGACGAGCACACATCTCCTGCCCCGCCAGGGCATAGTAGCATGAAGGCGATGGTGTTCAAGCACACAAGCCCCCCGGCTGACATCAAGGAGCTCTCCATGCACCGTCCTCCCCTTCCGTTGGAGAGGAACTGATCCTCCGGTTGTTTCAATCCACACTTCCCCGCCCCGAAATCGACTCAACGGCACAATCAAGTTCGGATGACCTTCAAGATTATGAGAATCCTTATGGGGCAGGGACTTAGTGTTTGCGAGCACACTAAAGGAGGAGAAACGCATTCCAGGCATAACCTGGCGGATGTAAAGGCAGAAGGCCCGCACCGCTCGCGGGAACGTCCCACAGGAATTCAGGAGCCCCACAACTCCTCCATGGACGAACGCTCCACCATTGAAGGTCAAGCCTTTCTGCTTTTCCAAGGCGCTACGATCACTCACCTGAGCAGGCAGCCTGTCAAAGAGCACAAGAAGGTCAGCAGAGCCAATCACAGCCCGACGCAGGATTCGGCTTGCAACACTCTCAGGGTCCTGAGCACGACGCCCCCGTCGACCTCGGTCGAGGCCAGGGAGGCTGAAAGAAGCATCCGGGCCCAGCTCCCGCTCATCAGGCAAATCCCGAAGTTGATCCAAGTGAAGCCCAATCGAGGTTAGCCAGGAGTCAAGTGGTCCGAAGTCTCCCTGACAAGCCGGGCCCCACCAGGCGGGAGCGTCAGCAGCTGGCTTGCGCACATCGACGGCCCGCGTAGGGTCGTCCGCCGGGTTAAATTTGGATCGGACGAAACCATATCTAGGCTGGGTCCTTAGGGTCAAGTGGTCCGCTAGGGAGCGCCGAAGTTCGAAATTCAAGGCGCGAGAGGAGCTACGGCCCTTCACAAGACAGGCTGTTGCGACCTGGCTATCAAGAAGGTGCAGATACCGTGTTCCCGGAAACCGCCTACCCAAACCAGCTTCGGCACGCAGGGCGGCCCGAATTTCTCCGACGTTGATGTGGTGCCGCTTGTGCGTGGCAAGCACAGGTCCGAACTGCCGGAACGGCAGGAAACTGCAAAGGGCTTCGAGCATAGGGTGATGCTCATAGTGGCTCTCAGGGAGCTCGCCAACACCGAGGTCATCATCCCCACGTTCTCGCAAGTAGGCGGGGACCTCGCCGAGCAATCTGTTCCACAGGCCTTTCTGCAAGCCGTGTCGGCACAGCTCGACCGACACCCCGGGCGGAATGTCACTGCACACGGCGGCCTCCGAGACAGAAGAGGCGTCCGAACAGATCATCATAGGCGCTCCTTCGGCTCTGATGTCGACCTCAGAGAGACACAGGAGGGCGGCCGAGCACAACAGCTCGGAGGCAAGCGGACCTCTGACAAGGAAGGCGTCGGAAGGCCCCACACCTCTTTGTGCGCCATAAACGGAATCAAGCAGGCTGAGCAGCCGCCGCCGAACCTGAAGTGCGGAGACCAGGGCTCCACTCACAGCTTCCAGCAAAGAGCCACAACATGCTGTCTGGCGAACGATGCGAACTAAAAGGAACGCCAAGGGCACTACTCGCTTCGGGTTGGGCCTGATCAAGCCTCGCTCCCCATCAAAGAGCGCACCCCAGAATTCCGCTTGGCTTTCACCGTAGACTGCTTTGCCGGCATGTCTCGGCAATCCCGTGGCTTCGTATCCTGCCCGCACCTCCTCGATGACCGCTTGTCCCAAAGAC
Source organism: Symbiodinium sp. CCMP2592 (assembly GCA_905221615.1). Taxonomy (NCBI): domain Eukaryota; class Dinophyceae; order Suessiales; family Symbiodiniaceae; genus Symbiodinium; species Symbiodinium sp. CCMP2592. The sequence continues at coordinate 74,419 of CAJNDT010006201.1, read as the reverse complement.
GGCCGATCAGTTTTCCCTTTCTCGACAAAATCAAGGTAAATGAAATCGTCTATAAGGAGGCCAGCAAAGGAATTAGGGCTACGAGGTGGGCGGCCCTTCAGGGTAAGAAAATCTTTTAGGCGCAACCGGGTCCATCTCAAGAGAACCGCCAAATGCGATGTCTGCCCGAAGCTCACCGCGTGGGTGTCGCCCATAGCTAAGGTATCCAAGCAAGGCACCATCAGCTCGGAGGCAGTCCCCTGGCAAGCACAAGACAAAGTCGCTGCTTCCTCGCGTGTCAGATACACGGCCAACGCATTTCGCTGGCACCGGTCTGTGGAGATCAAGAAAGCATGGTAGAATTCCCGCAAGTCCTCGCAGTACACTCGGATTTCATGGGTTGGCGGCAGATAAGCGTGCTGAAGCTGCTCGACACTTCCCAAGCTCTGTATCCAGGGGTCCTCGCCCCCTTCGCCCATGTTGGGCACTCTCGCATCAAGCACCAAGCGATCCCGGGCTTCATCCTTCGGTACAGCAAACAGCCCGTTGCGGTAAGGAGTGCGCACTTGCGACGAAGGGAAAACCTTAAGCCGCTTACACTTATCCAAAGCTTGCAGCAGGCCCAAGCGCTTCCCAGGCGCGGTCCTGACTTGAGCGCGGGGAATGGGCACTCCTTCAGGAATCTCAACCCGGAAGGTGGAAGGGTTTTCGTAGATAGCTCGGGAGTAGTTATCCAAGTAGGGCCTGGGGTCAAAAGAAGGTTCGCCTACGAACTTAATCCTATCACAGTCGACAGGGAGCGCGTGGCACGGCCGGCTCAACTTCATGCGCACAGCATCTTCAAGGCTTCTCCCAGCAAGCCTCAGCTCGCCGAAACCACGGGAGATCGCAGAGAGCAGATCCTCCAAGGCTTCAAACTTAGCCGCGGCCCGGCCCATCTCGGAAGGTCCCACCGTCGGGGTGGCGTTCCATCGCTGCACAGAACTTCGCAGCGCCTCAACGCGCTGCCACTGCCGTGGGTGAAGGTCGCGCCCGAGCTCGATCTCGTGGTGGGCTCGGCACACGGCGGGCTGCCCCAGAAACAGCCAGTTGAGCACTAGAACAAGTGCATTCAGCGAGAGCCTCTCGGCATCTCTCGTGGAGTTCCCTGGGAGCAACAGCTCGGGGTAGGGCAAAGGCATGGGCCAAATCTTCCTCCGAGACTGAGCCGAATCTCCATGGGGCCCCCGACCTCGTCGAGGTAATTCGCGGAGCGAGTGAAAGAAAATGGAGAGGCTGCAATCGCTGGAGCTAAGAGCCCCAAACCACTCCTCCCACAGTCGAGAGGCCGTCACGGGAGTAGCTCGAGTGCCCGGCACAGCTTTGCAAGCATCCACATTCCTAGGTCCAGGGCAAGCTTCCGAAGCAGCAGGCGCATCGGTCGTACCACCGCAGCTCGCCTCCAGGAGCGCCGACGGCGGCGCAGGCAAAACAGAGTCAGCCACAGAAGTCGGCTTGCTCGGGGAATCCGGGAGGCACCTAGGGTAACCACAAGGGGCCTCGGGACTAAACCGAACTGGACCGACGACAGGCTCAGAAGGAAAAGAGGGATTAGGGTTACCACAAGAAGGAGCGGGCCTAAACCGTACAGGGTCGGCAGCTGCAGTGGGCTCATCACGAGCCGCCGGCGGCTCCGCAGAGCAAAGATCAGATGCCCCGATGCAAAGCTTGTCGGAAGCCTCGGCAGGAAAGGTTGCAGGGCTCAAACTAGGGTAACCAAAAGTGGGGCAGGGACTATACCCGAAAACGGCAGGGGAGGAAGAGTCCTCCGCACTCAAAGGATTAGGGGCGCTAGTTCGCCCGGCAGCAAGCCCGGTGTCGGCTTCCCGCAACGCAAAATGCACAGACTTATTCTTCAAAGGCTCCTTACGGGGGAGAACCAAACTATCAGAATTAAGGGAACTTGAAAAAGGCGCCTGGGAAGGCGAGCGACTGCAGGGGCTGAACGGCACGGGCCCATTGCATCCACGCAGCTCCAAACGTCCCCCCTACTGGAGGATTCCCGGCAGCCACAACAAAAGGCACCTTCCCACTCTGCGGAGAGGGGGCACAAGCACCTGCACAAGTAGTCGAAAGAGGAACGGCCTCCTCCGAACTGGCTCCAGCCTCAATCACTTGTCCTCCTTTTTGTTCCCTTTGTCGCCACGTCCGCCGCCCTTGGGACCTTTGCGACCTCCCTTGCCATCCTTGGGATCCCCGGGAGTCTCGGTGGGCTGGCCGTCTCCGCGACCGCCCGGAGGCACGCTGGGACCTGGAGCTCCATTGCCAGCGCCTCCACCGCCCAGGTGCTTCTTGGCAGTGTGGTAGGCGTCTCTCTCTTTGATCCGCCCCATCAGGATGGAAATCCACCGTGGGTCCAACAAGCGAGTCTGGCGAGCCTCGAATGGGTCTAGAGTCCTCGGGCGGCTGAATGCCCCGAAGGGCGGACTCGGTTCCAGAGCGATCTCGCTCGCGAGCAGCCATGAGCCGCTGTCGATAGCGGCTTGATCTAATCCAGCCAGCGCGAGAAGCGCTGTGGCTTTCGCCAGTTCTGCATCTCCATTGTTCAGAGCGTCGATGATGCCACCAAGGGTCCAGCCTGACGGACAGGCCCATTGAAGCTTTGCAGGAGGCTCCGATGTTCTATCCAAGCCCTTGCACTGCAAGGCCGAGCATCCAAGCCCGGTCCGCTCTGCGCATGCGCGAAGTCGTCCTGCATGCAAGACTCGATCGACTTGGAGATCTCGGCCGGGTTGGTCCTGAGCATGCTTCGGAGCCGCTGGTAAGCAGCGGCCTTGCTCCGTCCGCTCGAAGAAGAGGCCCCCGTCAGATCGGAGCCACCCTCCGCTCGGTCCAACACGTCCTCGAGACTCGAAGGCTTCTTCTCCTTGTGCATGTGCGAGAGGATTCGACTCATCTGCACCACCGCCTGATGAAGCTCGCCGCCGCCGTCCTTTCCGGGGTGAACCTCGGCATCGTCCTCGAGCGGCTCGTCGTCTAAGGGATCCACCGCGGGACCTTTCGGCTCTGCCGGCAATCTCCTCGCCCCCTGAACAAGCTGACTCATCTTCTCCAGCTGGGCTTCGGGCACCCCGGCCATCCGAGCGGAACGTAGCACGGCTGGATCCAAGCCTGCCAAAGGTGGGCCGCCAACCGTCGGCGCTGGAGTCCTTGAGGGAAGACCGCCGACCCGCGTCTGCCAAGCCGGTGCAGCAGGCGCCGGTTCTCCTCCCGCACCACGAGCGAGGAGGGTCTGGATGCCTGCTTTCAACTCTCCAATGGCTGACTCCACAGCTTCCAGGCGAGCGGGGACCCGCGACTCCAAGTCCTCCTCCGGCAGAAACTCCTGAGCTGAGTGGAAGCTGAAGTGCTCGGCCGCGATCGCGCTGAGGGACTGCCCCAGCGGGCAAGCTGGACTCGGTCCCCCTGCCGTCCCACCGGAGCCCGCCACCGTGAAGACGATCTCCGCCCCTTCGTCGGCGGCTCCGAAAGCAGTAGCTTCGCCCCCTCCGGAGAAGACGACGCTGGTCACCAGAGCCGGGCTCAAGACGCCCAGCCAAGTCTTCACCTTCCAGACAGGATGTGCTTGACGTCTGTCCACAGCCGATGCCGCCAGGACTTCCGCCAACGTCGGGCGAGTCAGAGAATCCGGAGGCAAGTACCTTCTGGCACCCACCCGGTGCCAAGCTGCATGAGGCACCACTACGAGGTACCCTCCGTCCACCAAGGCTACCCCGATTATCTGGCACGATAAGACCTCCCCGCCTTCTCGACTTGCAAGGCTCCCACACGGCACTCCCGTCCGGTGTCGCTGAGCAGACATTCAGCCAGGCCGGGAGGGGCCAAGCTCTCACGCTCTCGCTCACTATGCTCACTGTCCTCCGCCTCCGCCATGACCGCTCAAGCTCGGACAGATGAGTCCTGCGCTGGACAAGGCAATGCGAACCTCAGCCTGGGAAGGCAGACCAATGAACACGGAAGCCCCGCAATCGGTGCGAGACGAATCAACGAAGCAGAGCTGCTTAACTCGAGAGAAGCTCGAGGTCACAATCGGAGGATCGTAATCTTTTCCCTGGTGGTCACGGCAGACAATGTAGATCCTAGTCGAGAGCGTAAGAGCCTTTCGACCCGAGCTCCCACTAGCCCGACCGCTAAGCCTCCCTGCCAAGAACCGCCCTACACCCTGAGCGATATGCACTCGGAACTCTGAGGTAGGAGGACCCGGGTTCGCAGCACAGGATCCGTCCGCAAACCCTCCCGGACGCGCCTCAGAGGCGGCGGGTCGTACAGCTGGAGATTGCACGCCAGCTGCTGCCCCGGAGGGCCGGTAAGGGGTACTAGGCTGACTGCTCGAACTCCCTCGGGTAACAGAGCGCTGCGGGCTCGGAGCTTCCACAACCTCAAATCCAACCTGCGCCTCCAAATCTGCAATTCTCTCCTCCAAGCGAGCAAGTAGAACGCGGAGCGATCGAGCCTCTTCACGAAGAGAGATCAGCTCGGAGCGCACACTCATTCAAGAATCCGATAAAGCCTGGCAATCGGACGACTAGCCCGCCCCCAACTCCGGAGAAGGCCAAGTCGAAGGAGGAGGAGGAAATCCAAAGCAGGCCCAAGGCAAAGCCCCAGAAGAAGCCCCAAGAGCAGGGAAGGCCAATGAAGGTCCCCAGCCCACCGGTCGCGATCCAAATCCAAGGCCCCCGCCAAACCCGAAGGAAGCAAAGGCTCAGGAGGAATCAGAATCCCTTTTTGAAGCAGGAACTGGATTAGTGAGTGTCCAACCACACTACGAGCGCACTTTTTGGTCTGAGCCCAAGACGTCTGTCGTACAGGGTGCATTCAGATCTAACTCAAAAGACTACGCTCGCATGAGGACAGGTCAACACGGCGCTTCAAGACAGGGAAATTTCACACCCGTCTTATCTGTAGTGTGACGTCCGAATCATGCTCGAATTATGGCCGCTTTGGGCCAAGCCTACTTCACCGGATTATACCGGGAGCTTGCGCAGTCAACCGAGCCGAGTGCGGCGACTCAAGGCTCCAGGCTGAGTTCTTCAATCGCGAAGCGGAGTGCTTTCGGTACTCTCGGTATTCTGTGCGGCTTGCGCGGGCACATCGAGCACCTGAACGAGGTTGCGATCAATGCTGTGATTGATCAAAAGCGGTTTCATACTCTTAGTCAAACAATCCGCAAGTTGTAAATGCGTCGGTATCCATCTCAACTCGTCGCCGTAAGGATGGTACAAGGCGTGCGTTAGCTCGTCCTCTTCCCAAAGTCCTTGGCGGAGTCCAGACATCTCTATGGCAAGGCGTTTATCCTCGCATGATTTTGGAATCGACGCAGTCAAGTGATCCGAGAGGGACCTGCAGTCCGTATACTGCAGGTGGAACATCGATCTCTTGGCGACTTCTTCCCAGTTCTGTGACCGGGGCAATTTGCCGAGCAGTTCGAGCACTGCTGCTCGAATGCGGTCTCCATGCTCTATGGCATGTTGCAACGAGTAAGCCTCACACTGGAGTGTGGCGCGACAAACCCGTTTCATGGTGGACGAGGAAAACGAAATGAGGTGCATCTCATGCGTTGACGCGTTCTTGTCCACCGCCGACTGTGCGGAAGTGAGATAGTGGAAACGACCTCTCTGCGACTTATGGTTTGCCTCTCCTGCAAAGGAGGCGTCGCAAAACGTGACAATCGCCAGCTCCCCTGTATTCCAGGGTAACTTAGCGCTGTACGTGATCGGCCTATCCGCATCTCCTAACGCCAGTGCTACTACGCGGTTTGCTTCACGGAGCGTATCCACCGTGGCTGTCGTAACACGCTGCTGCAGGGCATTCACCCTATAGGCAAGATCAGGTCTCGTGGCGCGGGCCACCCAAGCCAGCGATCCTATGACGGATCTCAACGCTGTGCGCTGGCCATTCGAGACTGGAGTCGTGCCCTTTTCAGACTTATGTATATCGATCGGGCGAATTGCACGCGTGTTATCCCTACAGTTTATACTGATGGTCCCATCGGCGCTTTGCACATACTCGCGTCCGCAGAAACGGAACTTCTCAGTCTCTATGCGACCGATCTTAAACTTATCCAGCAGATTCTGGATAGCCGGCTCGCCTTCGGCGGTAGCAGCCCACAGGAAATCATCCACGTGGGTGCACAAGCAAGCACACAAACGACCACCTTCTCCTGTAATATAGTACAGGGCTGACAGAATTTGCGAGGCATTTAAGCCAAATTCTCGGGCACTCTCCTTTATACGGAGGTAAAGGTTCCGACCCGCGTCGGTCGTGCCATACACGGGTACTCGGGCAATCATATGCCCGGCTCGCTGAATCTCTGCATCGGGTACACCCTTAGGGTGTTTAGGAACCCGAAGAATGAGGAGGCGCTCAAGGGGTTTCCCTTGGAAGTATGCGTTCGTTATATCGGCTGCTTTGAGCCGCAGGGCCAACGAAACCGCCCATGAACACAGAAGGGCTATACCTTCCGGCTCGGCCGTGGGGCTGTCTGCCCTGATATCCTCCTCATTCGAGATATGCTCGAAGTTTCCACATGCGACCAAGCGTGCTTTCCACTTGGGAGTGTATGCTGGCGTCCCCTTTAGGTGTTCATTCTTATCGGTGAGGACCCATTTGGTGGGGATACACACGTGGCCAGCCTTTGTAAGCTCCTTGAACTCCTTGTCTGTGCAAGGGACCACTGCGTTGAATTCAGTGTACTTCTGCCATTCAGTTTTCATGGCAGCATCCAGCCCCAGCTGTACTTCGACAGGGGCTTTGTGGTAATCCAGGAGCGAGGCCATGTAGCCAGCATCGACATTAGAGCCGATGGCGTCTTCCCCATCTGGGGTGAGAGCAAAGGCCTTGGATTCCGCCGCTCGACTATCCGAGGGCTCAGCTGCTGGCACAGTCGTGCCAATCGCAGCTGTGTGCGATGCTGCTGCCAGTCCGTCGTCTTCCTCAGGAATGTAGTGACACGGATGGGCTTCTGGCAGTCCGTTAGCACGTATGTGCTCGGCAAGTTTCGAATGCTCGAGCCATATGTGCTGGGCGATATTTCGCCGATGGCATCGCCGCCAACTGGCCTCCGAACACAACAGAAGTATTCGGTGAAAGTCATCGTGGGCCTCGCTAACTATTCTAGCGATCGTACAGAGCCCTTGGTCTGTTTGCAGGTTGGCTTCAATCCCGCCCCGATTCCTGTTGCCTAACTCGGGGGCGTGACTGTACACAACCCCTTTTGCAAAGCATGTGGCGGAAAGCTCATCACAATTGTATTGTGGATGCCGAACGCTGTACGGATGGCTTCTGCAATCTATGATTTCCTTAATCCCGTACTCGTGGATGCGCTCTAGGAACGTCTCGATGGGAAGATCAGAGTGACCCATGGTGTATATCCCATCGCCTTTCCTGCCAAAGGTGTTGGGCGCATCCCTATATATGGGGTAGCCTAAGTCCGACAAAAGCTGTATGTCATCTTTAGACAACTTGCCGAGATCACTCACCGTGTATGCGGAGAGACTGTATCTTTCTCCTACAAACGGTGCGACCATGTGCACGTCCTTCGGGCGAAACTTAAGAACCTTGTTCTTAGTATCGTGGACGGTGCCATACATTGTCGTGTTTTGAACACGCACGGGGGTTGTACCCGTGGCTTCTTCCACCCATAGGCCGCCTCCACGATACTCGCCCACACCTATAGTGTAGTTATGCGAGCCAGGAGTGTTCGCTAGGTCTCTATGGGCCTCTGCGCCTCTGTTGGTAAGCTGAACGCTACTCCACTGTGGGAGGTGATGACCGGCTTGCATACTGTGATGCAAGATGTAGTGGTTGAGGTACATGGCGAACGACGGTCTCTCGCGCGTTGGTCCTGAGACACCAACAAGACCACCGTGCCGATATACTCCCACCGCGAGGGCTATGCTCCCGGGATCTCCATCATCTAGGAGCGGGCGCGTGTAAGCCTCGCGTCGGTCGCGGTCATAGGCACGAAGGAGGGCCAGACACTCATCCGGGGAAAAACCCTGAGTATCTATCAGGCCTTTTGCCATGATCTCTACTTGATCAATCTCTTCCGCAACTAGTGCATCATCACGGCCTCCTACTGGCGATCGCGACCGGGCGGTTTCGCCCGTCTTATCTTTGGCGCGAAACCTTGCAGGTGTGGATGGCGCTGGCATCGGTGTGCCGGGCATCATCGCTGGCGTCGATGGTGCTGGCATAGGCACATCGTGCGCGACTGCCGGTGTAAGCGGGGCAGCTGCAGCCACTGGACGTGGCGTCGCTGGTGCTGTGACCGGGTCTGCTACGCGCTCATCCTGGAACCTTTGTTCCGGTCCATGAACAATGGCTTCCGGAAGCACTGGTTCTCCTGCCAAAACGCGATGCGCTGCAACTTCAATTTCATCAGCCGGGCGCATCTTCCTAGCGTTCACAAGTACCGGGATATTCTCGTGTAATACTTGGAAAGTCGGGCCGGTTATAACCAGATAGCCCATGTACTAAACACATACCGTCGACTTCCAAGTAGATAGGCGACTTAGGCTATGTCAGCTTAGTCGACTTAGTTCTGGAGATTTTTTGTGCACTTACTAGGTGGGTTTAGGGTACATAGACAACCCAGTTAGTTCACTTATAGTTGTGCAGGCTAAGTGGACTTACGGCAGATATCAAGTGGTCCGTAAGTGGGAAAATATTGATTATTTTAGCTGCACCAACCACTGTAAAAATGGTTTCAAACTTGAGCGGGAGCCTACACCCATATCAGAATTTTTTAAACACCAAAGCAAGCAATCCCAAAAAAAACCTTTTCGATCGACTCCGTTCGTCGGCTGTGTAGACGAGGTGGACTTATATAAGGAAGTCTTGAGGGCAGGGCCACACAAAAGAGTCTTTCAGGCAGCAGCACATGTAACATTCAGGCATCATCGTGTGACCTTCGCCCGGTATAATCGGCTTGCAAGTCGGGTGCACCCGAAGGAAGGACGGTCCGGCCTCGGCAGCATAGGTGTCGAGGTGTTGTAAGCCCACGTAATTAGGCACAGCTTCCGGCACCCGCCGACACCCCACATAGGTATACTACATGGTCTATATAGTGTTTTATAAACTATACACAGTTACACGCGAGGCCCAGATCATGAAACTATATACATAACCCAGTACAGCCCAAACCCTACAGACCCTGAACCCCAAACCCTGCACCCCTTAACCCTAAACATGTCCCACCTTGAAACCCTCCTGTAGGTATCGGACAAATGTTCCGTGCTTTACAAAGGCACTGTAGCTGCCGAGGCCTGTCGCAAGAGCAGTTCCGGATGTCATGGTCTCCCGATGGAAATCCTGGGCCAATGCCAGCCTGTTGCGGTAAAGTCGTTGAGCCAATACAGCACAGTTTGCTTACACGTGCTCTGTGTGCACCTGCCCGTGAAACCCTACACCCTGAACCCTGCAATCCCTGTAGACTGTAGATCGGAACCGCACATGCTGGAGGAAGCCCGGCTCTCGATTCCCTGTGCCGTCTCACCCATCCTTTCGTGCAGGCAGTACAGGCAACGGTTTGCAGTGTGTATCTAGAGGTTATAGAAATAAGCAGGAGCCAGGGTCACCGTACATAGGCTTTTGGTGTGGTTGTATGTGTTTCCGGTGTCGCGAATACATAGATAGGTTCTATTACCTAGACCTAGACTTCGTTTGCAATGCTGCACCGTTGCGGGGCCTGCTTTGCTGCCACCTTGCAGCGACGACTGAGTTCGAGTGTCAGGAAGCTACAGAATAAATTGTCGGCCGTGCGGTGCAATGGGTCCATTTAGGGTTCGGTTGGTATGTTATATAGTGGGTTTCGGGTGGTGTGTTATGGTGGCTGTCGGAGTTTCTTGGAAGTGCTGCTGCAGTACAGGAGCGACAGTCGTGCTGTGCATGTCATGCATGATTGCAGTGACAGTGGTGCTGTGCAGTGCCTGTTGTGGCAGTCAGTCCAAGCAGTCTACATGTCCTGGTGGTGTTCTGAAGCGGTCATGCAGTGTCGTGCAGTGCACGAAATTTTCCGCCGACCCCCCCCCCCCAAACAGCTTCAAACCAGCATCTACCTGATTTCAGTTTTTCGCAACCAAGCAAAACATAGGCATGGGTGTCGAGAAATCCCATGGTGCAGTTGCAAAAAACCGAAACAGGCCACGTTCGGGCCAAAATTGGCCAAAAATCACAGAAAAAAATCGGCGAGAGTTTCACCAGGGGGGTTACCGCACCGTGGTGTGTTGAAGAACGATGAGATTTGCAGCTTTATTAAAAAATAAAGTTGCAGGGCGCAGGTTTATTTTTTAATAAAGTTGCAATGTGCAACTTTATTTAAAAATAAACCTGCAAATTCTAGAATTAAAAAGAATCTTGAAAAATAAACCTGCAGGGCGGAACTTTCTTGAAAAATAAAGTTGCCGGGCGCAACTTTATTTTTTAATAAAGTTGCTTTGGCCAGTGTGGCTGTTGATGGCCGAGCTGCCGCTAATATTTCTAAACTGTCCCGTGACCCTAGAGCAACCTTTGGCCGGCTCCGTGAGAATCTTTTGTGGGTGGTGTGGGCACAGAAACCACTCTGGGAAAGCAGTGGGCGGCGGCTCGGGAGCAAGTCTCCCATTGCTCTCCTCGGTGACCTTGCGGTTGAAGCCTCGAAGTGCCTCTCCTTCTGCGGTTGGTGGAATTTCGATAGCCACTCCTCGAAACTCGGCCGCCGAGAATCCGATGCTCGAGATGTTCGACACAAGGTCAGCCCGCTGATAGCCCTAAACCATCTCTGTTCTCTTCGTGCACACCTATGCAATCGCATCGCAGCACCTGTTTCCAGGCAAGGCCCTCCTGGAGTAGGTAATCGTGCAAAGCATCCACCGCCTGGACGAGTTTGCCTTGCTCTGCCGAGTGCAAGTAAGCACTGATCATCATCCGCTGTGCTTCCGAAATCGGCATGGCCACAATTGGAAAGGTCGTGGGGACGTGGATCAGAGTCTGCGAGCCTTGCCCTGCTGACTCAACTTCGCGAGTTTAACCCTGCGAAGTCATGCATGCCTGTGGGCATGACATATATAGTGGACGATACGTTGAAAAAGAGTCCCAATCCGTTGTTCCGAAGCCAAAAGAGCCAACAAAAGCAGAGAGCCGACAAAAACGTATCACACAAGTAAACTTAAACCAAGGGTCCTGTGTATATATACACACACACAGCGCACAATCCAGCCACCGAGAAGGGAACCAAAAAGGACTATATAATACACTCCGAAATTCCTTGAACCCACAGCCCTGCAACACCATGCCTGTGTCAGCCAAACCCACAAAACACAGAGATATGTGTGCATGTGTGTACACATAAACATATACACATGCACAAGTCTTTTAAATTTTGTGTCTTCGTATGCATGTATATAGGTCTGTACAATGTCTATGCATGTATGTTTGTGTGCATATATATACATCTGCACGTGTGTGTATATATATGTATATATACACACATACATACACATATGTGTATACATGAACAGATATATAGATATGTGGCATTTATTCAGATATGTGTATAACTCTAAATTCCCACCTGCACCAAACATACTTATGTTGATGGTGATGCATGTTGCTATGTGTGTGAACTGCAGCAAAAAGAAACAAACACGACCCCCGCCTAACTTCCGACCAAACCACGATCGCCCCAAAACCCTTGGAACAAAGGAGCCCGCCTGCACCCACACAGGCAGCTGCAGGCGGCCCAGCAGCCGAGGCAGGAGGAAAGGAAGAGCTCTGGGGGGGGCCAGGTGTGCATGTTTTCTTTGAAGATTCTTGTTGGTTTCTGCTTTCGTTCCATGTGAAATGCTGTTTCTCCAGAAAGTCATCTAAAGGAAAAACAAAAAAAATCTGGCTGAAAGACCATCCCAAAAACTTCAAAATTACACATCACGCCCCCAACGTGCTTGCTCAGTTTTCTTGCAATTCGCACTCTGCGAAGCCCTGAAATAGAAAATAACAATAAAAGCGATCCACTCGTACTCGCCCAAAACGATGAATTTGCTATGACCAGCCCGATCCCCAAGTGAGCTAAGTGGACTTAGCCCCACCATCGCAAAAACCCATCCGGCAAATGACTTAGCTTTCATTTATATCTGGTTTAGCTAACATACTGTTAAGTTGCCTAAGCTGGCTTGGTCACTTATACATAAGTGACTCAACTACATAGATAACCGAACCATATATGGCCAATTGGTTGGCCGCAACATATACTTGGACCCTTTCTGGTTGCTAACCTCCCTATACAGCTTGCATCACATGCACATCACTTAACCGGGTACATAGACAAGATATCCGGTCACTTGGTCGACATATAAGTTGGCATACTATCTAGGCCATGTGGGACATTTGAATATAGCCAAGACCGACTTTCCAAGTACCCAGTACGCATTCTCTGCCTCACGTCCTATGACGCGGCTAACCGTGGACCACACGACACCTGGGCTGCCAGGGACGTTATCCCGACGGTAAATAACTAAATCACCAACCTTATAGTCAGTGTCTAGAGGGGCTGCATTACGCTGTAACGCTTTGGCCACTTTGCGGGAAGTCTCTAAGTGAACAAAGGCCTTTTTGGCTTCCTGCCGTGCTCTGTGCCGAATGTAGTATACACTCGTCTCATCATACTTGGTGAACAATGTACCAAGGCTTTCGGATTCATCTAGCACTGAACCCGGCGTTCGAGGCTGCTTTCCCAACACGTGTTGTGCTGGGCTAAACCCTTGGTGCCTACTAAGCTCGTTCTTAGTAGTAACACTTTCGGTAACGACCGCCTCCATCTCCTCGATATTCGAGGGTTGAGCCTCCTGCGCGACTTTTCTGATGATGGCCTTAGCAAGTCCACCATGGCGTTCGACCTTTCCAATAGTCTGCGGGCTCTCAAGAGGGGCGTTCTTATGGGTTATACCATGCTGTGCCAAATACTCTGAAAATTCTCCCCTGAAGTGCGTCCCTCTGTCAGTGGTTATGACTTTGGGATGTCCAGCCCAGCTGATCCACCTGTCGATCAGGCATTTCACACACTGGCGGGCACTTGGGTTACCACCCCCAGGTTTCACGAGCACAACTTGCTGGAAACTTGTTCCCATGTCAACTATATTGACAGCAGTATAGCGATTTCCATAGAAGTCTTTGACCTCCAGCGCATCCATACCTATCGTATGGTTGAACTCCTTAGGGAATACACTATCGCCTGCGACAGGGTGATGCCTGGGCACTGGAGCTGTGTCCAGGCAGACCTTACACTTGTAAAGTCCGGCAGCGGCGATGAAATCCTTGCTCGCCCGGGCCTGCTTCAGAACCTGAACCAGGACTGCGTTTGGCAGATGGCCAAACGATCGGTGCAGGCGCCTTATAGCTACCCGGACTCGTTGCGGTAACGATCTCCACGCCGCTCGGCGCTCTGCCTCTGTATTCGGCGTTCCGGGGAACGGGAATTGTTCCAAAATGAGGCGTTCTCTTTCCTCGGGCGTCAGTGCGCCACCGGCATCATCCACCCCATCAGGGGCACCTCGCTGAGGCATCTCAGCATCGGGCACCAGCTCTGCTTCGCTGATGTCCTCAGGATCTGTGTCCTGGGCGTCGCCGACAAAGCAAGTTCGGCTAAATGCGTTGATATAGTACTCCTCAGAAATGGTACGACAAAGGTTCCAAAAGTCAGTACTATCCGTATCAACATAGCTACGGGGTATATACCCGTAAGACTCTGACCATGCTTGGAAGAGGTCCAAAGCCTTTCCGATCTCTGGGCCTATGCCTGAGATATGCATGTCTCCTCTCAAGGTAACAGTGTCCTCAAGCATTGGGTAGCCGTTCGGGGTAACCAATATAACCGGAATGTTGAGGGTGTCAGCTACACACTCAAGCTCCAAACACAACTCCTCTGTGGAAGTCTCAAACCTGGCAACCACGAGGCCCGGTGGCCCGTTCTGCCTCTCGTTGATCACGCTCGCGAGGACCTGTGCCGAGGGTTCATGCAATCTAATCAGGTGATCAGCTTCTCGCATGGCGGCGTTGTACACGATTGCCTTTAAGACTTCGTCTCCCGCTACCATTTCGGTAAGGCTTGAGGTGAGGTACTTGGACTGGGCCTTGCTAAGCTTCTTTAAGCTAGCGGCTGAGGGCCCATAGGCTGCGCTGCTACTGTGGGGCAGGTCTTCGGGAGGATCAGGGCTTGGAAAAGAAATCTGGCTGGCTTGTCCTACCCACTCCCCACTGCAGACGGCCATGTATGCTTCGCGCTCTGCTCCGTCCTCATCCATGGGTGAAACTTCACCCTCCGGGGCTGTGCCCGGGCCGGCAGAGGTGGCGATGCGCGAAGCCCGCGGGTCTGTGCCCGGGATGTACACTGCACTCAAGGCATCTGTGTCCTCGATCTGATGGGGCACTGTGGCCGCGTCGAACGCCAAGGGAAACACCCAAAGCGCGACGTAAGCGCCATCCTCCGACGGTTCTTGCGTCGGGCATGCTTGCTCGGCTCCACCGGTTTCGGTGGGCAGCTTCTCGGAGTCTGACCCCGGCGGAAAGCATGCGCCTTCATACGTCCAACTGGTGCCGTCGGCGGGGTCCAGATGGGAAAACAAGTATCCTATGGGATCTATGTCCCGTAGCTTGCCCGTCGGCTTATACGAACGGCCTGTGTGGCGGGTGACCACTGTGCACTTTATGTTGTGCCGCTCGCTGAGTTCGTGGTGATTTTTATCACCAGCCCAGAAACGTCTCGGTGCATATGGACCGATCCAGCACGCTGGCGCCTGCTTCTCGCGCATGACCTCATATAGGTCAGTCAGCACACCATCAGGGAAGTCCTGAAACACGATGCGCCTGTTCCACCCGAAACCTGTGTCGGGGCTAAGTGCAATGGCACCAACGTCGATGGCCAGGATCTTCTCGTCGATTTCGACGAGCTTGCCTTGCCCTGGGGGCTTCGGAAACTGACGACGGAATTCTGCCCATTCCGCGTCGATCGCCGTGGAAGTACCACCATGACTCTCTGGCCGTCATGGGGCGGTGAGGATTCTCACGCTCTGGAAACCTGTTGTAACCAGCACTGCCTCGGAAGCGCGGTGGCTCCGGCGGCTCAGGCGGGCGCCTGCTGCCGAGGTTGCTCCTGGGTCCCGGTGGATCCCAGTCTCCCGCACCTGTGCCGTCGTCGTACTCGACCTCGTCATACACGCTGTGCGGTGCCGTCTTGCCTTTGCCCTTGCCTTTGTCGGGCTCGACATCCACCTCCGGCCGTGCAGAGGGGCGAGGATTCGTGCGATCACGCTCGGGAGCTGTGTTCCGGCCTGCAGCACGAATGCGTTCTGGCTCGGGAGCTGTGTCCCGATCCGCACGGTCACCTGGGTCGCGGACGCGACCCCAACGGGAGGTGCGCTGGCGTGTCGGAGCCTCGGACCTATCCCGAGGTCTGGAGTCCATCCGCCGTCTCTCACGGGTACGGTCACGGTGATGGCCCCTGCTCGAGGAGGAACTATCTCCGCCTGCGACGCGATCGGGAGCGGCGAGTAAGCCTCTTGAGCTCCGCCTCGGCCCTATCGGCCCGGGTTTCCGCGTCTTCTGCCCTCTCACGCATATCCTGCAGCCGATCATACGCATTATCGCGCTGCCGCTTCACGTTGTTGAGGGCCTCTCTCAAGTCACTTATAGTGCTTTCTTGGCAGCGATTCGCATCGGTGAGGTCGTGGACCTCAGCCTCGAGCCTGCGAATCCGAGCCGACGACCCTGTCGGCGTCGCTGCGCGGTCCTGTGCTCCACCGGACTTTGCCGGCGGCGGCGCTGGTGTAGCCTTCGGCCTCTCTATGGGGGCCGCTCCGCCCTTGGCTGACGCACCTACGCTAGAACTAGCAGGGTTAGGACCCGAGCTAAAAGTAACCGAAGGTAGGCGTCCTCCAGGGGCTGTGCCCTGTGCACGGTTCATCGCCGCAGTGAGCGAGTTCGGGTCGTACTTTGCCACATACGATGTATGTGTCTTGCCGACCAGCCCCATGCGGGTTGCAGCCTGATACGCGGTTTCGCCTGCCATGGGAGGCCTATCAAGGGGGCCTACCCCTGTCACCGGTGCCGGTATGCGGCCCTCTGCAAGCATCTGCGCGTGAAACCGCTCAGCATATGTAGGCTGATCATCGGGGCGTGCACACTGCGGCTCCACGACAAGGATGCACTCATTATCCTCTGGTCCGTCTGTGCGGACAGCGTCGACGAAGCACCTCGTAAGCTCCTCGACCTCCTGGGCTATGCCAGGGGCGCGGTGCAAACACTTGGGACACTGTCCTTTGCACGCTTTGCTGCCCATGAAAGGCCAACTGTTCGCTGCACTCATGTGAGTGAGGCTGACGGAGCAATCTGGCACAAGCTCCAAAAGCGTTGCATGGGCAAGGATGCCCGCCGCAACAGATCTATGTCTGTTGGCTTTGCAAACCACATGCACGGCAATGGACCGAATCCCAGCGTCCTTAGCGTCAAGGACGTTCGCCACGATGTGCCTGACGTGGGCGATCAGGTTGGGATGGTCTGCGTGCTCCCGAATTATATCGGGGTTCGACCCAACATGCTTTGTGCGGTCGCGCTGTTCGTCGTTGCGCTGTTGGGCTTCTGCAGGCGTCAGATCGTCTTTCCGATCGTCCTTAAGCCACACCATGTCCAACATCACTAGCATATAGCTAGTGGCACTTGCATACGTCGTGATCGCATGCGTTTCCATCTCTTCGTGCTGTGCGAAGAGCTCGGCCGCCGTCCACTTTCCTCTGACGCGTTGCAGCCAGGCATGGTGCTCATAGCCCCAGGTAAAAACATCAATAATGATGTCCGGGTTCGCTGTGTCCCCCGCATAGTACGGCAGCAAGGCCAAATCCGGATTATACACGGATGCTGGAAGAGGAGTGTCGAGCTCCGGACCATGAGGTCCTCCACCTGCCATTATAACCAGGGGCCTGCCGTGCGGATCCTTCTTCACAACCGCATCGAACTCGGCCAGCTCACGGTGCCCTCGTGCGATCTCCTTCGGATGCACTGTGGCACGGGCTGCTGGCGGTATCCCTGGGCTATCCCCAGGCCTGGCCTTCTCTATGGGAGGCGCCTTCTTTGGCAAGCCGCTTCCTCCAGGCGGTGCCTTGGGCGCATGCGCAGGGAAAGCGGGAGTGATCACCGGTGCGGCACTGTGGCCGACCGCAGGCGAGGTCGCCATGGCACTGTGGCCAGGCTCCGGCGCTGCTGAAATCTTCGGTGCAGCCTTTGCCGTCGGGGGCGCCTTCTTAGGCAACTGCCCCTCCTCTGCGGCCATCGCGGCGGGCTCCGTGTCTCCTACGGACGTGCCTACCATGCAATGATTCGGGAACGCTACGCTTATACGTCGCTTAGTGTTGTTGCGATTCTCAGCTGTGGTTGTGAAGCTGTGACCGTGGCCTACGCCTACAGTGCTATGACCATGGCCTGCATCTACAGTACTGTGACTGCGACTTGTTGCCACTGCGTCATCTGCCGCTGTTGCATCTCGGGGTGTGCTCACAGACTCTGAGTGAGCTAAGGCGGCGGCGGCGGCAGACCTAAATATAGGAACTGGCGGCGAGGGGATTTGGAAGCTCCTTATGAGACGGGGTTGTTTCACCTGAATCAAACCTTCTGTTATGTTTATGCATAACAGCCCTGAGTCATGTGTCCGACACAGCTTGATCCTAATGATGCTATCCTCAGAAGGAAGTCGAACACCACACTCTCCGAACCGAAGGTCCTTGGTTATACCAAGTTGGGCCTGGGCGTAAAGGGACAAAAGGAGAGGGGCTGTACCCTTAATCTCATGCGAATCAAGGACGCCCGGAACTCTCAAGTCCTGCTCCAATCCCATTATAGAGAAAGGTATGGTCCTGCTACCCAGGGTTTCGGTAGCACCGCTAAGACCCTTGAAGGTACGATTGCCCTCAGGTTTAAACCTCGTGCTGTAACCGAAGTTCGCAAGTTTCCCCGCCGCGTTTGCTATCCAATCGCTACCGTGAACAGTCGAGTTACAGCCCTCATCCAACACGGCGTATACGTGCTTATCCTCGTAGATATTTACTACGGGCAAATCAACCAAAGCCGGATGGATATCTGTGACCCCCTCAGTGAAAGCCACGAAGGCGTGCCTCGTCGCGGAGGCCCTCGAGGAGCGCGATCTCGCCGACGCCACTTCCCAACTGTTGTTGGTCGATGGCGCAGAGTGATCATCTAAGGCCTCTTGCAGATATGCGAGAAGGTCACCGCGAGATATCACGGGCTCGGTTACGAAGTGACCCTCTATGGTCTCTTGAAACTGGGCAATAGCCGGAACTACTACCTCTACGGGGAGGCTATCCCCCGTGCTGCCGACTATGCTGCGCAGAAGATCGAAGTCCAGGGTGTTGGACTCCCGCAGCACTGTGGCTGCGTCATCCCTAGCCTTTCGCTCGGTCTGCGGCTGCTCATCTAGAAGCATCCCACAAAGCTTGCACTTAATGCGGGAGGTCTTCCTACTGCTACCCGACCTCTCGGTGGAGGTGTGGGGGCATGTGGCCTGGTCTATGACAGGCTTCTCTTTCTTCGTCTTGGTGACGGTGCCGCATTTCTTACAGGTCCGCATGTCTATGTATGCGTTACTCCCCGACTTGTTGAACTCCTTGCAACCTCCCCGGCATTTCCGGGGGCCCTCGCTGGACGAAGCAGCTGACGCGGCGAGGCGAACCTCGGGCTGAAAGGGTTCAGGCGGGGGCTCCTGGCTGAGAGGGACATCCCTTCTCGTGATGCTAATGGGGTTATCATCACGCACATCAAAGTATTCCGTGACCCAATCCAAGAAATCGGCCAAATTTATGGATGGGCACTTCTGCGTGCGTCCCCAAAGAACATATCCAGGAAACGTATACAAGACACGCTCATAAGTCAGACCCTTATGCTGACCAAAGGAGAAAACGCGATCGGAACCCTCAGGCGGGCTGTCACGCATGATCCTAGCGGCGGCTGTGCGCCGAAGCTGCGGTGAGAAGAGGGTTTCACTGCCGCGGCCTTTGCCGGTATTGGTCCTTGAGGGAGTCAGCTCAAGGTTGGCTGGGTAACCCTCGAGCCTACCAGCGCTCGCATTCGACAGATGGACACACTCTGTGTCATCCTCCTCCACTGCGGCGAAATACGCCTGGGGCTTCGGCGCCGCCGGCTTTGCGGCTGCGTTGGCAGTTCCCCCAGACTGTGCTGGGGTTGTGGTGCCCTTGGGGCCATTGCCCTTACCGCTAAACTTGCAGGCAGCATCTCCGGCCCAATGGCCGATCACACCGCACTTCAGGCACCTACTCTTTGCCTTAAGCTCTGCCAACTTGGCCTTACGATCAGCAATAGTCAAATTGCTACGCACGACCTTCCCTCCGGATTTTCCGGAGGACTTGCCCTTGTTCTTCCCTTTTCCTTTTCCCGCCTGGGCAAAGGCGGTCTGTGCCGCGTACGCAAGCTGAACTGACTCGGCATAGGAATCATCCAAATCGTCAATCTCAGCTTCATATGCCACTGCCGTATAGGCGTTGAGTTGCAATGCTAGGTCTTCATCATCAATCCATTCATCCGCATCATCTCCCCCAGACGCTGTGGCCTGGTATGCTTCTTCGCCGTAGCCGTCACCGTAGCCTTCCGCGGATTCCTGCTGTTCCTGGTGACCATACTCTGCGGCACTACCATCATACCCCATGTAGCCAAACTTAGGGTACTGTGGCTTAGCGTCGAAACGTCTCCAGGTCTTACCTGGGCCACTAGGGTCCTTCTGGGTAAGAAGACGTTCCTTCATGTGCACCACTGAGTGATGCTGAACAAGGACGCGTGCGTACTCATCCACGGTGTGTACGCGGGCGGCGGTCTTGACCATTAGCTGTTCGTTCCTTTCCAACCCTGAAAGCTCAACAAGGAGGTTAGCCCTCATTGCTTCAGAAAGGCGGATATCAGGATCTAGCTCACGCAAGGTCGACCACCACCGCTTTCGGCGGGCTATGTAAGACAACATAGGCTCGCCGGGTTGCTTTGCAAGTGGGCCCGTCAGGAGCTGTCCCTGACGGAAAAGTTCGGACGCCTCTTCAGATTGAAGAGGGAAAGCTTGCCTCCTGATTTCTTCTATCAGGTAGTCGACGCCATCATGGCGAAGCAGACGTTCCAGGCCGACGTCGCGAGCAATGCAAAAGGCGTCTCCTCGGAGACCCTCCAAATCTTGCTAACGCATTCGCTCATATCAAGCGACTCGTCCTTAATGTCTTGCAAGGTGTACACCGCCGGATCTGTGTCCGGCTCCTGCTCATCGTCGCCCGCCACTTGGCTGGGGTGCGACGGCAACGACTCCGCATCCTCATCTTCTGCCTCGGACGCGGGCTTAGTCCGTTTTGCGCTGGACGGACTGGCGGGTATACCGCTGCTTCCATCACCATCTGTGGGCGATGCACTGGTCCCCTGACTTGCCCTGCCACGCCACTTCCTTGGTGACTCGCTCTTGGCCCTTGCCGACTCGGCAAATCGCAGGTCCTTAAGAGCTTCACGCCGCTGCTTCTCCTTATGTTGCAGCACGCGGATCTGTGTCCGGAAGCACCAATCGTGGAAGCCAGCAGCCGTACCGTCGTATATGTACGAACCGCTTTTCGTTTCTGCAGGGCTCAGGTTCTGTGACCAGAGATTGGGCTGGTAACGCAAACCTGCCACGCTCATGGCTTCAGATAGAAGGGGCCTTTGCGCCGCGACTATCACTACTCTACCCAACGGACCCCGGACCACAGGCTCTACGGGGGTGAAACACTAGTGGTTGTCCTCACAGCTCCGCTACCAGTTTGAAGCAGGAACTGGATTAGTGAGTGTCCAACCACACTACGAGCGCACTTTTTGGTCTGAGCCCAAGACGTCTGTCGTACAGGGTGCATTCAGATCTAACTCAAAAGACTACGCTCGCATGAGGACAGGTCAACACGGCGCTTCAAGACAGGGAAATTTCACACCCTTGATCCCGCGTCACCTCCCTGAAGACCTGGAACAGAACACCGAGGATCCCTCCAGAAGCTCCCGAAGCGGCTACCAGCGGCCAAGGCCGCATGAACCACAAAAGCTGCACACCGGAACAAACATGCTTGATCATCCTATCCCCTGAAGCGCTCACCAACATCTTGTCGCTCTCTCGGTCTCTTGTTGAAGGCGCCTTGGAAACGTTCCCAATGGTCGCCCTTGATGGAGGAGTCGGCTTGGACCATGTAGTTTCGTGTCAGGCCTCTTGTTTGATGTAGCTTGTCTTCGGGGTTAGGGCTTGTGGGCGTTGGGTGCAATACCGCCGAGCTTATTGCCTCCTGCATGGACAGGTCAGGCCAGAGAGTCTGGGTCGTTTAAGGTTGGGATCTTCCGCTTCAATCTCGTAGCTGCGGTGAGATCAAGGATTGATATTTCCAAACTTTGCCGTGTGTCAGGTCACTCCGAATCCGCCATGGCCAGCTTTTGTTGCAGATCAACAGAACAACCACATTGGACATCACATGTCGCGCGACAAGCCTCGAGCATCCCCAAGCCCAGGCTTCTGCAGCGATTCCCTGAAGTTCGCTCTGTGATCGCAAAGGCGTGCGCTGCCCTTCTTCTCGTCCCCGAATCTATTGATAAAGCTTTTTCCCCACCAGACAGGACCTCAAAACCTGTCCCCTGACCTGGTAATGTCGACAACCTTTGTTTGCAAACCGACACCGGCTATCCCCAGCAGGAAATCAAAGAGCCCAACAACCACGCTCAAGACGCACACAATCCTGAAGTAACACTCGGAACATCCACATCCTCAGCGGCTATCCCGCGTTTGTCAAACATCAAAACTCCAAAACCGCAACAGTTTTTGCGGGATGCAATTGAGAGCATAGACCATCAGCGCCTCAGAACCTGTTTAAGTAGCACACATGCCGATGCCCAAGACCAACACCTGGGAAAGATGTATATCACAAGTCGCACCTTGCCGGCTTCCGGTCTTTCTTGCTCGTGTCAGTCTACTATAGGGGTCGGAATAATTAAGAACCAACACTATAGCGTTCCTCAAAGCCCATGTTCTCTATACATAAAGGCCCCTGTATTTACGATAAAAATTACGGCAACCATGATAATCCTCTATAACTCAACCCTGCTCCAATTACTGAAGCCCCCTACATTACCGGACCCCCAACAAGACAAGAAACAGCTCGGCATCTCGAGCCAGGCTGGAATGCAGGGGCAACCTGAGATGTGCGCTTCATCGAAAAAGCTCCTTTAAGGGGATGTGTGTATGGGAGGTTAGGGCCTAGGATTGAGGATGCGATTGTGTAGGTGGTTTCGGCACCTTTACGGCTTGAAGTTTTGAGGTGCGAAGTTTGGGGATTTTTTGTGGTTCGAGGTTTAGGATTCGGTTTGAGAAGAAACGCTTACTTATCCCTTGGAGCCCATAGCATCTTGGCTCAGGGGCTACAACCCCTGTATCTTCGAAGCTAAGGCCGCTGAACCCGAAACCCTAAATCTTAAACCCTTGAACCCTCAAAGCCTCGGCTAAAGGGTCATTCGATGTAGCAAGCGTTGAGAGCGTCTTGGGTTTGGCGTGTTGGGTGTGGGCAGACGGCAGAGGCCTGTAAGTATCTAGGCTTTGTGTATGTAGTTGCGGGACGAGATCGAAAGTCGGTCTTAGAAGCTGCGGGAGCATGTTGCAGAAATGGCTCGGAAGGACTGCAGAAAAAATATCATGGAATCACGATGGGCCTCAACTATCCCAACTAAGCGCTCTTGTGTGCGCTGTCGGGATGCCACACGAAGCTTGCATTCGGTGGATGGCGAACCGTGCATATTCGCATGGCATGGATCCGATGCTGGCCGCTGCGGGGCTCGGAGACCCGCAACACCCTGAAAACCCCAAAGCCTGGTGATGTCTGGGGAACAGCAGCAGCAGAAGACGGTGGGATTTCCTCGCGGGACGATGTCGGCACGTTGGAAGTCTTCGGAGAAGCGGAACCTCGAACGCCGCAAATGCTCCCCCCCGACTCACGGAGTCTGGTGGAGGGTTTTGCATCGAGAGATTGCAGGTACCTGTTGGGATAGTGCTTCTTCTGAGTCTCAGACAAGCTCGGGATATAATTTGTAGAAAACTTCGCAATCAGAAACAGTATCCTTTGTGCTCCTAAGCTGTGAGAACCACGAGCCGAAAGTACTCGTTTGGGCTTCGGGACCGGAAAGCTGGGATGCGGGAGGCCCTCATATGCTCTCATATGGAAGCTTCTGCAACTCAGGGCTCCCTCATGAAATGTCATTTTACTATAAGGATCCGGTTGTGGCTTCAATTAATGAGACCTTTCCGTGCCGTCCATGACATCACAAGCTGCGCTCCAAGGCAGTACCGTCCTTTGGGTTCTGGTTCTGCAGGCGGCCAGATGTCATCTACTGTCTTATTGATGCAAAAGCACTAATATAGGGGCCGTAATGATTAGAATTCGGTTTTGGGGCCCATGATACTATAATTATAATAAGGAACCCCCAAAATAGTATAGGTCATTCTGTAGCCTTCCAACCGCACATACCCTTCAATGCGCTCGCCCTCCTGGCCGCAGGGCAACTCGTAGGTGAAGTTGGCAGCACGGGCGAGGAAGAGCCTGGCTGGAAGATATATACATAAATATGTATATATATATATATATATATATATATAAGGGGACTTGCAACTCCCATTTCACAGCCATGCGGAGGCATTCAGAATACTGCCATCCTACACCCTACAATCGTCTTGAGAATTTGAACCAGCTCAAAACACCAGCAGCTTCATTCCGCAAAATCGGGCTGCTTGCCTCACCGGCATGATTCTGACGACCTAAAGCATCTCAACAGATGCTGTTCCACAGTTCACAGACGTTACAAACCGGGGGACAACAGCAAATGTATCTTCACATCTCCCTCATACGACCTCTGAACCGCGTGAAATGTGAGCTGCTGGTGCCCGAAACCGCCGCTGCACAACAAAGCCTGGGAGCCGATAGACCAGAAAAAGATTCTGAAGCTCTATCAGTCAGAATAAGACGTAATAAGCCTTCAATCGAAGCCCCGCTCCCCCCGGAAGCCAAGCTGCAGGAAGCACCAGAGAGGATCTCCAGCAGGCTCGGTCCAGACTCCGGTGTTCCAAGGCTGCTTCCTCAGAGGGCAAACTCCGCTGTGGGTGCTCAGGGCTTCGGTTGCACTTGATGAGCTGCCCGATATATGGATGACTCGGATGACATACGGGCAATGTCTTGCATGTGTGTGGCTCTGGCGGCGACCCGATGGATCAGGGGTACGAGAACTGTCGAAGTCTGCAACGGCTCTGAGACCGCCATCAGTAGCTAGCACACTTATAAACAGAAAGTGCGTGACAGGCCTGCAGGTGACTGTGCGGCAAGGACTTCCAGCCGGAATTGTGGTTTGCGCGGCAAAGGCCGTAGGTGCTGCAGAACTTTAGCAGCACAACAGCAACCGACATTCGCGAAGGCATCCTTCAATATTCCCGCGTGCTGTGGTCAGGGATGGTCTAGTTAGTGCAAAGAGTTTCGGGCCATGCACATGTATCTATGTATGTATTAACAGGAGGCCCGAAGCATAACTAGGCAGGACTGTGAAACATCATCTTCACCAGAACAACAGGCGCAGGACACGCATTCATACTTGTGTACATGTTTAGCAACCTGCAGGTGCAAAAACCTCCCTGGATATTCGTGGCAGGGTGCATACCTAGGAGATCCTAGGAGTCAAGGCAAGAGTCCACCCACCAAACCCATTCGTGGCCAAAATCCGTGTCTGGGCCTCGGTGCGACTAAAGACCACTTGGGAGGAGAATTGAGGCCTTAGCCAAGCTTCCAATGACCATTAAGGCGTTCGACTAGGTTCCGCAGCTTCAACTCCGGGAGTGCAGAGCATACTCAGGAAGGAGGACGCTTGAGAATGCTCGTTTCCTCGTCGAGTCACATGCCTCCCCTTGAGCAATTGCGAGCCTAACCCAAAATCAAGCCAACAACCGAACTGCCAAGCTAGCTGACAGAAAACGTCATAAGCAAGTTCTCGGTCAAAACACGGGTCATGTCAAGCTACGAGTAGTCAGCAAACCTACATCCAGTTGGTCCTATGTTAAGGCTCTGAACTTAAGCCTGATCATTGAAACAGCCACGAAAGTAATCCCTTCCCCCTAATATTAAAGGGTCGGGGCCCCCCCCCGCCTTCGCCCTAAATAAAAACTCGAGAATGTTTTTATAATTAGGGGACTGTTGTTATCTCACATCCTTGAGCCCGCGACTTTTGCCAGGCAGGCTTTGGAGGCAGATGTTCACCCGTTAGGCCATGGCCAGATACTCTTGGGGGCGGGCGGCTGCCTCCAAAGGGGATTTGGGCACGGTCGCAGGCCCAATTCTGGCGGTGTCCTTTTGGGCCCTTGCCCCATCCAGAATCGAAATGTTGAAATGACCAAAAACCGCCAAGAGCACAACCAAACCCGCCCTAAAACCGCGCAAACCCACCAAAACCCACCCATTCCCACTTTCCCATGCCCCTTTGCCCAAATGCTATTGGTGCTGATGCTGCGGATGTTCTACTCCTGCTAGTGACAATACCACTACTACTCCTGCTCCTGCTGCCGCTGCGATTGCTGCTACTGCTGCGACTGCTACCACTGCTGCTCCTGCTGCTGCTGCTGGGATTCTGTGTGTATTTGCACGGCTTTGGTGTGTATTTGCATGGATTTGGTGTGTATCTATACGCATTTAGCGTGTGTTTGCACGGATCCTGAGTATTTGCACGCATTTGGTGTAATCCCAAGGATTTAGTGTGTGTATTTACACGGATTCAGTGTGTATTTGCACAGATTCCGTGTGTGCCTGGTGTGTGGTTAGAGGGACCTCTGCAACCTGCTGGTTCAACCTCTGCAACCTGCTGGTTCAACCTCTGCAACCTGCTGGCAACCTGCTGCTTCAACCTCAACCTCTGCAACCAGCTGGTTCAACCTCTGCAACCTGCTGGTTCAACCGCTGCAACCTGCAGGTTCAACCTCTGCAACCTGCAGCTTCAACCTCTGCAACCTGCAGATTCAACCTCTGCAACCTGCAGGCTCAACCTCTGCAACCTGCTGCTTCAACCTGTGCAACCTGCTGGTTCAACCTCTGCAACCTGCTGGCTCAACCTGTGCAACCTGCTGGTTCAACCTGTGCAACCTGCTGGTTCAACCTCTGCAACCTGCTGCTTCATGCTGCTTCAACCTGTGCAACTTCAACCTCTGCAACCTGCTGCTTCAACCTCTGCAACCTGCAGCTTCAACCTCTGCAACCTGCAGCTTCAACCTCTGCAACCTGCTGGTTCAACCTCTGCAACCTGCTGCTTCAACCTCTGCAACCTGCAGGTTCAACCTGCTGGTTCAACCTCTGCAAATTGCTGGTTCAACCTCTGCAACCTGCTGGTTAAACCTCTGCAACCTGCTGCTTCAACCTCTGCCTCTGCAACCTGCTGGTTCAACCTCTGCAACCTGCTGGTTCAACCTCGGCAACCTGCTGTGGTTCAACCTCTGCAACCTGCTGGTTCAACCTGTGCAACCTGCTGGTTCAACCCCTGCAACCTGCTGGTTCAACCTCTGCAACCTGCTGGTTCAACCTCTGCAACCTGCTGTGGTTCAACCTCTGCAACCTGCTGGTTCAACCTCTGCAACCTGCTGCTTCAACCTCTGCAACCTGCAGCTTCAACCTCTGCAACCTGCAGGTTCAACCTCTGCAACCTGCAGGTTCAACCTCTGCAACCTGCTGCTTCAACCTCTGCAACCTGCAGGTTCAACCTCTGCAACCTGCAACCTGCTGCTTCAACCTCTGCAACCTGCTGCTTCAACCTCTGCAACCTGCTGGTTCAGCCTCTGCAACCTGCTGGCTCAACCTCTGCAACCTGCTGCTTCAACCTCTGCAACCTGCTGCTTCAACCTCTGCAACCTGCTGGTTCAACCTCTGCAACCTGCTGGTTCAACCTCTGCAACCTGCCCCACGAAAGCCGGATGTGCACCCAGTCCCCTCTAGAGAGTCCCCAGAGAGCCCAAAGCTTCAGGCCACCCCAAAGTCTCGATTCCGGGTGCGGAAAGGGCCCAAATGACGCCCCTGGGGATTGAGCCCAGGGGCCTTTGCCAAGAAGGCTTTGGAGCCGGACGCTTACCCATTAGGCCATGGCCAGATAGTTTTTGGCAAGGTTGCGCACCTTGCTAGTAGTTTTGGGAGAGGTCGCAGGCCCAATTCTTGCGGTGTCATTTTGGGCCCTTTCCCCATCCAGAATCGAAATGTTGAAATGACCAAAAGCGCCAAGAGAGCACAACCACACCCGCCCAAAACCGCGCAAACCCACCAAACCTCTGCAACCTGCTGGTTCAACCTCTGCAACCTGCTGCTTCAACCTCTGCAACCTGCTGGTTCAACCTCTGCAACCTGCTGGTTCAACCTGTGCAACCTGCTGGTTCAACCTGTGCAACCTGCTGGTTCAACCTCTGCAACCTGCTGCTTCAACCTCTGCAACCTGCAGGTTCAACCTGCTGGTTCAACCTCTGCAAATTGCTGGTTCAACCTCTGCTGGTTCAACCTGTGCAACCTGCTGTGGTTCAACCTCTGCAACCTGCAGCTTCAACCTCTGCAACCTGCTGCTTCAACCTCTGCAACCTGCTGGTTCAACCTGTGCAACCTGCTGGTTCAACCTGTGCAACCTGCTGCTTCAACCTCTGCAACCTGCTGCTTCAACCTCTGCAACCTGCTGGTTCAACCTCTGCAACCTGCTGGTTCAACCTCTGCAACCTGCCCCACGAAAGCCGGATGTGCACCCAGTCCGCTCTAGAGAGTCCCCGGAGAGCCCAAAGCTTCAGGCCACCCCAAAATCTCGATTCCGGGGTTGGAAAGGGCCTAAATGACGCCCCCGGGGATTGAGCCCACGAATTTTGCCAAGAAGGCTTTAGAGCCGGACACTTACCCATTAGGCCATGGCCAGATAGTTTTGCGAAAGGTTGCGCACCTTGCTAGGAGTTTTGGGAGAGGTCGCAGGCCCAATTCTTGCGGTGTCATTTTGGGACCTTTCCCCATCCAGAATCGAAATGTTGAAATGACCAAAAGCGCCAAGAGAGCACAACCACACCCGCCCAAAACCGCGCAAGCCCACCAAACCTCTGGAACATGCAGGTTCAACCTCTGCAACCTGCAGGTTCAACCTCTGCAACCTGCTGGTTCAACCTCTGCAACCTGCTGGTTCAACCTGTGCAACCTGCTGGTTCAACCTGTGCAACCTGCTGCTGCAGCTTCAACCTCTGCAACCTGCAGGTTCAACCTCTGCAACCTGCTGCTTCAACCTCTGCAACCTGCAGGTTCAACCTCTGCAACCTGCAGGTTCAACCTGTGCAACCTGCTGCTTCAACCTCTGCCTCTGCAACCTGCTGGTTCAACCTCTGCAACCTGCTGGTTCAACCTGTGCAACCTGCTGTGGTTCAACCTCTGCAACCTGCTGCTTCAACCTCTGCAACCTGCTGCTTCAACCTCTGCAACCTGCTGGTTCAACCTCTGCAACCTGCTGGCTCAACCTCTGCAACCTGCTGCTTCAACCTCTGCAACCTGCTGGTTCAACCTCTGCCTCTGCAACCTGCTGGTTCAACCTCTGCAACCTGCTGGTTCAACCTCTGAAACCTGTGGTTCAACCTCTGCAACCTGCTGCTTCAACCTCTGCAACCTGCTGCTTCAATCTCTGCAACCTGCTGGTTCAACCTCTGCAACCTGCTGGTTCAACCTCTCTGCAACCTGCTGGTTCAACCTCTGCAACCTGTTGCTTCAACCTCTGCAACCTGCAGCTTCGACCACTGCAACCTGCTGGTTCAACCTCTGCAACCTGCTGGTTCAACCTCTGCAACCTGCTGGCTCAACCTCTGCAACCTGCTGGTTCAACCTCTGCAACCTGCTGTTGATGTTGGGAACTTGCACCGGGGAGGGTTTCGGTGGGTTTGCGCGGTTTTCGGCGGGTTTGGTTGTGCTCTTGGCGGTTTTTGGTAAATTCAAATTTCGATTCTGGATGGGGAAAGGGCCCACGGGGACACCGCCAGAATTGGGCCTGCGACCTTGCCGAAATCCCCTAAGGAGGCAGCCGCCCGCCCCCAGAACTATCTGGCCATGGCCTAATGGGTAAATGTCTGCCTCCGAAGCCCTCATCGGGACGATCGCGGGCTCAATCCCCGGGGCTGTCATTTGGGCCCTTTCCCCACCAGGAATCGAGATTTTGGGGTGACCTGAAGCTCTGGGCTCTCTGGAGACTTAAGAAACGCTATTATAAGGGCTGCAAATCACACCAAATCCGTGCAAATGCACACTAAAACCGTGCAAATGCACATTAAATCCGTGCAAAGACATACGAAATTCGTGCTAATACACACGAAATGCGTGCAAATACACACGAAATGCGTGCAAATACACACCAAATCCGTGCAAATACACACGGAATCCGTGCAAATACACGCCGAATCCATGCAAACACACACTAAATCCGTGTAAAGACACACACTGAATCCCTCTAACTACACACCAGGTACACAGTAAATGCGTGCAAATACATACGGAATCTGTGCAAATACACACTCAATCCGTGTAAATACACACACACTAAATCCCTGTAATTAGACACCAAATACTGCGTGCAAATACTCACGATCCGTGCAAACACACGCTAAATGCGAAAAAATACATGCAAATACACACTAAATTCGTGCAACTACACAGGACGTGAGTGCAAATACACACCAAATCCGTGCAAATACACACGGAATCCGTGCAAATACATCTATATCCGTGAATCCGTGCAAATACATACTAAATCCGTGCAAATACACAAATCCGTGCAAATACACACTAAATCCGTAAATACGCATTAAAAAAATAGGCTTCAATAAAGGCTTGGCTAATAAAGCTTTTCATGCGGCTCAATTGAGCAGTTGCTGAGTCATGCAATTATAATTCTTCCCCCTAAACCCTCAATCGAAAGACCCTAAACCTTCCCCCTAATTCAAATTAGGGTTTAAAGGGCGGTGCTACTTCCGGGTGGATCGGGGGAAAAGTGTTTTTATAATTAGGGGTCCCTTTAATAAATAGGGGAAGGGATTAATGAGCTTCCTTTCCTGATGGTGACACCAACAAGAATATAAAGGATCGAGGCATCGAACTCAGGACCACCCGAGTTGGGGTTTTTGGTGCCCTGAAGTTTACGGCTAGGGCCGGCTAGGGGTTCGAGGGTTTACGAATTTAAGAGTTTCTTTTGACACAACTGGGCCAATCCAAGCGAGGCATTTGGTCAATGAGTCGGATTGTTGGACACAGCAGAAAAGCCACTCGGGGCGTTCGGGGCTTTTTTGACACTCACACTCGGACAAAGCCTGGCAAGGTCTGCAGTAGTAGGTTCGGGGTTCAGGTTTGGGGGCATCCGCTCTCCAATTCAACCTTCATGAATGGCTCTTGAATGCCAGCAGCATCAAACTGGCTCCACCGGAGGGTCTCCAGAGATCCTCCTGTCCTTGCTGGCACGGTCGAGTACAGGGTTTTGCTTCTTTTGAGCCGAGGATAGAACGCGGAGGTGATTCGACTTACGGATTACAATCAGGAAGAACCCTTTCAGGTGCCATTCTAAAAAGACATGTAATTGCCTAGAAATCGTCCTTTAAGGTACACAGCAGCCGGGGTCGAATATCGTAGCCCAGCATCAGATGCGACCCGGACTGCAGGGTTACACCAGCCAGGTTGCCTGGGCTGCATTGTGCTGCCACATTGCTGCTTAGGGGTCTGAGGAGTTTTGGGGTTAAGGTCTTCAGCCTCAGACCCGCAAGTTCGGAGACGTGTAAGCTGACAAGAGGGGCCGCCTGCCTCTCCCTTTGCCTGGTGCTATGCTTCTTCCCTCGTAATTGAGGCATCGTAACATAACCTACTATTCTGTAGAGGGCTGAAGGCTGCAGATAGAATTTCAGCGAGCGAGGCTCGAAGCTCCTATCCTCCGACCCTGAGCGCCGGAAGCCGGAAAGCCGGAAAGGAATCCCCTGGGGACTGGGAGGGAGGTGTCAAATAGAAAGGTGCCGAAGATTAGTGTCGTTAAGGACCTTCTGCAGAACCTTGAAGGCTCGATCCCAAGAACATGGAACCATACCCAAGAGTGTCATCATGGCTCTCCTCTTCTTCTCTCAAGCCGTTTACGCCGTAGTCCTAGAAACTCCAGAGACTCCGGAGCCCGAAGTCCGAACCCCAGTTGCCCAGAACATGGTGAGGGGCGGATCGCTTCAATGTCCTCCAGCCCCGCTGACGGCCTCTTCGGTGCATCGGGTCTTAGGTGAGGAGCTGCGCTTACGACTCCAACTCTGATTTTGTGGTAGCTGGGTTCACGTCACGACATTTTGCCGCACCTCTGCCAAGCCCTCTGCGTGAAGCCTTCCGTCTTTACCGGTTTCTCAACCCCATCCTCAACTTCCCGGCGCCAGCCTTGGAATCGGAGCGGTCTGGCACCAGCACAGGCGTCCTGCAAGCTGCACATTATCGACTCGCGAGCTGGCAAGATATCGCACATGCCGTTTGAAGCGCCCTTTCGCATGACTTTGACCTCACTGCAAGCATTTGGTGACTCGGAGTTGATCTGTAGGCCTGCAAACTCTGATGACTGCAAGCAACTTTGGGTTTCGGGCGTTTCTGTCGTGAACCACGCTGACTTCCCGAAGTCCCACCCGAAAGCACCGGCAGTCCGAACAAGGAAGGACCGTCGGGATCCGTGCTCTCCGAAAGGATCTGTAGGATCGCAGCATCGCCTTGCAGGCTGTACGGTGGACCAGAAAGCTGAAGCTTTGGGGCTTCGATGTTCTTACCTTTGGTTAGTAGGGAATGGAGGAATGGGGGACAATTATATAACTACTATTACTACCATTCTTCCATTCCCTTCTAACCAAAGGTAAGTATTTTTACAGCATTTAAAGGGCTTCGTATCTTCCGGATCTCTGGGCCTTGGCGACTGACGGGGGAGTGCTCAGAGGCTGCAGGAAGCACTGGGGCCCGGAGGTCGCGCCGGAGGATATCTGGTTAAAGGGAGCCTGGGATGATGGTGGAGGACACCTTGAAAACTCTTTGGGGGTGCCTCTCATCTTGATGCAGTTGAGTTTCAGGATTCCGGCTCCAACGAATGCTGTCGGTACCCTGAAAAGTGAAATTGAAGCACGAGCTGCGGTCGTAGGTTTTCAGGCAGCAGCACGAAGTCAGTGCTGTGGGGCAGCAGCCAGCAAACGGCGACATCGCAGCAAGGTCGAAATGTCAGAACATCTACAAAAGGGATGTAGTAGCTTAGTCGGGACTGGACTTGGAATTGTCGGAAGGTTACATACCATCCATTGACACATTGCTCGGTCAAGGGCCAACTCGGACAGCTGCTTCTGGGCAGTAGAGTCTACGATGGTTTCGGGTCTAGAGTCTCGGGGTGTTGGGTGATTCTGGTTTCGACTTCCATGGAGTTCGTCATGGCTGGAACGGTCTGCGGCAGACACCGGCAAACCATTGAGGCAAGCTGAAAAATTGCTTCTAGAGATGAGGCTTTGGGCATCGACCTGAATTCCGTCACAACATGGATCACTGAAGGCCCAGAGCCCAAACCCCAAGGCCCCAAAAGAGCCAAAACATGCCGTGACACTTGCAGGGTTTTGCATGGTAGGGGGGAGGAGGGGGACGGGGGCGAGGCTTTGATGCTTGTTTCGGAGATAACTTGTTGACCAGTGATCGCAAGGCAAAGTAGCCATAAATGAGCTGCCAAGCAGTCCTTTGGCTAGACATCTGGCATTCTTCCAAAACTTACGAGCTCGCACAAGGTACTGCTAAGGATGCAGGATTAAACAACATTGGCAGTGTCTACCCAATGCGTCAATCGAACCTGAGATGCTCTACCCCTCTCCTGAAATTCACTGCCCCGCTGCGATCCATACAAGAATGGGCCCCCAAGCCCGATCCTTCACTCCCGGATATGGACCAAAGGCATCATGCGGTGGTGGCGTTTGCTTCTTATGCAAGGCAAAGCACCTGCATACTTGTCGCTTCGGCCACAGCCTAATGAGACGAGCCTTGTCTGGCAGGAGTGGCGGAGCAACGTTCGGAAAATCCCTCCGATGTTTCAAATAAGAGCCGATCGAGAATCGCACAATTCTAGGTCGATTCTTGACAAACCCAGACCCCTCAAAGGTAGAACCCTGAGAAAAAGACAAAATCCTCACGGTTGGATACCCGTTTGGGGATGCTATCTCTTGTAGATCCCTTTAAACGTTCTGTTTATTCGATTCGAGATCATTTTGCGAGTTCCATTTGTTCTAGATCCCCTATACCCAAACAACAAATACCTCTAAGGAGTCTGGGGATGGGATTCTCCCCCTCGGGCCCAGTACCGCGGCCCCCCGTTTTGGCTTTGCCACTTGGGGCGGCCCGGGGCCCAAGAGAGAAGCACCCTTAAAGGTGGAGGGCCTAGCTACGGTGGCCAGCAAACAGGAAGAAAGAGTCCGTATGTTCATACACACTAGAAAGATACAGTATTCTATGCTATGCCAGGTCTCCTCTATCTATCTATCCACCTATCTCTCTATCTACTGTGTCTACCTATCTAACATTACATATGCCTCAAAATCAGGGATTCGCAGTGCGTTACGGCGGCCGCCGTATAAACTACAGCGTTGATAAGTAAGGCTTTGGGCAGTGCATATGGGCTTCGCTGGGGAGGCTGATGACTGTGTTTCTATCTTCCTAGGATTCTTTGGGGACTGCGATTCGCTTCGTTTCAGGGTTGGGGCTTACTCTGTATCAGCTTCAGGGTTATGGTACACTGTGGTGCACTGTGCTGTAGAGTCCCCAAGGTTTCGCGTGTACGGCTTGGGGCGTAGGGTTTCTATGCTGGCTGCCGGGTGTAAACTACTATGTATTCAGGATAGGCCATGTAGTCGTCGTAGACGATGAACTCACGGTAGGTGCCAACGGAAGCGCGGCGGTCTCCAAGTACCGAGTCGTACCTGGGAATGCCGAAACTACGACTACGAATTCAGAGCTTCGGTTTCTTCGATTCAGTGCCTATAAGACCATACGCACTGATGGAAACAGTAACTAGAGTATCACCCCCTGCCCCACTTACCAAAGTTCTCGATAAGCACCCCGAAAGAACAGGAAGCTTCTTGCCCAAGAGCAAATCCGAATCCAGCGCTGCACGGACGAGCGGGCCGACTTGATCGCCCCCAGCAGTCAAATGCAGGGGCTCCCCAAGCAGGACCCTGCAGAGCAGCAAGCAATACAGACCTCATCAGGGATTCACAAAGCCAACATGAAGGAAGGACATGCTCGAGCTCTGCTGGCTCGTTGACCTTTTAGTATACCTTGGTCTCTGCAAGTGCTAGGGACTTTCGAAACCACCAACACTTTGCCTACGACGGCCGAGTGGGCACAGGAGGACAAAGACAAATACTCGTGATTACTCAGTGTTTCTTCGGCAGATAGTGGTGCCCTCGAATCTGCCACCCAGCACGCGACGTAATTCCAAAGCCAAGGCTAGTGAAACAGAACCTCATAACGAGAAAAGGCTCCTGCTCAAAAGAAGTGTTATCTATCTAGCAATCTATCTGCCCCTACCTAGCAAGCAAGCTAGCTATCGATCTCTGCATCTGTCTTTGTATGTCTCTATCCATGCATACATATCTACAAGTGCTTGTACTTGTTTATGGAGTTATGTAAGTACCCAGAGTCTTGACATAGAGACCAAAACTCCAAAGCGCCCTTTTGAACCTGGCCCTTAACCCGCAGCGTCCTACAACCCCACAACCCTATTGGCACCCACGACCATAATAGCGCCTTGGTGGATGCCTTCGGCATCATCCCGGGCGTACTCGTCTGACTTCGAGCTGCACTCAGCGAAGTAGGCGCCGGCGCCGTAACTCAAGGAAAGTTTGCCGGGCTTCGAAATTCCTTTCGAGATTACATGTCTATCCATATCTATGTGTGTGTGTATATATATATATATATTTTTATGTATACAGATGTCCAACTATGCATGGGTTCCGATGATGAGGCTTTTGGACCATGGGTTCAGGACACTATGCGTGCATTGGGGCAGTCCGGGCAAAGCGCCTGATTTCGATGTGCGGGCAGCCACATCGAATAGTCACTGTACCAAGGATAGCACTGATAGATTACCTGGTGGCACCGAAATAACGGAATGGAATCTAGACAACGCGCGGAGCACAGCTTGCACAGCCTTCGTTACATAGAACAGCAAGGATTTGGGATCAACTCCAAGGTGGAGAATTTGGGGCAGGAGCCCAGGTCTCGCGGCGCTGCAGCCGGAACCGTGCAATGCTCTTTCACGCTTTGTCTCTGATGCAAGAGCCACTTTCGAAAGGGGCACAGAGTGTGGCTTGGTGGGTTTTGCGTCCACATCCGCCCCCTGCTCTCAACAAAGCCATAAAAACTTTTCAAACTCGAAAGACATTCATCTAGAAACACACGTCGTGCTTGATCATGCAGGTCACACAACCCCAACTGGTGAATCTCTGTATTTGGGCTTCAGCACTTAGCCCAAACCGTCTTAAGCCCCCAAGACCTTCAAAACCCTCAGCAAACTGGCACTCCTTGAACCCTGCGCAACGCAAGCCATCGCGCAACCCTTAGCCCGAAACCTTCCACGGGTTCCGGGCTTCATGGGCCAAGTGACAGCCGCCCGCGAGCATGGGGACGAATCTTGAAGCCCGTCCTGCAAAGGGGTTTCCGGCGTTGTTCTGAACTACTGCTGGTGTTAACTTCACAGTTCCGTTCCTACTTGAGGATTGCAGCTCATCATGAAGGATGCCCAAAGAGAAAACAGTTCATGACGGCCTTTCGAACCCGGCTACATCGCTTGCGCTGACCACTGCTTCACAAGAACTTAGCTTTCGGACCGACACCAGCCTCTGGGCTTGTGTTGCCAAGCCCCCCGTAAACTCCGAAACCACCCTGAGCGGAAATGCTCCGAAACGGTCCTGGCAATCGAGAAAGCATTCTGTGGGCTCGTCCCGTGCCATAAGGAAACCTCGGCAGCAGGAACACTGATACGCTGTAAACGTTCGGGCGCTAGTAGATAGCCAGCAGCTCCGGGTTGACCGAACGGGGACAACGGGGAGAGTTAGAGTCAGAGACAGAGAGGGAGAGATAATACCTAACGTACGTATCTGGAGCACAGATATGTCGTGCGTGGGCATGTGGATTTGGCGTGCGCGCTTGGCTCCGCTCATGGAATCTCTGACCTCTTCTTCTTATTCTTCTTCTTCTTCTTTGCTTGCGTCCGTTTCTGTCTCGCTCGCACGCTCTCTCCTCTCCTCTTCCCTCTCCCTGCTCTCTCCCGGGCACAGGGGATGAATCAGGGTCGCCGGGCCATTCGTTCTCACTGTCTCGGTCTTGCCTCAAAGACAGACCCATACCTCAAGCGCACAATCAAGAGACCGGCCTCGTTCACGCGCTGGTCGAGGTCTTCCATGAGGCCGAGGCCTCTCACGAAGTCCTGCGTCAGCGCCTCGCCACCGAGCCTTCCATGAGGAATCTCAGCCCTGGCTTCAAGGCCCATGTCCCAAGGGCGGCCTTAACCTCCGTGTCGACCCTCTACATGCAACATTCAGAGAATCACTGACCTGCCTGTCCAGCGCCGTGCACCGGTGTCGCCTCTTCTGCTTGATGGCGTAACGATCGACTGTGTATTCTTGCCACAAGGCCTGCTTTTCAATGCAGCCCATGAGTGCAAGTCATGGGACTTGCAGGGCATTATCGCAGTCCAAGAACAGGGAATTTGAGGGTCCTTATTATGAACATATGAGAACCTCAGGCCCTAAACCTGGTCCTCGTTCTCTATGCGGTGCGCATGCACAACCCGGAGCTTGGATGGCATTGAGCCACTCCGATCTCGAGTAGATGTGTCCTCGCAGTTTCAGAGCCCGCGGGCTCGCCGGGAAGCTTAGGTCTTAATTTGCGGCTTGGGATTGGATCCCCAGGAGGGCATTTACAAAAACAGTTCCACAACAAACCACCCGATCTTACCACCGCCATGACGACAGCGCGACCGACCTTATTGCGTCCCTGTCCCGGAAGGTACCGTCGATGAGCTGCTGCAGCTTCTCCAGGCCACCAGGATCCAGCATCACCAGGATGTCCGAGGAGCATTCCTGGCTTGCCGCGGCATCTTCGCAATGTTCGCAACTCAACCAACGGGGGTTTGGGTTCGGGTTTAGGCCCAGGCCCTGAAGAGGGCTCTTTTATCTCATGAAAAAAGCCTCAAGATACAAAGGGCAGGCGACATCATTGCCTCTCACTCGGCCTCAACTTTGAAACTGAAACTCCGACGGGCCTTAGGCCTGGTAGCACTCACACTGCAACGTTCCGCACAGTGTCTGAAGTTGCCGAACTTGCGGGCAGATGAGCGTGTGATCAAGCACTTGAGGAAGCATGCCATGCAGCTCGGAGACCAAAACGTTTGAGTCAAAGGGGAAAAGAAGGGACCCTTAATGGGGACCCCTAGCCTATAATGGGTTATATAATGGGTATATAGTAGCCATATTCAGGGTACATACCTAGGGGTCCTTATTAAGGGTCCCTCCTTTTACCCTTGGATTGAGACCAATGCAGCCCAAGGTCCCAATAGGATGGGACCGTCTGGATCGATTCAGGGAGGCTCCTGGCAGGATCTCTTCTTGCCGCAATATGCAAAACATCTCAAATTCCTAGAGCCTGAACTTCCTAAGGCCTGAACTCCAAAACCTAAGTTCTAAATCATGAAACTTTATCCGCAGCACGCCGGCATCATGCTGTTTCCGGCGCTCATGCTCAGGACTAGGTGACTTTTCCACGTCAGTTCCCTTCCCAAGATCAGTTTTGCATAGTGTGGCCTGGAACCTTTAACTGCAGTTTGGCTTGGAACCACAGGTCCAAACAAAAGGGCTAAGCATGCTCATTACATACGACGACCTGCTTGACACCGCAAAGAAGCACGCGTGGATGGGGAGATTGGCGCCAGGTCACTGAAGAGATCCAAGAACAACGACATACACTAGCTAGCACAAAAGCATTAGCGAAAAGCCATGGCACTCGGGGCTCATGCGCCACTTGATGGCCACAGATCGCTCCACCTGGATGCTGAAACGACCGAACGATAAACGCCAAGAGACCCCTGGAAGAACCGCCCCCAACCCGCACGACTCCGCCGACTCTAAGACTTAGCCAAGCTTCCGTGCAGACTCTAATGGTCTGTTGATATGTGGAATGTTGAAGGCTGGAAGCTTGATGGAAATTGTCTTACATATCGGAAACCCAGCCAAAAGCCAGAACCAACAAAACTCAGGTATGGCTGCATGACACGATGCAGAATTCAAGAACTCATGCTGCTTCTTCAATACTGACATACCTCGCCCAAAACCAGGGCGAACTCTTGCCGTTCCAAAGTTCCCCATTCAAAAATCAGAAGCCTCATCCAACTCGCCAAAATTCTTCCATGGATGAGCAATTGAAACCCGTGGGCAGGTGGTCACCACTGCCGGTCTCCGAGTCTGGCCTTGACGAAACTTTATGAACAAAAGCACTGGCAAATCCGCCTGACCCCCGCGAAATTTGATTAGCACGCCCTCCCAAGTCCAACACGCACACAACGAAACAACGACAGCAACGCACCTCCACATGTTCCGCCGGAACCGGACATGGCTGGACTCGTGCTTTGTTTGGTCGGCCACGGAAGGTCCTCACAACTTTTTGTGGGAATTGCAAGGGAACCTGTTTGGTATAGGTGTTGTAGGCGGGCTGTCCACTGCGACCATCGCCAACGACACGTGTTGAAGCTGTTGGCTTGCATGCTGACAGGCCCAACACTCGAAACCTCATCAAATCCTCTGCCGTCAATCCAAAGAACCCAGAACAAGAGGCCTCAGAAACCAGACCCGAAAATGGTGATTTAAGTTTCAAGTAGCCCCGTCACTTCCAAGCTGTTTAAGCCAGGGGCCGACATCCAAGCCAGCAGGCCCAGCACGTTAGCAGCGAGCAAATGCCCAACAAGGCGCTGAGCAAAATGAGCAGATCTTGGCCAATACAAAGCGGGAAAGGGCGGGGGCTGAGGGGATGGGTTAACAATGATCTCAAAACCTACAATTAAAGCTGGACTTTGGAAGCTCTCGGCCGGGTTTTCGACACGCGTTTGGGGGACTCGTCTCGGGTTGCTCGTAGCTGCTCCGGTGCTTCTCGGGGGTTTCGGGGTTGCAGGACATGAAAGGCTTTCTGGTGGCTTGCGGGTTTAAGTGTTGGTCAAACCTCGGTTCTGCGACCCCTGCCACCGCCGTTTACAACGGCATGGCTTGTTAACGGAAGGGCTGCAAAGTTGTGAGTCGAGGACGTGCTAACGTCGACTCCTGCACGAACGTTGAGACAAGATGCCGAAGCCGATCGGAATCTCGAAGTCGAAGACTTGCAGGTCGTCGGCGGGTGCGTCGATTGTAGGCGGCTTGGAGCTAAAGCTGGTGCTGGCACTGGTGCTCACGCCGGCGATTCCAGGAAAGAGAAATCTGTATCCGAAGTAACCATCGCAGGAGTCGGACACGACTTGGAATAGAGCAGCAAGGTCATCCATGTGCTCGCTGAGTTCGGTCGCGCTGGCCGGGTTGTAGCCGATGCTAATTGCCCCGCTCACCGTCTGACCAGTGGACAAAACCTGGTCGGCCGCTTCCCGCTCTTCCACAGAAACGACCTTGGCCCAAGTCATCTTGAACCAGTCCCTGGAACAGTGGCCTGCACAAGCATCAGACTCATACATCGTGTGGTGGAACGGGCTCGGCCAACCTCGGTCACCAACAAGCACCCTCCCGACATTCTCGTTGCTGGCATCCTGACCATCCACAATCTTATCCTTGATGGCAATTATCGAACCTTCGCTCCAGTGAAGTTCCGAGTTCTGGAGATTCACAGTAGGCGCCCAGACCTGGGAATAGTGAATATGAGCAGTTACGGATCGCAGAAAGTTCGCATTGGTCATAGCCTCGCTGGGCACTTTGGTGCCAATGCCGTTCTCAAGGAAAGTGAGGTACCGAAGTGTAAAACCGCCCATGCCCTCGATGCCGATGCCATTCCTATACAGCAACACATCCTGCGCGCTGCGAGCTTGTCGAATCCCAACACCGTTTTGGACGAATGCCGACTGCAACACATCAGAGCCTTCGAAGTTCGCGTGGCCCACCGAGTTCCAGAGGAACAGCGAACGGGTGACGGTCCAGTACGGCCCAAAGTCACTTGAGACAGCTTCCTGATTGCCAAAGAATACGGAGTCCGCTACCTCGCCATCTCCCGTGAGAGCCCGCTTGTTCCGAGCAAAGAAGCTTCTGGTCACATTGGGCCGCGATCCAGTCCGCAACAGCCCACGCAAACAAGTGGCGAAACCCACGCAAAGGAGGTCAGTCACCTGAGCGCTTCCATGCACTGCCTCCAAGCCCGCTTCGTGAGCCACGAAAACAGCTGATTCAATCCACAGGGAGCCTCCTTCCTCGACGGAGATGGTCGCAGTCGCCGTCATGAAGTGCACCGTTGCATAGGCATCACCCTCATGCCCTCTTATCGCAAGAGATGCGCCGCGAAGGACCGTCACAGAATCGTAGAGTTCCACTCGGCCTCGCTCTACCGACCAGGTTTCCTGCAAGCTGACTGTGACCGGCCGTGTGAATGTCATCCACTGCGACATTCCCTAAGTTTGCAGGAGCTGCCAGCAACCAATTCGCCATTGACACAGACAGACATACATAGCCGGAATGAAACCTCTGAAGCAATTTGAAATGAAGCGCTCGATGACTCGATGACCACCTTCAAACTCTTGAGCCCCGAGCGGCTCTACCAGATCTGGGCAAGCTTGAACACTGAGTGACCCAACAGCTCAACAATCAGACTGAAAGCAAGCTGCTGAGCCGAAAGGGCCACAGCTGGCTGTGTGGGTCAACGGCCAACGTGGGAGCGCAACACCCCATCAGAAAACAGAGAAGACGTCTGGTGTTTCCCAAACCGAAGGAGGACATCCAAAAGCAAGTTGTGGCAAAGCGCGAGCCACGACACGGCAACACCATGCCAGTGAATGCAGGACCATGAGACCCCCGCAAGTATACAACCACGGCATACCACGGCCATTTCAACGTCAAACCTGGAATGGGGTGACAAGTTGACATGGCGCACAGCAAAGGCTGAGGCCCCACGAGCACCGGGCTCAGAAAGGTTTTGTTTGGAACGCCAAATCCGGGGAGGAGCAGGCGAGCCACGGTTTACGGGTTCGTTGACTCGTTCACGATAGGCTGCAACTAGCATCGCAGGTCTCCAGCGGACAAACGGACTGAAAGGTGTCGTTTTTCCCGCCCATCTTCGCGCTCGTGTCAAGCCACCCCAGAAACTCATCAATAACTCACTGTCAGAGGTTCTTGGCACATGAAGAGCCGCGAAGTCTCTGAACTTTCTGTTTTGCGTCTTTTGCATCTCGTTACCTTGTCTTCTCAGCGAAATCTCCCACTTTTCTTGAAGTGGCTTTATGCTGCCTCCTGCGCACGCGCGGGGGGGGCGCAGGCGAACGAGCAGATGAGGAGGAGCGACTCATCATTCCAGCGCCCCCCGGTCGCGCACGCGAGCACGCAAAGCCATTGCGGTCCTCGCCGGAGGAGTTCCGGGTAGGCAGCGCGCTTGCGGCGTTTAGCAACGGCGAGGGCAGCACCATCTCTGGTGGTAGAGGAGGGCTGTGGGAGCCCGTCGCGTGTGAGCGGCGACCCCAGGGACACGTCGCAGCACAGCGCTTCGCCGAGCTGCGTAGCTCCGTAGGCGACGAAGTCGAGGCGCCGTCGATCATCCGGGTCGACGCCAGGGGCAGGCGTCCGCGCGAGCCACTGCTGGGGAACGACCTGACCCGCACACATATACATATGCATATACATATACCTATACATATACCTATACATATACATAGACATAGACATAGACATAGACATAGACATAGACATACACATAGACATAGACATAGACATAGACATAAACATAGACATAGACATAGACATAAACATAGACATAGACATGCACATAGACATACACATAGACATACACATAGACATACACATAGACATACACATACACATAGACATACACACATAGACATACACATAGACATACACATAGACATAGACATACACATAGACATACACATAGACATAGACATAGACATAGACATACACATAGACATAGACATAGACGTAGACGTAGACGTAGACCTAGACATAGACATATACATATATACGCAATCATACGCACATACATATAAATATCCGAAATGGTTTGGTGCCGTTTACCCTCTTCGCAACCTTTGGAGGGTGACAGCAGGGCTGGGCTGAAAACAGGTTTTGGGCCCCGAGGCTTTTACATGTCTGGTGCGCCTGCCATTTGGTAACACGAAAAGCCCATGCTGTTGATGGCCAAGCAGAAACAAAAATATGGCCTCAGATCTGACCTCTGTCGGCGCATTACACTTTCGGAACTCGGACTTGCCTGACGAGGTCGGCGCATTGCGAGATAGAATTTTTCGGGTTTCCATCTGACTGTTTGGTGTTGTTCTGAGAACGGAGATTATTTTTTTTTTGGTTCGTTCACGCGGCTTTTCCGTCCGCCAGGCAATGGCCACTCTACCGCTACGTACGTCGCCGGGGGGGCGCGAAGCGGCAGCGAAAAAGGTAGCGTCGGCTTGGCAAGCGGAACTTGCTGTACAAAAAATGGGCAACGTGCTTTGTAAGGTCGAAATCCGGACAACAGCGGCTGGGGGCCGTTCCCCTGTGAGGTGCACCACCTGCGCCGTTTACGATTCCCAAAATAAAGGTATTACAAATATGGTTTTTTCGTTTTTTCCCCAGCAGGAGCGCGTTCAGCGCACCCATCGGCGGCGGCATGGTTCAGACTTGTATCGCGCAGCTGGCGACGGCTCGCTGCAGGGCAACCGACAGCACACTCCACCTGCGGCGCGCCCAGCCCTGGGTTGCAGAGGCGCGGTGGTGGGGCGTGTTGGACACGGAGCCGGAGTAGGGTACGGAGGAATTGTTGGCACTCGTCGCCCCCGACTTCTGCAGCGAGGACGTTTTTTTCGATCACCGGTCGGCAGGTGCAACATGCGGAGTCCTGGCCTTCCGCACCTTCGCCACTCGAGCGCGCCGTCTTTCATGTACGTTTGTCGCAATGCGCGGCTCTTTCACATGAATATTAGCGTGGACCTGCCCCGCTCGCATGGACCATCATCAACCTTGTCACCCGCCATGGACATGGGCAGCCAGGCACCGACACGCAGGTTGTGAAGGCTGTCGAGGCTGCAGCTCGCTGCAAGCGAGTAGTTGGTCGTTTACTGGTGTTTAGCTTTGAATGCGGTTGCATTAGTAAAGCAGGGGCTCTCAGAGGCTGCGTTGGACTCGACGTCGGCGCCCGACCAGCACGAGGTCGTGGCAGAGCCCGGGCGATTCCTGGCACGCGCTGCCGACGACCATCAGCCGGCTGCCGATGCTGCAAGATGTGTTCGGTACCGTCCAGCGTCGACGTCATAATCGACGATGCCAGTGCTTGTGGACAAAATTGGACAAACACTTGAAAAGGACGTGGTAGCATCGTGCATTCCCACCCCCGATCTGGGGGGGGGACGTGGGGGGAGACGTTTCCTAAAACACGGTGGCTTCCCAGCAAGTAAGTCTAGGTGTTTCCAGGTCTTATGGGGATTCCAAGGAGGTTCCTAGGAGTCCCACAGAGAGCCGAGCGGGCCCGTTTTAGGAAAGAAACCGAGGG
The DNA here is from genome assembly GCA_905221615.1 of Symbiodinium sp. CCMP2592. Taxonomy (NCBI): domain Eukaryota; class Dinophyceae; order Suessiales; family Symbiodiniaceae; genus Symbiodinium; species Symbiodinium sp. CCMP2592. Next base: position 30,554 of record CAJNDT010006201.1, on the reverse strand, counting down.
GACGTCCATGAAACACCGCCGGAAACAGGGTTTCTTGCACCTGCCCCCCCTGAGCCCTTCCCAAAAGACCGTATAGTAGGTCCAGTGATCAGGCTTGTCTAGCTCTTTCCAAGGAGTTCCTAGTGTTTTTTTCTAGTGTTTTTAGGTCTGGACGTCCATGAAACATTGCCGGGGACACCCCCCCGAGCCCTTCCCAAAAAAGACCGTATCGAAAAAACCACTGACCCTCAAGTCTGAATCTTAAACCCTGCAGCCTGTAGTGTTTTACTTGTTTTCGCTTCCTAATCTAGCTACCCCCCCCCCCCCCCCCCCCCGCGTCCGGGGAAGCCAAAGAAAATAGAATAACTATAACGTCATGTCCCCCCCAAGATGCCCCCCAAGATTCCTAAAGGAAGGGAGGGGGAATCATCGTGCGGTTTTAGCGAGTCGAGTTGTCCACATGAGCACGTATTCCGATATGTTCTCCAGTTTCGCTGAGAGTCTTGGCAGCAGAGCGTAACAACAATTTCAATTTAATTTGTGCGTAGTCGTTGAGGCCCTCCGCGAGTCAACTCCGGGCAGCGCACGCCTTTGCGTCAGCACCCGAGCGCGACTCCCGCTCGCGCGTCGGCACCGGCGCGAGTAAGCAGGGAGAGAAGGGTTGCGTCGCAGCAGGAGGCTTCGCCGCTGTTCGTCGCTCCGTAGACAGCGAAGTCGGTTGTAAGGGTGAACCTGCATCGCTGTTATGTGCGCGACAGCGAGGGCTGCGGCACGACCCGACCTTCCGGACCGACCGCCTCACGAGCGACCTGAACCCACGCCCTGTTCAACGACGAAGCCCCGCCTTGGCAGCAGGCCCGTGCGTGGCAAGCAAGGGGGTGGTCCCCGTATGCATCGACCTCAGCCCCACAGGCGTGTCGGCCCTCCGCGCCACAGTGCAGGGCCGTGCGGGGCAAAGGCAGCCGAAGGCGGCGCTTCATTGCGACGTGCATTAGGTCGGGTGCAGAGGTGGACACTGCGTCCAAAGGAATGGCCGCGAGCCACATGCCAGCGTGCGGACCGGATTGAGGGTGGAGGAGGAGCGCGCGCGCGCCCGCAGCCGAGGCCGGAAGTAACACGCGTTCTCGAAAGGAAGTGTGAAGTTCGAGAGCGGCGTGTTGCTGCCAACCCGGGGTTCCCAGGCCCAGTTCACCCTCAGCAGCCGGCGCATCCGCGCCGCGTGCGCATGACGCCCACTCCGTTCTGCTCGTCCAGCGCTCCGCTGCGAGCTGGCGTGCCCTCGAGCTCGTGTACTAGCCGAGCTGTTGCGTCGGGGTATCGTTGGCGCAACACCGGGAGCCGCAAGTCCGCGGCGGGAGCACACGGCGAAGCCACAGCACTCGGAACTGTCATCACGTGCGCTTCTCACATATCAGGGCTTCCGCTGCTGCCATTCGACAAACCCGCAATTTGCATGTTCGCGCAGAGTAGCTGCTGCCGGTGGGCACTCAGATGCGAGGAAGGGTCGCTGCGCACAGGTGCTGCTGCGAGGTCTTGCACGAGGCGGTCAACAATCTCAGACACCAACGGGAGCGCAGTGGCAGATGAAGCACACACTGCGTTGATGTTGGAAGTCGGTCCCTTCTTCGCAACACAGAAAGCTTTGCTGAGGCAGACGGCGACGGCCAAATCGTGGCTGCGAGCAAACTCCACTGTGGAGGCAACAACACCAACCACAGTGCTTCGAGGTCACCCACATTAGGGATGTGTGAAGCAGCAGGTCGTGCGTCAACACTTCGCACGGGGGCGATAGCACCACGAGCCGTTGGAGGTCGTCCGGGCAAGGGCTATAGAGAAACTATTGATGGGTTGCGGCGGGTTGCGGCGCTCCGTTCTGCAATGAGAGCTGCAGCGAGCTGGCTGGCTGGATTGTGTGACATCAAAATGCTGAAGCATCATGAACACGGACTACTGAGCTCAAGAAGGCTGGAATCAGGTACGTGTAGCCGGGTTAAGTCGCACCAGTCGCACTCAGCCACAACATTTTCCAGGTGCACACCGGACCCGCATTTAGTTGCATCACACGCGCTTTCTTAGGCACATCAGAGATAGTCGAACCCAATGCGCACATGGCCCGGAGGTACGTGTCAACACATGTAACGAAACTAATTAAATGGCCGCTTGCCGTAGGTTTTCGTGCTTATTTAATATTTGGCATTCTCATCACCTCGTTTAGTCACATCAGAAATAGCGGAACCCCCACGGCCGGATGTGGGTTTCGACACATGTAGCACCATGGGTAGATGTGCCGCATGCTGCAGGTGCCCGTGCTTATTTTGCACTCGCATTCTATGCATTACTTCGTTTTCATAACACTATCAATAGCGAAAGCCCGCGTGAAGATGGCCGGATGTGCTCTTCAACACATGCAACGAAATGAGCAATGATTTCTGCGTATCCTGGAATTCGGCCCTGTGTGCGCACGGAAAGAAGCAGGTGGCCACGCTATTCCTCGATGCAAGCGCGTGGAGCGCAAACCCCGCGCGACTTCCAACCCCACCCCCACCAAGTGGCTGCCAAAACCTGATGCGTGACAAGATACGGGTGGACATACTGCAATGACCAAGGTGACGCCCCTTGTGGGCTGCCTCTTGCATACCCGGGACGCGAAACGCGTGGTCCACTGCACGAAACGACTATGTTTCCGGTTTAATGCGAAACTGTTGCGGGACCTGCAAGTTCAATCAAGCCTGCAAAATCATGACATGGACCTGGTGGTGGGAGGAACGGTCATGCTGGCCAACACGCCCGTTCAATCCAGTTCAGGCGAATGATGAGCTATCATCCTTCATGCCAGTCCGGGGCTAACCGGGTCCTTTCCATTATGGAACCGGGTCCTACGACTTATGTTGTTGATGTGACATGGAATGTAGCAAGACATGTGTGTTCTTGTGACTCAATGGAAGACATGCTGGACATGTGAAAACTTGTGCTCTTGCGGCTCAGTGGAAAAACAAAACCTGAAAACTTGGTATCTTCCAAATGAAGATGCATACCTGAAAGACTGTGTTCTTGTGGGTCTATATGGAAGAAGCGAGATGCTGGACATGTACAAAAAGATGTGTGCTTGTGGCTCGATAGAAAAATCAATGCCTGAAACTTGGTTTGATCGAAATGTGAAAACATGTACATCGAAAAATCAAAGCCATACTGACATAATTGCCTGTCCCAAGTTTTGTAGTTCACATGGAATTTCTTTGTTGCAAAATATTTTTGAAGATCAAAATTTTTTTTGAAGATTCGTTTGTGCCGAGCAAACCAAACATATGCAACTTGGTGTTCTTGTGGCTCAACGAAAACAAGAAGCTTGAGATTTTGTGTTCTGAAACCCTAAAGTCAGCTTTTTGTACCATTCACAACGACTTGAAAATTAGCGTGTGCGTTCATGATTAAACATCAAAGGGAAGCTGAACTTTCGTAACGTCCAGCCCATGCCCTAAACCCTGAACCCTAAACTCTAAACTCACCCAACCCCCAAACCCGCCCACCCATTCAAGCCCAGAAGCTGCAGGTAGGAAGGGGCACACAGGTAGGTAGAGAGGTATAGTTAGGTAGGCAAGTAGGTATGGATAAGTAGATTGGCAGGAGGGAAGGTACTTGTTGGTGTAGGTGGGTCGGCAGGCTTCCAGGTCGGTGGGTAGGTAGATAGATAGCTAGGTAGGCGGGCATGTAGGTAAGGAGGCATTGATCAGGAAAGAGGTTTAAAACCCCTAAACCCCTAACCCCTAAAACCTGAACCCTAAATCCAACACCCGAAACCTTCAACTAAGCCTCAACCCTAAAAGGTAGCAGGCAAAAGTAGTTGTAGGCATTCGTGCAGGCCCTGTCAGGATGTCAGGTGGCCACATCAAGGTCTTCGGAGCCCCGTACAGGGGCGTACCCGCGCCAAGGCCTGAATGGGCCGCGGGATGAACCCCGAATAGGGGGGAGCTTGGACCCCGAAGAGGGGTCGTCGGAGCCCCGTACAGGGGCGTACCCGCACCAAGGCCGAAAGGGCTGCGGGATGAACCCCGAAAAGGGGTGAGCCTGGACCCCGAACAGGGGTCGTGAGCACCCCGTGCAGGGGTGTGGATGAACCCCGAACAGGGGTGAGCTTGGACCCCGAACAGGGGTCGTTAGAGCCCCGCACAGGGGCGTACCGATGAACCCCGAAAAGGGGTGAGCCTGGACCCCGAACAGGGGGCGTGAGAACCCCATGCAGGGGTGTGGATGAACCGCGAACAGGGGTGAGGATGAACCTCGAGCAGGGGTGAGCCGGACCCTCAAAGACTGATGCAGAGAGAGAGAGAGGGAGAGAGAGAGAGACACAGCGAAAATAATTAACGAAGCAAGGAAGGAAGCAAGGAAGGAAGGAAGCAGGGAAGGAAGAAGGAATGATCAAGATGAGGGTGTGACTGTAGATGCGAGGAATGAGCAGGCAGCAAGGAGTGATAAGGAAAGTCATGCGTGGCATCAGTATCCCTCTTCTCACTTTCAGTCTGTCGGCGGCCACCAGGCTGAGACAGTCTGCGCATCGAGATCCTCGAAGAGCCCCGGCCTAAGCCACACGGCATTCCAAGACTTGACGGCTGCACCATGGGTTGCTTCCAAGCTCAACATGTTGGACTGCAGCAGCTTTTCAGCTCAAGATTCAACGCGATCGTTCCGTTTTTGTCTGAGCGAGTGTACTCCGACTGAGGCGATTGTCCTGATGCAAACAAGGCAGTATTATTGACATGCGCATACACGCAGATCGTCAAAGACACGACTAGGAAAGAAGTGCCCCAGTTCGACGTACTGCCACGGAAGTGCAGCAATGGATCGAACGGATTTTGGCAGGCTTCATGGACCTGAAGGAAGTGACGATGACGATCGAACGACTCCTTATTATTCGGATGATAGCGATGGTTCCGCTGCCGATGCCACTACGCAAATGGAAGCAAACATGTTTACGAGAGAAGAATTCCATCGAATCTGCATCGACCTGGTGCTGGGATGTGTCATGATGAACTTGTCAATAGGATGGCAAATGGAGCGGGCTTTTTTGAACGATCGGCAACTACGAAGTTTGCTACAGCACTTCGAAACCAGGCACAACAGACGCGGATCCTCTGCAGGTGATATTGTGGAAGCAGGTGTACAGGAACGGATTGAAACAATACAGAAAGTACGCATGGTTCGACAATGCGACGTACTCCAAGGAAAGTTGCAAATGGAAGTGAACCCGGTAGATGCAGAGAGATTGCGGGGCTTGGTTGAGCAGCCTCCCGGCTGGGATTGGGATTTGCCTGATCGAGGAACCATGGAAAGGCTTTGCGAGGGCGTTCTGGCCAACTCGTTTGAGTTTGAACGGATTCCAGTGACGGATGCTAGACGGATGGCAGTTCAATACTGCGAGGTCATCCGTCCACTGTTCGCTGTGAGATTCCTGTCAATGGTGTTGCTGGGCATGCGGGACACGTACAGAGATCAAGCTTTGGTTTCTGCTTCGCAGGCATGGAAGAGTCCTCAACGTATAGACGGACTGTACGTATACGCAGTCTCCGAAAAACTTAAAGGGACTGATGTACGGATACACAGTCTCACAATAAACCAGCAATGGCGAGAAAAAACGTGTCACTTGCTTAACAAATTGCTTGACGCGCCTTACTAAATTGCTGGACCTAAACCCTGAACTCGTCGACCTGAGGTCAGGCCTTCTTCTTCGCTGGCAAGATCGACATTGTGTTTGGAGGCTCGAAAGCGAAAGTCTGTCTTTAGGCGTGCTCATGTTTGCATAAACCCTAAACCCTATCAACATCCGGCCGGTACCACTACAAGATTGCGCCCCCGGTGCGCCGGGCGCGCACACCTGTACACGTTGCAAGCAGACTAAAGAATTGTATTATTATTTTACGGAACGGATGTTTTTCAGTGAAGCATTCAATTCACATGTAGAGCAGCGCGCCCGGCGCGCCCGGCGCGCACCCGCTGCGCGCCCGGCGCGCGTACTCCTGGGTATATTTGGTGCTGTATACATGTGAGTTGAATGCTTCATTGAAATAAACATTCATCCGTTGCGCATAATAGTCATGAGTCGTAATCATACAATTTTCTAGTCTGCTTTGCCTACAGGTCGTGTGTATTGCAATGAAGCATTCAATTCACATGTACAGCTGCGCGCCCGGCGCGCGTACGCCTGTGCGCGCGGCCCGCGTACGCCTGTGCGCCAAGCGCGCGCCGGACGCGCGCCGGGCGCGCGCCAGGCGAGCACCGAGCGCGCAGCTGTACATGGCCGTCGCAAGCAGAATATGGAATAGTGTAAATAATATACGACACGCGTACGCTTCACGCGCACGCCGGGCGCGCGCCGGGCGCGCGCCAGGCGCGCAGCTGTACATGTGAATTGAATGCTTCATTGCAATAAACACGACCTGTAGGCAAAGCAGACTAGAAAATTGTATTATTATGACTATTGTGCGCAACGGATGAATGTTTATTTCAATGAATCATTCACCTCACATGTACAGCTGCGCGCCCGGCGCGTACTCCTGGGTATTTATGGTTTTGGGAAGTTTACCGCCCGCCATGCGTGCTCCTGCGCGCCCGTCGCGCGTACGCATGCACGACCCGCCGCGCACACATCCGTAAATTCATGTCGCAAGCAGAATAATATTAACGAATTAATAAGTGTAAATATACTACACAGTACACTCACGCGTACGCTTCGCACGTACGCCTGCGCGCCTGCGAGCCCGGCGCGCGCATGCGTAACGCAAGCAGAATATCCAACAGTTATTTACTACGATTATTATAAAGAAATTCAGTGAGACCAAAGTGCCTGTTTGACAGGTGCGCCCGGCGAGTGCACCTACACCCTGTGGCGCAGACACAGGTTCAAGGCATCAACTGCAGAGCTTACCTACATACAAAGCCATGAAAGCCATGAAGGCCAAGAAGGCCAAGAAGGCCGCCAAGCAGGATGGCAACACGAGGGCAATGAAAGCCATGAAAGCAATGAAGGCGGCCAAGGTCCAACACAACGACGGCAATGTGAGGGCAATGAAAGCGATGAAAGCAAAGAAGGGTCAGCAGCGATCGGGTCAAAGTGGCTGGCAAGCATGGCGAAAAAAGCAGCGTTCTGCTGAGAAGCAAGCTGTACTACATGCGCAGGCACCTGAAGGCGAAGAGGACAACCCGGACAACACGGACAACACGGACAACGAGCAGGAGCTGCCCGGCAACGAGAAAGCCACGCAAACACCTCCGATTATCAGACGTTTGCGAAGAGCACGTGACATTGAGGATCGCTTGAATTGCTGTGTGTCGGCATGCAAATACTTTCGTGTCGAGATAGGCATGCTGGTCAGTATGGTTATTATGATCACGGCAGGACCTGCGACTGGAAGGATATGATTCCTGGCCCAGCAACCGTACCCGGGCTATCATTGGGAAGACTTTATTCTGCTCGTGGGCCGTTTTCTTAGAAATTATCGTTGCTGCAGGGCAGCGGTCTGATTCGAGGTCGCGCGGTGATGGATTTAGGAAGCAACGAAGCATTAGACCTGGGCGGCTGCCTGATCTACAGACCGGCCGTAACAGGCCTCCGGTGAGTGGTGTTGCCGCAGTGACTGGTATGTAGTACTGCTGTTACATAGATCTGAGAAGTTCACCTAAAGAAGTAGAGGAAACTGTCACGGATGAGCGACAACGGATTCAGGGACAGTCTTCATAAGGACATGGAGTGTAATAATAATAAACTTATACTTTAGTAGGCGTGAGATGGACAATGTCACGGATGTGTCCCTGGACAGAGGTTCCACTTGTCCGGTTTCAGAGTGCTTTCACACAGACACCAGCTCTGAAGACACAGATTATTTCCACGGATGTGTCCCTGGACAGAGGTTTCACTTGTTATGTACTGACTGCACGTCAGCTTCAAGATCAGACTGTCTGTCCGATTCGTGCAAAATGTCGGTCATGTGAAGTTTGACATGCTCTGGGTAGCTGCACAACCTAAACTAAACTCGCCGGTCACATGTCCCTAACACGAAAGGCCTACGTATTCCTCGCGACGGACAAGCACGACAACATGCTGACTGGAGGCAGGGCAGTGGAGCGTTTTAAACTCGGTGGTGATGTTTCTGACACGAAATGCCTACGTATTCCTAGCGACCGGCCAGCACGACCGACGAGCACGACAACATGCTGACTGGAGGATGGGAAGTGGCACTTCGTAAACTTCGTGCTTCTTAAACATCATTCCAAACAAAGGAAAATGCGCGACACAAGAACTGAGCCAGGAAACAGAGGGGGCAGGCCTCGGGGCCCGAGTCTTGCGCAACAAAGCAGCTAGCAGACAGAATGGCAAGGTCACAAAGAGTGCTGGTTAGAGCAACTTCTGAAACAGCGAACTTCGCGCAAACTCTTCATGTCTCAAACACGATCAATGAGGTGGCACCTACGTATATTCCCAGCAAACACAAGCTCCAGCACGACATGCTGACCGCAGGCCAGGAAGTGGCACTTCCTAAGACTCGTTGACAGCAAGGCAACTTGGAAGTCAGGAGGCAAAGATTCAAGCAGTCCTGCTACCCCCGCACAGGGATCCGAACCTCGAACAGGGGGGAGCTTGGACGCCGAACAGGGGTGTCGGGAACTCAGCCTGCTGTAGTTAGGCAGGTGGGCAAACGTGTCAAGCATGTCTGGCAGGACATTTAGTCGAAGATGATCCTCAAAGCGGAAGGTCATGGCCTCGGAGCATAATCAGAGATTGTGGTGGTCTGCGTGATCAGAATCTGAACCTGTGTCTGTGTAACGCAAGATTGTGACAAGTCAAGCAAGTGTAGCAGCTTTGACCACGCAGCTCCCGCCCCTAGTGATGGTGACCTTCGTGGAATTCCTAATTTTGGTGGTTCTGATGTACGTGGGCATGAGCATGTACAGGAAGCACCAGGACGACCTCGACGAGATCGCCGCCAAAAAGCAAAGAAAGAGAAAGGCCAAGGCCGAGGCGGAGGCAAGGGAGGAGGAGGAGGAATTGTTTCAACACCGAATTGAAGCAGCAGCTCTGAGAGAACGACTGCAGGGCATGGAGAAGTGGATGCAGCAGACAAATGAGCGCTTAAAGGATATCACGGACGTCCTTGGAAAGCTGCAGCTGGATACAGAGAACGCGAAGAAGAACCATGAAATCGATTTGAAGGAGCTCCATTACGACAAACTCATTATTTGGGAGGACATTCAGTGTGTTGGGCAAGGCCAGGTGGAGCTGGCGAAGCGCTTGTCGGTGCACGAGCAGAACCAGCACGAGGACAACGACCAGCCGGAGGACACCACCCACACAAGAAACGGACCAGGAAGTCATGGACATGGCCCACCAGTGCTACCACTGCAGCGTCCGATCGAACTGAAGCGGGACAAGGAGAGAAAGACCCGGCTGGAGGCTGCCGAATGGTGGGCACGTAATATCGGTGTGGCAGGGGACGGAAGCTTTCTAGATGTGTGGATGGAGAAGTATAACAAGAAGGAAAGGAAGGTCCTGGCAAGCATGGGAGCAGTCCGAAAGAAGTTTTGCAACATAAGCCACGGATCAGACGCATTCATCGGCGCGGATGGAACTCGCTATGCAGACGTGGGCAACTACTGGTATTCCAGGGTACTTGACAACATGTACGGAAACCTGTCCGACTACGTAAAAGGCCTCAATGACGCAAGCAAAGGGGACCTCGTGGAGGCAGGCTTGGGTGCAGCGTACTTGGTTTTGGACGAGTATCAGCAAGACAACGACATCGATCAACGTGTTTGTCAGGCACAGTTAGAAAGACTAAGCCAGTTCCGAACCGAAGTCGAGGGCTGGGCCCTGAGGTTGGCTGGTGGACGTTGATTTCATTTATCAAGAACGAAAGTGATCAGCTTGCCGCCACCACAAGAATTGACCACGGATATAATATATGTACAGCGAACAATCCGCGGTCGAAGGAATGTCAGGTCAATGTACAGATCTGAGAAAGATTATAATAGCCGGACACGGTCACGGATGTGTCCGATGAATTCAGGGACATTGTTTTTGACATTTCATTCACGCATGTGTCCCTGTACAGAGGTTTCACATCTGACTTTCCGTAATGACGTGCAAAATGTCGCCCGCTTTCGGAGTGTGCTCCTACTCTCAAGACACATTTCCCTCCACCGCCCCACTATACACCTCAGTAAACCTCCACCCGGACCCAGGTCATGCGAGTTCTTTCTACTGCAGCGGATGCCTTGGAGAGTGGCGCAGCTTGGATTATTCAGCGGCACGTCTTAAACTAAACTCGCTGGTCCTGTCTGTGACACGAAAGGCCTACGTATCCAACACTACCGACAAGCACGACGACATGCTGATTGGAGGCAGGGCAGTGGAACGTCTTAGACTCGCTGGTGATGTCTTTTACACGAAAGGCTGACATATCAAACACTACTGACAAGCACGACAACGTGCTGACTGGAGGCAGGGAAGTGGCACGTCTTAACCTCAGTGGGTACGACGACAGGGAGGCGGGAATTTAAGAAATGCTGGGTGGTGCTTCGAGACCTACAAGCATGAACGAAGCGAAGAGAAGAGAAGAGTGAACAAAGCCCACAAAAGAAAACAAAAGAGGGATGAGGGTGGAATGTGTTGTGTGGTTTTGTTTCGCTTATTTCTCGCTTCATTCATTCGGCTCCGTTCTTTCGCTCTCATTGCATTGAAAATAAGTGAACCCGAAAACACTACACAATACAATAATCCATTGACAAGCTACTGCATTAAAGGACACAAGAAAGCAAGAACAACATGGAATGGAATGGAAGCATTTGAACATATTTGAACGTAATGAAATCACGGCTCGGGGGAATTAAAGTAAACACACCCCACCAACTACACCAGCAACGGTTTCCAAGGTTGACCGTTCACACGTGGTCTCAGTCAAGAGAACCAAAACCTCGCTTCGGCTCTCTCTCCGTTCGCTCAGATTCTGGTTTTGTCCGTTATCAACCACTTACTCACTTCATCACTTGCTTTCTCAGAGGATAATAGGTGGAGAGTTTACTGTTGGTTGGTGGCAGAAGGCAAATTACTCTAAGGAATTACGAACGGCATTAACATGTCTTTTGTCTGGGTGTGTCGTTTGCTTCGTCTATTACATTCACGCATACTCTTTGTTCCTTTGTACTTTAACCAAAAAACAAAATAAAACAGAAGATGGTGGGTTAATTCGTTCGTATTTTGCTTGCGTTCTGTACGCTGAAATTTGGCCTTTGTTCCGTGCGTTGAAAAAAAAAAAAAAAGAACTAAGGGAAAGGTACTAAGATTTAGTAAGATGATTCTGACTTTAATAGTAAAATAATAATAGCTATTAGTTATGTCGTGTGTGAAACCTAACCATAGCAGGAGTATAACTGTATGGCTGGTTGTCAAAATTGGTGTCCCGTTTAGGGTACCCTAAATATTAGGCGCCCCATGTCTTGAAGCAGTGGCTAACTATACGGGCCAAGTATACCTCTATCTCTTCACTCTAGCAGCTGCAAGTCAACACTCCATTCCCTCAGTCTGGCTGTTCCTGGGCTTCCAACGGACGTCTGCGAAATGGCTCGGACGAGTGGGTGTCTGGCACATTCGGCCAAGAGATTCTCATGGCTGAATGTGCCAGACACCTACCTGGGCGCCAAACTGCACACACACACACACTCTCTCTCTCTCTCTCTCTCTCTCTCTCTCCCTAAAGACCAACAGCACCTTTCTGAGCGGCAGGCCCGGCGCCTTTCTTTGTTTGGCTTCCTGTGCAGGCAAGACATCGGATGCTTTGAGAAATTGCACAATACGCAGTCCACTCACAGAAATCAGAAGCTCGCACCCTTTTGCGAAATCCGTTTGTGCTCCTTGCGAGACCGTGGGCCAAGCCGCGGTTTCAGTGCTTTGAATTTCCATCAGCATTTAATTTATGTCGCCGAAATTCTGGGACTGGGAGATCATCGCAGGCGCACCAGTGGTCCTCGCGAAAGCATGCGTCGTACGGTACCAGTTCCTTCGGAGTCAGGTACATCTGGAAATAACACCGACTGCAATGGACGCACATGGAATCCATGACCACCAGCTCCAGTTGGCCTATGATTTCTCTCTTTTCTTGTGGTAGGAACTTTGATAGTTCTCCGGCTATTGCGGAAAAGGTTACCTCCGTCACCGTCTCTGAGATCTTGAGAGACTCCATCATCTTCACATTCATTTCCATGCTTTCCTCCGTGCTTGTGGGAAAGGATGCCTCCGTCTCAAGATCCTCCGTCTGCTTCACAGGGGCTTCCATGCCTTCCTCCGTGCCACTCATGGCTGCTCTAGAATTGGCTGCTTGACGTGTGAAGTCTTTAGTGGCGGATTCCTGGAGGCTGTCGTTTGAACCGAAAACCGCCACAGCAACATATTCAAGTTTCGGTCGGCCTGTGGTTGAGGCCTTATCAGGCAGTGGGCAGCAGGGTGAACTCAAGTGAGCCCTGAATCCTACAAAGCTTCTCTGCCCTGAAGCGGCCCCTTCCAAATCTCAACTGGGCACGATCAGCTCCGGCTGGCCTTTTCTTCGTAGTGCTTCTGGGCGGACGGCTGAAACCTGCCAGGTGAGCAGGGACGTTTGGTTGATGAAGACGACGTCTTCATCAACCGGACGTCCTTGCTGCCGACGGCGTCAGTGGGATGCAGAAGACACAGTATCCCCCCAGGAGAGGTGTGAGCAGCTCAGCTATATAAGATGCTCACATCGCTCCTGGGCGGATACTGTCTTCTGCATCCGTTCCTGCTCCTGCAGCAGGTCCGGTCGGTGTTTCGTGGCCTCAGCGATTATTCACAGAAGCGAAAAGGTACATGTCAATGCTTTGCAGAACATGGCTGCATCCTGAAGCGGACTTTTGACCAAATGACGTGTTTTCGCTCCATTGTACCCCAGTAAACTCACAACTGGACAGGTGGCATGTCATTGCCGTGTTCACGCGACTAGTGTAGTACTATCAGTTCATGCGTCTCATGCACTCTGCCCTGTGAGAACCTACCAGCCTGCAGCGATTTTATCGCTGCGAAACCCAGAATCCGTCGGCTCAGTCAGCAAACATGAAAGCCTCCGAGCAGCGCAGTGCTGATCAAGGAAACAGCATAATAATACACAAACAACAAACTGGCCTGGCCTTCCGGGCAGCAATGCGGGAGCTGTTTTCGTTCTCTCCTGCTCTTTGAGCTGCTTTGTAGGCCCTCTTGTACGCGGTACACTTCCTGGAGCGCAGCTGATCCCTCGCCGCTTGTTCGGGCGTCTTTTCCTTCTTCGCTGTCTTCTGCGTGGCCTTGTCACCCGCCTTATCGTTTGTATTCTTATCCGTTGGCTTTTCGTCAGCATCCTTTTTCTTGGCTTGCGCCTTGGGCTTGGCGTCAGCATCCTTTTTCTTGGCCTGCGCCTTGGGCTTGGCGTCAGCATCCTTTTTCTTGGCCTGCGCCTTGGGCTTGGCGTCAGCCTTGGCCTTGGCCTTGGCTTTGGCACCGGCCTTGGCCTTGGCCTTGCCCTTTGGGTTGGCCTTGGCCTTTGGCTTGGTCGTGGAAGCCCCAGCCTTCGGCTTGTCATCTTCTTCCGGAAGCTTTCTCTTCCTAGCCTCGGCTTCTCCCTCATGTTTTTCCTCGCAAGACATGGCCAAGTCAAGTGGCTTGAATGCAATACCGACGCTCAGCACTGGCTGCCTTCTCCTGCTCTTCATTCTTCGGCTGGCAGTTTTCCTTGTTGTCCTAGCATCGCACTCAGGGGCGGATTCGCAAGTCAATTCCGTTGAGACACAACCTTGTCCATCAACACGAGACTCACTCCTGCCTTGTTATCCGAATCCATTGCAAGAATCTTTTGACGTTTCCGCAATGAGGTAGCTTCCTGGCTTGCAAATCATGGCTATGTAAAGAGAACGACAGGGGAGCTTGCCTGTTCACCTCACTGTCTGTTATCTCCACCTGCAGCGGAAAGTCGTGGTTCCCTCAAGATATGAAGAACCGGACCTGCTCGGTGATCAACTTTGAATCCTCTTCCAAGAGCAGATCGACCTGCTCATTGCCGGTTTCCATCAGCTTGGAGTGTCTGGCGAAGTCAAAGCACGACCCACCCAATGCACCCTGCCGGCCTTGTTCGTGCTGTCCAGGCGCGGCTCCTGGCAGCTTGAAATCTCTGGCTAAGTGAAAGTACCGAGACAGATTGCCTTGTCCTTGTCTTCCAATGGAACCTTCATCATCGCCTGCGGATCCTGGCGGTTTCGAAGTTCTGGGTAGGTTCAGACGAGGCAAGCAGCCTGCCTCCTTGTTCTCCTCGACCGGAATCTCCTGCTGTTGCTCATGCATGTGCGCTTCCTCGCAGCTTGGAAATTTTGTCGATGATAAACTCAAAATATGATGCTTACTGAGGAGGTGGCCTGGCCAGCTTCCGTGTTTGGGACCTCCTGCTATAAAACTTGATTTGACACACTTGCGGATTCTACCAGAATGTAGACACGAGGCCAGAATCCTGCCGCCTTGTGGTCCCTCATTGGAATCTCCTGCTGCTTGTTCACGTCGTGTGTTTCCTGAAAGCTTCAAAATCTGTAAAAATTGTTTAACACTTGCGGATTCTACCAGAATGTAGACACGAGCCCGGAATCCTGCCTCCTTTTTGTCACTCATTGGAATCTCCTGCTGCTTGTTCACGTCGTGTGTTTCCTGAAAGCTTCAAAATCTGTAAAATGTGATTTAATATTGCGGATTCTACCAGAATGTAGACACGAGCCCGGAATCCTGCCTCATTGTTGTCCTTCATTGCAATATTCTCTTGCGTGATCACGTCGTGTGTTTCCTGAAAGCTTAAAACATCTGGATGTTAAAGCACAATACAAGCAGCCGCCTGGTCCGCGCCGAACTTTGGCGTCTCCCGGATTTCCCGTTGCGGTTCCTGGCCACTCGGAATCTTCGTGCTGTCCAGGCGCGGCTCCTGGCAGCTTGAAATCTCTGGCTAAGTGAAAGTACCGAGACAGATTGCCTTGTCCTTGTCTTCCAATGGAACCTTCATCATCGCCTGCGGATCCTGGCGGTTTCGAAGTTCTGGGTAGGTTCAGACGAGGCAAGCAGCCTGCCTCCTTGTTCTCCTCGACCGGAATCTCCTGCTCTTGCTCATGCATGTGCGCTTCCTCGCAGCTTGGAAATTTTGTCGATGATAAACTCAAAATATGATGCTTACTGAGGAGGTGGCCTGGCCAGCTTCCGTGTTTGGGACCTCCTGCTATAAAACTTGATTTGACACACTTGCGGATTCTACCAGAATGTCGACACGAGCCAGAATCCTGCCTCCTTGTGGTCCCTCATTGGAATCTCCTGCTGCTTGTTCACGTCGTGTGTTTCCTGAAAGCTTCAAAATCTGTAAAAATTGTTTTAACACTTGCGGATTCTACCAGAATGTAGACACGAGCCCGGAATCCTGCCTCCTTTTTGTCACTCATTGGAATCTCCTGCTGCTTGTTCACGTCGTGTGTTTCCTGAAAGCTTCAAATCTGTAAAATGTGATTTAATATTGCGGATTCTACCAGAATGTAGACACGAGCCCGCCGGAATCCTGCCTCATTGTTGTCCTTCATTGCAATATTCTCTTGCTTGATCACGTGCGATTCCTAGCAGCTTGGAGGTTGATTAATCAAAACAACAACACACACAGCCTGCCACTGCCTTGTCACCATCTGACGGCAGACCGCGATTTGCTTGGTCCTGAAGCTCGCACTGTGACAGTGGCATGATGAAGCTCCTTAACATCAGCCGGGCCACCAGCTCCCATCTTGCCGTCATAGTGTCCCAGTCTTCAAACAGTGCTTGGTTTACGGGTCCCATTTCCTCTACCTGGAAATCACAGTCAATCTAGCTTCAAGAACGTGGCATCATAATCCTGGCAAGCCCTTCGATGCAAAGAAAGCCTAACAGTGCTGCGGTCACAATCAGAACGTGTCTTAAGAGCAGCCGGGTAACAAATGAGATAGTGTTTCGGAATGGTGCTGTCTCAGTGGTCGCAGTGTCCTGGCCGTGATGCAAGCAAGTTGGACACAAACGGAAGGATTCGGCCACCCTGGCCCCGCCTCGCGTTCGTAGCCATCCTGTAAGCATTTCTCAAGGACGCTCTCCGAGGGTTCCTCCACGATCGTGTCCAGGACCGGCCTCATGTTACATCGGATTTGACATACAAATTACCTGCTGATTCGCATCACATTGCAATCAGGTCACCAGTGCTCCCAGAGTCCGTCGTTTTTCTTGGTTTTCTTGCCTGCCGGCTTCTTGTTGGGCTTGGAGCTCTGGGCTGCTGGGCGCTTCTTCGTCTTCACTTTTTCGTCTTCTTCGGGTTCATCTTCGTCCTCATCGTAGGAACCATCTTCGTCTTCGTCGTCCTCATCGTCCTTACGGTTGCCGCGCAAAGGAGCATGATCCGCGTCCTTATTCTTCTTCTTTTTCTGCGTCTTCTTCGGCTCCTTCTCTTCCTCCGAGCTGGTGTTTCGGACACGCGGTGGGAGCCTGTCCTTCGTGGTTGTTGCCGTTGTTGGCAGCACTGCTTTTGCTGAGCCACTCGTCGATTTCAAAGCAGATGGTCTTGTCGGCGGCTGTTTCGGTTCTGCGGGCTGAGCATTATGTCCTTACATGGATGGGTCTAATCAGATTCTATTTCATACTTTTCCGACAAGGTGCTCATCATTTCGTCCATATCGAAAACTGGACTTCTCCACTTCGGCTCGATGGGCTCCACTTCATCCGCGGACAAACCAGGCATGGTATGCTTGTAGACTTGCTAATACTGTCTTCTACGTGAACTCGAGCGGAGATGCTTCAGCTGAATCAATGAAGCACGAAGCATACAGAAAATCGCATGACACTGCTTCGTGATATTGAACCGGACTTCCTTATTTTTCCAAAACGCTTCCGAATAGGTCATTGCCCTTCTGTGTTCCTATTCCTGGGCCACGGGATTGCTGTCGGTCGGCTAACCAATCTAAAGATCTGATCAAATCAATACTATTAAGTATTAGTATAATAATACTTAATTATGGCTTGTCCGGGGCCTTTCCACTATGGAACTAAACCTAGCGATTCACAACTCTTCTGGAATCCCGGACCCAAGCGCTGGTACTTCCTTGTTGTTTCGTTTCCACATCATGTCCATGTGCACGCAGCAACATAGTGCCAAAATTGTGGATTCCGTTTACTTGGTCAAGCTATCGGAAACTATTAAAGAATTGTGGGGGTCAATCGTCACATGATCTTGTACGTTCCTGGGGCTAGGTCGATGGTGCCTGCCGTGACGGCCACCGGTCGAATAGGCACGATCGTGACCATTCCGTTCTCGCCCAGCTCCAAGCGCAGCCTTCCATGCGTTCAGATTTGGGTAGTTCGACATTATCATTGTTTTCACCGGTACACTGCATGCTTACTGAGTGACCGAGTCAAGGATAACCTGAAATCTACAAGATTGGGCCTCCATGCCAATGCCAATGACTCGCTTTCCTTGAACTTCGCAATCGACAGGTGCGCCCCGAACGACTTGCTCAAGTTTCCCATGGAGGTACGTCGGCGCTTCGGCTTTTTCTCCTTCTGTTGCGGGGGTCCGTCCATCTTGAAAACGAGTAACTCCTTCCCTTCGCCCCCGACGCGATGCGACGTTTGCCCTGCATCCTGAAATTCTCTGACGAGGGCCGCCAGTGTCACACAAGTCTCCATGCTTGGAATGTCTTTCAAGTGTTCGGGTACATCCTTCTTCTCGAGCAAAACCAGCGAATCCATCAAGTTCTCTCCGCCGAAGCTGAACCAATCGCCCAAAGCGTCGCTGACTAACTCTTTTGCGTCCTGAGAAATGCACACAAAAGGCGTTAAACATCCAGGCTGCAGTGCTTAGTCTGTGTGCTGTCCATGTCACGTGCTTCGTGCGCCAATCGCCACTTCCAAAGGAAAACCTGGGTCACTTCGATGAAACGGTTTACAAGTCGACGTGTCGAACAAGACATGGTTAACTATTTTCTAACGAGTCACACTTCTCGGTTCCTTAAAGCCTGGAAATTCTCATTCCCGGTCACCTGGAGGAAGAGGTTGCCTTCGGAGGCAATCCATGTAGCCTGCCCACTCATGTCAAGCTTGACGGGATTCGGCAGCTTGGCGACATCTTCCTCGGTGCTGTCGAACTGAAGATTCTTGTTGACATCCATCGTACTTGTTTGCCTGGGCTGCACACACTATCCCGAACTCTCAGGGCTGCAAGGCAGTCTGACTGACTATTAAAGCCAGGATGCTGCTCTGTGTACAGAAAGTCAATGTCGGTTTCCTCTGCGTTGTACTTCTTGTTGTGTGCCTGGATGATGCTTTGAGCTTCCTCTGCGATCTCCGCGTCCATGTTGAGGAATTTCTCTGCAAGGCTTGCAAGCAGGAGGAGACGTCTTGGTGACTGCAAAACGACGGATACCTGAAGGGAGAGGCCTTGCGTCTGCTCCGTGTCCGTGAGGGCCTGCATCCTCTGCACAAGTCCTTGAAAGTCCGGCCACCCCGGCAAGGCCAGTTTTCCTTTCCTAGCAGATTGGAATACGTGGTTGGTCAGTTTTTCGTCTAACCAAGCATTTCTATCCCACACTATAGATGCCATTGTCATGGTTCGGTCGGATGCGTGGCAGTTCTCCTCGATCACCGCAAGTCCTGGCCAAACGTCGTATCCATGCAAGTCCACCAGCATCACGCTTTTCGCGTTCGTTGGAACCATTGACTTCAACGTCTGACGTACCAAGCTTGTTCCTCCTGCCTCTTGCTTGAGTTCTTGTACGTCGGTGAGCTTTCTTCCTAGATGTGGCAGCTCGGACTTCGCCTGCGACAATCGGGTTTAATTCAGAGAAAGATTTCATAACTGGATTGCGAAGTTTCTGGAACATCCTGCCTCCGGCGAGTTGAAGTCGTTCCTTGGTAGCATCTCTACGTCGTAAATTGTTCCGCTCTTGAAGCCCGGCATGTTCCTGAAGACGCTTCCGCTTCCCTTCACGAGAATTGCGAGGCCAGCCTTGGTTTGCAAACTGATGATATCACATGGGGTAGCGGCAGGCCTATACCCCCACCCCCCGCGATCCAAAAATGCAGGCCCGGGTCCAAAGTCCCGGAGCGCTTCCCGTACACTGAATCCTCGGTTCAACAGTGGTTTTTTGGATTCAATTCCATGATCGCGAAAATGCATGAAAGCTGCCTTCTCGAAGATCCATGTGATGTCTTTGACGGTCAGGTTCCTATCCTTCTGCATCAAAGACTGCCTGGAATGAATTTCTCACTTCTCATGGACTAACTGCTAAGGGAATCCTCTTTAGATTCTTGAACCCGCTCACGTATACTTACTTACAATCACACAGTCTTCCTGTCGGCACACACAAAACTCTTTCATCCTATCGAGCAATTTGGTCAGCAGCTCCAAAAAGTGCAATGCATGTTCAGACCAAGGATCGCCCACATGAAGCGAACCTTGCGTACGTTCGATTCTTTGTCGACTTTTCCTTGTTTTTCGTCCTTCTCATCGTCTTCGTTTTCCTCCTCCATGTCGTCGTCGTCGTTCTGCTCTGCGTCCATGTCCACGTCTGCTTCCTCCTCACTTTCTTCCTTCTTGGCGAAGTCCTCCTTGGTCGCTTCGTTTGACCTGACAGAAAAGAAAACACATATACTACTTACATCATGATGATGAAGATGAACCCAAACTCCGCATTGCCTCTCGGTGAGCAAATTCTGCGCACGATTGGGCAACACCACAATTGCCATGCTGTTCGTAGGGCTGGAGGCCAATATGTTCGTGATCGCCGTGAGGATGCCACTTGTTTTCGTTGCAGTCACGATTCCCGCAGTCGGCAGTGAGCACCACACGACATTTACGTTGGCAGCTTCCTGCCTGATGTATGTCTGGACCGAGGGCAATACCGTGCTCTCCATGTCACGCGTAGTGGTGTGGAACAAGCGCAGATTGTCCGTCATGTACAAGCCTACTTTCTTCCATGCTCGGTCGTGCGCCTCCTGCAACAAATTGACTTCAGACCTAACTAGAGGCTTTGTTAAGCGGATTCCTGTATACATTCGGCTCGTGTCCTCCATCTGCTCCACGATGTTGTTCCTCGCCTTCTCCATGTCTGCGGTCCGCCTCAGGTGCACACCGTGCGTACGAGCTAGACCCTGGACTCTCACGCAATTGCTGATGCATTCAATCAAGTGACTGCAATGAATCCTGTTCGTATTGGGCTTCGTCCGACAGAACTAATTCCTTCCACGAGGTAAAGGCGGCTTTGTTTGCCTTCTCCAACGCTCGAGTCGTGCGACACTGCGATTGGGCGATGAAGTCATTGACCACACACCCCTTGGCCTGAGAGTTTGGTTTAAGGGGAAACGGCAATAATGAAAAAAGAACTTATACCAAAGACTGGAGCCAGAAGCAAGGTTTAGAAGGGTTCCCTTTTACGGGTCTCCCTCATGCCTCGAGAACGAAGGGCAGCCTCTCCCAGCTGAATCCGTTCGATGCCGACTTAATGGATGCTGCGAGCTCGTTGTCCAGGAGCCTCAGTGTTATCTTTAACTTTGCTGATCCACCCTGCCGGAATTGACTGGTTTGCTTTCATGATTTAATATCCGAAGTTGTTTTTCAACTTGGAAGGTATTTGCGGCACCTCCATTCCACAGCACATGGAGTGAATCCAAGCCTAATTGATGTTGAATATATCAAGGAAGCGATCTCCAAACATATATAAATTCAAGGAAACCAAACCAAATCTGGTAAAGTTCAAGGAAACCAAACCAAATCCAAATCCGAATCAGGGAAACACAAACAAAAACTTAAAAAATCAATCACATTTTCCGTCTTGGGCCAACTTCGAAAACGCGATCGATTTTCCAGAAAACCAATCACAATTATATATTGCAAAAAATGATCAATCACAATCTCGGTGTTGGGCGGTTGGCCAAAACGTGATCGATTCATTTTTGCAATATCAAAACGCGATCGATTTTCCAGAAAACCAATCACACTTTCGGCCGTGAGCCAACTTCCAAATTGTGATTGATTCTGTCCGGCCAAATGGTTTCCTTGATTTTCTGTAAATTCCAGGAAGCCATCGCCAAACATATATAAATTCAAGGAAGCCATCGCCAAACATATATAAATTCAAGGAAACCATCGCCAAACATTTATAAATTCAAGGAAACCAAACCAAATCGGGTAATAGTTCAAGGAAACCAAACCAAATCGGATAATAATTAAAGGAAACCAAACTGCCGGGCAGCCCGCGGTCGAACATTTCCTGCTGCTGCACAACTGTCTCCGTTGGGAACATTTTCTGCAACTTCGGCAAAATGTACAACCACAGCAAGACGATGTCGTGAAGCTCCATCTGCTTCTCGTCGGAGAGTTGTGCTGCTTTCTGCCAAGCTACATCATGTGCACATTACGACACGCTCATCGAAGCAAACCCAATAATTGAACTCTGTGGAACAGTACGGCCTTGGCTTTGGTGCTGGATCTCGTGGTCACCTCGCGATTGAAGTCCTGGCCATGATACGAATGAATTTATACCACTGTTTCATTTGTGTCATATTGCTAACTGAACAATATGACGTCCTTGATGACACGTGTCGCCCACGCGCTCGCAGATCCGTCCGTTGTTTGCATGATGGACCCCCATAGCTCACTCTGCCTGAAGCGTTGAACCTGCCTCTGTTGATTTGGCATCCACCAATCAGCTGCCAGTACGTCGATCGGCATACCTGTCAAAAGACCGCTCAGGAAAACACAAGCTGAAGCGGTTCAGGGTTGAGGCAAGGCTTAAGGGTTGATTAGGGTTGCGCCAATCCTGAGACTTCATGCTTGTAGTCGTCGTAGTGAGCGCGGATGATTTCTCTGAATTCGGCTGTCGATCTGAGCCTCAGATGTGGTGGATGGTGTTGAACCAGTAGAGCGGAGAGGTTGCACTGCGGGCTGTTACACAAGAGAAAAGCCGAGCAGCAGATTCATAATCAGGTTCTTCCGTGCGGTGTTGATTTTGTGTTTGGATACAGTGACTCTCTTGTTATAGTTGGCAACCGCAGCGCCGAGAGCATCCCGGAGGGGCGCCTTCTTGGATCTTCCTACCTGATTCTGTTCAATTTCGATTGCGGCTGCCATTTCTGCAGCCAAGACCAGCGGACTCGGTGCTTGCTTCTCTGCAGTAAGATAACCATTGCCTCAACGGAACACTGATTTCTGCGGAGTTTGAATTTATGAAACTCACATTGCGATGCTCAACATGAGTGCATGTGCGGCCAAGCAGCGAAGTGCCTGGTAGTGATACTCCGCGGGATTTGCGTGGTAGGAGAAGCTGCATCTGATGTAACGGAACGAGTTCAGGGTGAACACGAGTTGTGCGTCGTGCAGTTCTTCGTCGGTCAATTCCAGGTGGTAAACAATGCAGACAATGGCTTGCATGATCGTCAACTTCGTTTGTCCGTCCGTAACACCGACAGCAAAGTCGTCTCCGCGCTCGCTGAAAGATCGATCACCTCTGGATTTACTATTTATTGTCAGGGGCATTGAACTTGAAGTTCCTGTGCTACATCATCGCTGCAGACTAGGCACTTTGGCAGTGAGGAAACTTCACGTCCACTGACTCGCTCGGGCGGTAGCCACGCAACAGAAACTCCAAGAAGTGCGTTTTTGTTTGTACGTTTGCTGCATGAAGCCCGTTCTTCATGTTGTGATCAAACATGAACGCCGACAAGGGAAGCCAGCCCTCAGTGTTCTCTAAAGGGACGCAGGTGATAACTCTCTGCTCCGTGGTCGCCGGCTGCGTCATGACTAAGTTGTTGATGGCCTGTCAAGGGGTCACACTACAATGTTATCCACTGCAAAAGTGCGACACTGGTTTTGCCCGAGCCTCTTTCATGCTGTCTTTTGTCATGCGGTCTGCAACTTGTTGCCCGATGTTTCCTTTCCCCAGCATAACCTCGAACTGTGCATGAATCTTCTGCATAACGGCCGGCATCTCCGGCGTGTCCGTGTCATTCGTCGCCATTCTTGCTACGTTTCGTCAGAACCGGGCTATCCGTGCTTTCAGGACTAGCAAAATGCTGAGCAATCACGAGAAGTTAAGTGCAGGGGCAGATTCAGGTCAGGGCACACGACACGAACTGCACGGATGGGACACTTCTCTGTCTTATCGCGGCACAAAGTACGTCACTGCATCCTTGAAGTTCGTGTTGAACTCAAGTTTGTCGAGTTACATCCTTGAAACTCGTCTTGACCATGTTCGCCTTCGCCATGCGCTCTGGTGTGCGCAGAGAAACCAGACTCGGCCAGCACATCTTACCTCCTCCGGAATGCCACCCTGAGGTGGAAAGCTTCGTGGCGGTGCGGAGGTGCAAGCTGGACGTTCATCATTCCTGAGTTAGACTGAAAGTTCAATAGATAGTAGTGGAAGCAGTCTTACCACATCTAAACAACAGGATTCCAAACCAAGATTCCTCGAGGTCTCGGTCCGTTTCTTATGAATTCCAGTCTGGGGTATTCCTCCTGCCTGACCCCTGTTGCGACGCTGCGGTAGTACGTTGCAGCACGACGAAGATGCGGATAGTGCTTTTCAATGGATTCCGCCAGCTCCAGTACCTGTTGAGCTCTGTTTTCCTCCAGTTTGGGCCCGGTTGTTGCAGTCGTTGTATTTGTTTGTCTGAAAAACTCTTCCGTGTCGCTGTGAACACCATTGGCCAGCACAGTAGCGGTGCTTGACTGGCCTGCTTGTCACTCATGTACATTTTCATGATGGCAAATACGTCACTCTGGTTGCCGCAGTTCCTCATGCGAACAGGTACGCGTTCTGATAGTTGAATGCCACGGCCATGATCCGGCAGAGCTGCAAACAGGGCCCAAATTCAGGGATGCTTCTGGCTCGGATTGACATCTGCCTTACACTTTGATGCTCCCCGCCTTCGCGTGGAAGAAACTGGAAGACATGTGGCACCCGCTTGTCAGACTTGCCTTCGGCTCGTTCCTGATACGCATGGAAAAACTGCACCGATTTTGGAAGGAGCTCGTCCCACTTGCGAACCTGCGGCAGACTGCAGCTTCTAATGTGCGGCCTCAAACTTACCCGACTGCGTGTGCTGAGTTGGAGCTCATAGTCTGGCCTGCGTCACATGCTCGCACTGCATCATCATTCCTTTATCTCGAAACATCGGCCCGAGACTGTCCGTGAGGATTCTGCTGATGTCTTGAGGTGTCTGGATGTCCGTAGTTTGATTTAAAGCCGTTGTCACCAGGGCCAGTGTGGCGTCTCAGTAAACACATTCAGCTCATCAACAGTGCATTGCTGTGCATCAGCTACCACGCAGCAAAACACTAACTTAAAGAACAGAATCCCTGCTGCCGAGTATCCCACATCCTCATGCGTGTGGCCTACCTGAAGATGGTTGTGTGAACTTGCTCGGAAATAGTTCATTTGCACCAAAGCGCAAAGAAGCTTTGAAGTGCTCTGATGGCGAACTTCTTTCGTTGTGTTGTCTGCTTGTAAGTAGAACCTTGGTTCACCGATAGTTGCGTCGGAGTGATAAACTGAGACACGCGGTGCCAGAGTCATGCCAGGACACTCGTGGGGGAAAGGAAGATTCTTTCTTCTGTACCAGGAGAATGCCGTGTCCATCGCGCGCATGAGCTCAGAAGCAGCACAGCCACATACAGGCACATACAGGCACACCGACGGCCGGACCGCAACAAAAAGAAGCACTCGAATCCGGAATGCGGTTGAGCTGCAATCTCCAACGTCCAATTCGCCCCAAGGCCCATGCCCTCATCACATGTGTAGAAGAATGCACCAACTCCGTGCACCAGGACAAAGGTGATGGTTACGTGGATGCCTCACAGGAATGCTGGGGAGTCGACTACTGAAATGTGTCACGGTTGCACTGCGGACACATGGGTTGCAACTCATCCCTCATGCTAATCAAGGCAAGACACGTGGATTCTTCTCAAACGCGGACAATTTCGGAGTTCGTTGATCTGGAAATTTCGGGAGCATGGCTCTCGCCTTGTCGTAGCTGTCCAGTATGACACAAAGCAAGTCTCGTTGTGTTTTGCTACGTTCACGTGCTTGCCAATAGACCTCCCGGTCCCTCCATTGTGTGATATGATGATCAAGAAGCTCGTTGCATAGTCGTACATGGAGGGTGAAGTCCTTCTTGCTCTCTGCGATGGCTGCTTTTAGTTTGGAGCAGGTAAAACATAAAGAGTGCGTGGACTTCTTCCTGAAACGAAGGCACGGTGACCAGCGCACAAACTCCGAGTAGAAGAGCGACGTTCCTGCCACATTCACATCCTGGGATCCCCTTGCACAAAATGCTTGGTACTGCGTGAATAAGGTGCTTCCGCTGCTGTGTGGCAGCTCTCGGACTGGCAATTGCGTAGGATCCGTATCAAAACTGATCTGCTCCGTTGCTGTCTGCATCTTGTAATCAATGAGTCGTGTCAACATCCGTTTCTGCAACTCGGGCGTGCTGGTAGACAAGACCTCCGCTGTAGTGAACCTTGGACTTGCCATGCACCCTCCTACTCGAAAAGTACAAATCACAATCCTGCACCATGTTTCTATCACAAAGAAGCCAAGACGCTTCGTGGTCATCGACTCTGCTGCACTGTGGTACATGTGCATAAAGAAAACTCGCAGAGAAGCCTGCTTCAAAGCTGGCCGTTTCGACGAACTCATTTTCCGTAGGTCCATCCCATGACAAACGGATTTGCAGCGCCTCAGCCTGCTCCGTCCGATTCCTAGAAGGCACAGAAAAGCCTGCCTGCAAACTGCATGACCTGCGATACTGTAGCGCAGCTTCTTCCCGCCACCTTGTTGTAAAGACCACAACAATCCGTCCTGGACGGTTTTGGACAAGCTCCACAAACGAGAGCACACGTTCGTCATGGTTTTTCGGTACCTGGCAGCCGCGTTCACAGCTGCAGGGATGCTTGCAAGCCTGTGCAATGCGCTTCGGTCTCATGCCGTTCTTGCTGTACGCATCCATTTCCCTATCTTCATCGCAGCGCACCGAGTGCAAACACTCCAGCCGGTCCACGGTCAGGTCCACACGTGCCCACGCGGTACTTGAGGAGGAGGAGGAGGAGGAGGAGGAGGAGGAGGAGGAGGAGGAGGAGGAGCTTTCATCGTCAGATTCGTAGGATTCGTCTTCGTCGGATTCGGATGGCCTTGGCAATCCGGGTTTAGGTTCAAGGTTCAGCCTGAACATAATAGACCCCAAACCCTTGCTGGGACACAGACTCTGACTCCGTCAATTCGTAGCGCTGCAGCCCACCAGCTCTGCGTTTCTTCTTCCTCGACTCAGACTCTGACTCTGTCAATTCGTACCGCTGCAGCGGAATATTGCGTTGAATACGTCGTTCTGGGATACTTTGACTGCTGGAGCTGGGAGCGCCATTCATGAAGCCTTGCAGATCGAACTGCGGCGGCATAGCTGCTGTGTTCCTGACTTAATTCTCAAGTCATGCTGCCCTGAGCCATGTTCATTGTATTCAGGATTGGTCTGACATTGGTTTCATCCTATTGTAGGTCTACTTGACTCCCCGGTTCAGTCATACTGAGCCACACAAACAGAGCAATGAGCTTCCCCAAGCTTGCTGCAAAAGTGCCGGACAACCGATTGCATTGCGGGCGATTCCGCAACTGAGACGCATTTCTTTTATGTGCGCGACTCTCCTAACACATGCATGACATCTACCGCACTGCACAAAACGCAAATGGCGGCCCCGATGCTTCGAAAGTGCATCATGTTGCCTCCCAAATCATGGAGATCCTGCAAGATTGAAGCTCTGGTGGTCCAAATGCATGGATATGGCCAAAAAGGAAACATACTGCTGCCCTGGGACACGCTCTGACAGGTTCTCCAGACTCAGCTTGTTGATGGGAGCGCCCATCAGCAGCATCACCTCTCTGCCTGTCAAAATACCCGATGGATGAAATTGCCTCATGTTGCCTCCCAACTCATGGAGCTCCTACATATGGACTGCAGGCCTAGTAAATATCGTTGATGTTTTCCCAGAACCAGGAATCGGCCGCCAGGTGTGAGGCACTGTAGTGGCCTGCATCGATTCTCTGGGCAAGACAATGGCAACTGCCTCACACCCTGGCCTTCCTTTCTTCATGACATGCGTTCGTCGCAGAGACTGCGACGTGTTGACCATTTCCATTGTGCCTGACAACTCAGGCAACAGTCAGCTTGCCTTCTTGCTTGTCAGTGACTGGCCTCCGTTCTTTGCCCAGACCAAGTCCAAGAGGTCCATTTCCCTTGTTGTTGAAACTTGGGATGCTGCTTTCGGGCAAGCAGCTTCGAAGCAGCCATGGGCTCGCTTCCTGGATACCTTAAGTCAATGTGTCCGAAGGTAATAATAGGACTAATAGGAACCCGAAACCCTGAACCGAGGACCAAGCGTTGTTCTCTCTTGCCCAGATGTTGTGTTGTGCAGGCCACTTCACGTGCTTCTTCTTTGCGTTCCTGTCTCGACGAGGGAACTACATACCGGAACACATGGGCATGGCTGCTACATTATTGCGATCCTGCGTCTTGTTCTTCCGTGACTTCGTCTCTCCCTCGCGTGGCACACCGCTGGGTGAGAACTGTGCAACAAGAGGTCTGTCCTTGGAAAGCATGACATGCATAACGGCACTGAACCTGCATCTGCATCAAAACAAAGCCAAGTCTCCAGGAGTATTTTGGTTTGCAATGCATTTCCCTGAGAACTTCCTCTGTGTAGGACTGAAAGTTCTGCTTGGCGTCGGAATGCAAGCAATCCCGTCTGGCCAACAGAATATACAGTCGTTTGCGACTGATCGGGCTTCCATGCTGCAGCCTTGCTCTGGTGGCGTCGGACACTCAGTTGGCGAATCTTATGTGCAGCTCGAGCGCGGATCTATCATCAACACTGCCATTTCATACCTCGATCAGGCCATGTTCAAGCTGAGCCGTCGACGGATTTGATTGCTGTAGCCAAGCGTCGTTCGTAGCTGTGATTTCACAGTCTGCTTGAAGATCTTCATCCATCGCTCGAACCCCATGACATTCTCCAAGATAACCATCTCAGTTGCTTGCTTGACATTCTCCAAGACAGCCATCATCTCAGTTGCTTGATCATGTTGACAAGTTGCTGGTGGGTTTATTACCTTGATGTTCCTGATTGTTTTCCATAGCTGCTTCGCATTCTTATCTTCCAGCATCTTGGATAAATGATGGAGCATCGAAAATGGAGTGCATGGGAAGCCAGACACATAGAGGGATACCTGCACATTGTTTGCAATGTCACTGACAGACTTCCTGCAGGTCCGGCCGGCCTTGTCTTGCAACCAACTAACATTCGCTTTCAACATATCGTCTGCAAGCCTGAGTGACTTCATGTGCTTGGACTGGATAGCACAGACTTGCCAAGCAGCCTCCCCGGAAACTGAGTCACAGCGGGACTCCTTCAAAGTCGAAGTTCCTTTGCAGAAACTCTCGTGCACTTCTTTTTCGTTCACTTCCTGACCTTAGCAGCAACCCAGACAACCTTAGGATGGTACTACTTGCAAGTCCATGTTCAGATGAGGTACAAATGAGCGACCTGTTCCTTTCCCAAGAGCATACGTAACACCATCAGAGGTGTTTCTGTTCCACTGCCTGAGGTTCCGCTTAAAGGGCTGACGCATGAGGGCTCAGAGCCGATGTGCCAAGTGGCAATCCGACACATAAGTAAGAGTTCGTTCCTGCATGTCTTTTTTGAAGCGGGCCATTCCTGCCGAGATACTTAAGGCTGCACTGTGCAATGGAACTCAGGTTTCAGGCCTGGACACAGTCGTAGAAAATCCCCGGCGAAGTCCAAGTAGTTGAGTTGATTATCACTCAACTTGTCGTTGGACTCCGGGTCCAGCTCCTCCATGTTCAAATTCATGATATTCCTTTCCTACAGCTGTCGCCAGTTCTCCTTCGACGTGCTGCTGCTGCTGCTGCTAGAAATGCGCCGTAGTATCGTCATGGCAATGGAAAAGATGGCTAATTTCCGTCGGATGTCTGAATCTGTCTGTTTACTTGTGAATCTACATTGCTTTGGGCCTGGATTGCCGTGCTGCCAGGCAAGCATGCTTCCAACTAACTTCTGGTGCAAGCATAACAGCTGAGTGCCTTGCCACCTGCTTGCATTCTTGCGTGCTGTAGCAGACCTTGGATGTAACTACGTGGTGTTCTTCCCAAACCATCCAGAACAAGGTGACTGAGGCGTTGGCACGCTACTTGAACTGGTCCACCCCATGTCTCCATTTCCCAGCCTGGTGGGAAACTTGAATGAACCACACCAGATTAAACAATAAACTTGCCTCAGGATGGGGCAAAACCACGTAGGCCACACCTGTGCGAGCAGCGCAAAGCAATCTTGTTACGGGTTCGACCAGGGGGCATGAAAGACACAAAGCATCGCCGGAAGGTTTTTTGCCTCAGCGTACTGTCTGCTGAGTGATGATTTCAAAAACTCTATGCGCAGGGATTAGGCTTCCTGTGCATCTGTACGTAGAGAGGCCCGGACCAGGTTTTTTTTTCTACCTGCTATTTGTTTGGCACCAATTAGCTGACGTCTCCCAAACCTGGTCTGTTCCTGTTGGGAAGCTGCGTGTGAGCCTGGAAAATCACTGTCCTAGCGCTGCTACTGTCTAGGTCCGTAACTACATCAGGGCTCACAAAACCTTCCTAGTGTACATGGACCCAATCACTGCTTGGTCCAATCGTCAAACTCATATCTGCTGCCATCGCCGTAGGTCATGCCCCAATCGACATAGCTGCAGTTTTCTAGCCCTTTGCCGGGCTGTGAGCCTGGCCCTTTGCCAAGGCCCTTTCCGGGGCTAACCGGGTCCTTTCCCTTCCTCTGCCTGTTCTGCTCTTCTGGCTTTTCTTCCTTTCCTTTGGTTCCTTTGGTGGAATCCGTCGACGAGGCAGCCTGCAGCTTCCGTTTTTCCATTGTCTCTTTGACTTCAAGGTCCCATAACAAGGCCTTAGCTTCATCCACTTCCTTTTGCGACATGAACCATATCTGTCTTGTTCCTGACTTCTTGTAGACATCCACCACGGCGTTAAAGAGAGCTCTTCCCTTCACTGGTGAAAATTCTGGTCCTTTGCCGGTAGCTCCCAAGTTGTCACATTTCCCATTTCCCTTGTCTCTTCCTTTCGCCCTGTACGTTTGGTTGAGCTTGCTGAGCTCCCACACGTAGCCAAGTTTCGGGAAGTAAGTAAGCTCACCCGGCATCTGAGTCCGTGGAGGTTCTTCGTTTTCTTCCTGTCTTTGCTGTTGTTCCTGTTCTCGGCGATGCACTTCCTCATACTCTGCCGTAGCGTCAGCGACATACTGCTCCAAGAACTCCGAAATCTCCGTTACCCGGCCTTCCACTCCGTCCATGCCTTCGGTAAGGTGCTTCACTGCTTCCTGGAGGTCCTTGATTGAGTTCGGTTCCACGCTAAAAAACTTGAGTGCGTGGTCTTGCTTCTCTTTCATATCGTCTACTTCCTT